>JAWLRI010000837.1:3816557-3854010 GCA_034781795.1 Crypturellus tataupa | reverse complement strand
CTGCGTGTGCAGGGGGGTTGGACTAGATGACCTCTAGAGGTCCCTTCCAACCTTAGGCATTCTGTGATTCTATGAATTCAGCAGAGACTTTGAGTATCTGAATCTTTCCCTAATGTTCTTCTGATCTTCCTTTCTGGATTAAAAAGACACTTGCCCTCCCCGCCCCCCTCCGCCCCCTTTCCCCCCCCACACACACACACAAAAAAAGGGGCTTTATTCTTAGATTTTTATTTCCATTAATTCAGAAATAGAAGAAATATTTTGATTTAATATTTAAGACAGCAGTGTCATAAAGGAGCAGGGTCAAGTTGAGGATAATAGTCGTGCTATTTATATTGATTATGTGAGTGTGTTTAAGGTGCATATGGAAATACCTGTGAAGTTAATTGGCTTTGTTGACTCTGAAATGTAATCTGTACATCTAATTAATAAAACAGTTTGTTGTCATAATTAAAATTTCAGGGCCAAATGCCAGGCTTCATGGCAGTAAGTCTTCCAGGTTATCTCTGACCGAATGCACTTTGTGAGCATGGTGGTTTTCAGAGGAAGTAGGATGACTTGTACACATGGGAGAAACAGCTCTTCCAGTTTGTTGGGAGAGCTGAGATGCTGCTATCATACCCTGTGGGTATTTGGGAAGAATACAGTTTGATGTAGCGCTGAGTGAAGCTGTCTATTATTTTGACAACTCTACAGCGATATTGCTCTAATGATGTTAATTGAATAACTATCTTATTTTACTTCTGAGGATTCAAGCAACCCCTAAGAACTGAAGACTCATAGTATCAAGGGTTGACCTGTTTTACATGGGGGAACATAGGGATAGAATGGTAGAAAGATGAACAAGAATTATGCACAGCACAAGCCCAAAGCCAATTCCAGGACATGTGGATTAATCGTAAGGAAGTCCTTAAGGTGTATCTAGCTCCCTGCCATAGCATGACAAGTGCCATTTCGGAGACCTCAAAGCAGGAGATATTCTTCAAAGGCTGTCCGAAGCTGGAGTGGGCTGCTAGTCTTCAAATAGATCACAGTTCACTATGATTTTGCTCTGGGCGATTTCTTGTGCAGGAGTCTTGGTTTGTCAAATGATTGAGCTTTGATGTTTTTCTTACGAGACACTGGAATACAGGATCCATCGCTGTGCAGTGTGTTTTAGAGCTCTGATAGTTCCTTTTTATTCCTTGTTGATTAGTAGTTTCCATTCTTTTTTTTTTTTTTTCAGTGTATATATCTGATTCTTTAGTTCACTTTTTGGTAATTGTTATATGTTTAGGTGCTTCAGGCTCCTATGTTTTCTTGACTAGGGAGTTGTGTGCGTTTTTTTTTTTTTTTTTGTTTGTTTGTTTTTTAACTTTCTGCTGGATTTCTGTGTAGTTTTGCATTTTTATCTGCTGGATCAGGTCACATTGACAGAAATAAACCTGGAAAATCTTGTTTGCTCATGATACCATCACAGAGTGCTGGTGTATGACAGTGCTTCTCTGCTGCGTGACTCTGAGGAGGAGCTGGAAGGGATGGAGGGAGCAGTCTCGGGGCTGAGTGGGACGGCGGAGCTGGGGCTGTGGGTGCTGCCCTCGCGATGCCTCCTGTGCGTGTGGGGCCTATAGGACATCGTAGCTGGCCTTGCAAGTTAGAGCAGCCTTATGTGTGCACTGGAGCAGGTACCGAGTTGCAGGACAGGAATGAGTAGGGTGCCTCAGGGTGCTTTTCCACTCATTGGGTCCTGCTTAGAGACATTTGGACTCTCTTAGGATTTGGGGCTTTCATATTCTACCAGTTGTGGGTCATCATCACAAAAGGTGATGGTCTGTGTAGGATCTGGTAGCAGGGTGGCCAGGTGAGGAGATTGATGGAAGACTAACAATTTTGTTAGGTTTCTGTTGTGAACATGTTGAACTGAACCATCCTTTGGCTACTCCATGTGTCTTATGGGACTAGTAGGAGCCTGGGGAAAGGAGCAAGGGAGAAGTTGTCCCTGCAGGCATGGCAGAGGAGGAGGTCACTCATGTACCAGGTACAGGTAGCCAGGAGTCCCAGTAACGACTTGTGCTTGACAATGTGTGCTCTGTGTGGATCATGTTCTGAGCAAGGACCCAAGTTGCTCTGATCTTACAGTATGCCACAAGGCACCATATTTGGGTGCTGATTCCTCAGATTCCTCCTCAGTCATGGCCCTGCCACATTAACAGTGAAAACACTCTTACTTTCCCACAAAACTGAACCCAGAATTCATTGAGAGGAGTAAAGACCTCTTGCATGGGTTTTACATCCACTTGGCTGCTTTACATTAACTTTAACATCTTGGAGTTCTTTAATATTGTGGATATGTTTGTATGGAAAAAGACAATAAATATTTATTAACTTGTATGTGTAATCATATAAGACTTACTACTTTGAGAACCACAGATGTTAAAACCAGAAATGTGCAGGTTTTGTTTTTCTGAGCATTGTGTTTTCAGGCTTCTTTTTTACAGCATCAAAGACTTTAAATTTAAATATGTAAGAAAAAAATACAGTAAAGCTACCATTTCACCCAGTTGTATATCTGAGGAAATAGGGCTTCAAACCTGTGCTGTCAGCTTCATAATAAGTGCACAGAATGGGGACTGTTATAGCCTGTTGTGTCATTTTGGAAGAAAAACAGCATGTGTTTGCAGCAGGTATCTTGTTTTTCAGTACTATGTAGTATCTCATCTATGAGAATATAAAACTGCAGCAGCAACAGCAACAACAAAAAAAAACTTGAGCCTAATGGATGGCAGCTAAACCAACTTGGGATTAAAGGACTTGTGTAATAAAGATTTGTTGTTCTTAGTTAAAATGGAGAGTTTAAAGTAGTTGGAGAACCTTGTAGTTTTACTTAACTACAAGAAAGAAAATTTAAGATTTTTTTAAAAAAGAAATATAGGAGTATGGAAATGGATAGGACTTCTTAGGTAATTAAATTTGCCTCTTGCAAGCAAGCAAAATGTATCTTCAAAAAATTTAGTAAGCTGCCAATTAATCATGTAAATAAAAGTTCTCCCAGAAGGCAGTTCTGAATGTTACTCTTAATAATGATCTTAAGCACTATCCATCCTTTAAGCCAAAATTAATCATAAGTAATTCATACCCATTTGTATATGTGGTAATATTGTCAGTTACTTAAAATAGCCCTTCTCTCCTTTTTCATTTATAACTGCCTAAAGAGGCAGATTTTTTAGGGTGTGTATGTGTTGTTTTTTGCTGTTTTGTTTTCTCCCCCTCTATTTTGACAGGTTCTAAAGATCTTGGCGTGGCTTTTTAGTTTCTCTATGCCACATGCTGCTCATTCAGCTCATTGCAAACTTGGACTCTCTTTACCCTATTGTAGCTGGAATTAATCTTCCTCCAATTGACTACAATTATGCAGAGTATTTGGGTACTTCCTAGCACTTAAAATCAGCTTATGTATTTTAGAAATTGTTGCACTGGTATTTTATAACTTGTTCCTAGATGACTAAGTCTTTGTGTCCTTCTGCTCTGAAAATGATATTTTCTTTCACTAGCAGCTATCACAGTCTGCTTTGTTCCAAGTGCTGTTTTTGCCTATCCAGTCTCAGGCTATGATTTGGTTATTAATATTTGCTCTGTTCATGGCTGGATTACTTGCTGGAACTGATGTGAGCCCTTTCGAGGCATGAGATGATTAGATTGAGTTTTTGCCATCAAATCTGTTAGATGACAGTAATGGTTTTTGCTTAAGTGAATATTTTCTTTGAGAGTGCCCCTGTATTGTGTCTGGCAGCTGTCCGATTGTTGCCTGCATTGCAGGGAATCTCTTGGGTAGTTCCCCTAGAAAGACAATGGGAGCACAGAGTGGCCTTGTCTAAAGTGGCTGAAATCTTGAGAAGGGACATTAGAGAAATGGCTTCCTGATACATCCCCCAGAAAAGTTGCCTGGCCAAGATTGTGCATACCTGATTGTAGAGTAAGCATGATGGTGGGCAAGACATGGAATCACAGAAGGGTTGAGGTTGGCAGGCACCTCTAGAGAACACCTAGTCCAACCCCCTGCTCTAGCAGGGAAACCCAGAGCACGGGGCACAGGGTGACATCCAGTCGGGTTTGCGAGATCTCCAGAGAAGGAGACTGCACAGCCTCTCTGGGCAGCCTGTGCCAGTGCTCTGTCACCCTCACAGGAAAGAAGCTCTTCCTCATATGGAGATGGAGCTGCCTGTGTTTCAATTTGTACCCACTACTCCTTTTCCTGTCACTGACCACCACTGAAAAGAGTTTGGCCCCATCCTCCCTACATTCATCCCTCAGCTACTTGTACGTATTGATCAAATCTCCTCTCAGTCTTCTCCAGGCTAAACAGAACCAGCTCGCTTAGTCTTTCCTCATATGATAGATACTCCAGTCCCTTAATCATCTTTGTGGCTCTACACTAGACCCTCTCTAGAAGCTCCACGTCTCTTGTCTTGGGGAGCCCAGAACTGCAGTCAATACTCCAGGTGCGACCTCACCAGAGCTGAGCAGAGGGGCAGGATCCCCTCCCTCAACCTGCTGGCAACGCTCCTCCCAATGCAGGCCAGGATCCCATTGGCCTTCTTGGCCAGGAGGCCACATTGCTGCCTCATGGTTAACTTGTTGTCAACTCCTAAATCCCTCTCCGCAGAGCTGCTTTCCAGAGGGCAATCCCTAATCTATCCTGGTACCTGGGGTTATTCTTCGTTAGGTACAGGATCCTACGTTTGTCCATGTCAAACCTCATGTGCTTCCTCTCTGCCTGCTCTACAGCTTGTCTAGGTACCTTTAAAAGAACACATTCCTTGAGGACAACAGCAAGCATCAAGAGTGGAGATAGAATGACATTTGCAGTAATGCTAGAAATTTGCAGGTATGCTGTGAATTCAGTGTATTGAATGTGCCCATTCAGTGTAGTGTTCTGGCTTCAGAGAAGTGTCTGTAGTGGAGAGCTCTAGCAGAAACATGTGAAGGTCATGAGTTGAAGGGGGTCATATGCGTGGAGGCTTGTAATGGACCCCATCATCTTTGTTGCAAGAGGTGAATAATGTGCTAGGCCAAATGATAAAGTGACATTTATCATGAGCAAGCATCTTACTGATCTTCATACTGTGCTTCTTGCAGTTTGCTTTTTCTTCATTGAATTACGTCAGATGCTAGACACAGGGCAAGTCATCTGCTAGAGGCAGGTAGCATGTGGCTGGAGAGGCAAAACCCACATGACGTGCTGGTATCTGCCTGGGCAACTGTTGTGTCTCAGCATTTGTATTACCCTGTCCTCAGTGTGAGGGTTTGGAAGGTGGGTAATTGCTGCTGTGTGATAGCAAAGACTAAAAGGAAGCAGATGGGGGCTGCATTATTTTCTGGAGCTTTGTACTTTTTATCTGCCCCTTTCATCTGGGGATTGTCTGTTCTGTCTGGATGTAGATGAGCTGGAGTGTCCTTAGAGACCTGTAGTCAGGTCATAGGAAAGGGAATAAAATGTTGGTATTGACACACACTTGCTGAACTCTCCTGCAGTCTGCTGGTATGGGAAACTCATCAAAAAGCTTTGCATAAATTGGAGCTAGAGCCAGGAGTTTAAACTGGATCAGAAAAAAATCCTTGCTTTAAAGACTGATAGTGTCTCCCCAGGCCCTCAAACCACAACCTCATTCATTAAGACGTCGACTCCAACTTAGGCCTTTGCCCTCCCGTTTTATCTGATTAAAATTACATCTAAAGATTCTTGTGTTTCCCCATGTAGATCTTTGTTTTATAGGAATTATAGGCATTTACCAGATCTCCCACTTGTTCTTTCAAATTCCTCCTTAAATTTAATCTATGTAATGCTCTTAGAAATCTTAAGATTAGCAAGTTTGACATGCTGGAACTGGAACTCTACCCTTCTGCACTTCTTCATAAGGTTTCCTTGTCTTCCCAATCCTCTTTCTATTTCATCTTGTATTTGAGATAAAAGTTTGCTGGGGCTAAGTCCTCTTGCTTGCCTGAGAAATGCCCACCCTTAAGATGTTGGTCAGTGACTGGGATGTTGGAAGGGCTTTCAAAATATATAGAAAAGAAGGAAGCAGAAACAATTCAAACAGCCACTGTCACTTCACTCTCAGTAGTGGCTAAAATGTTATTGTATATGGCTAAGATATCAATGAAAAGGAATTAATTATCTTGCTTCTGCTCTTCTGTAATGGGAAAATTAGTTCCATTAGTGAGTTCAGGTCAGCAACTTGGCCAAAAAAGTCTCCTTTAGGTATGTGTGTCTGTATCTGAGGTAATTTTCTGCTGAGCTGTTTCATGGATGCGAGTGCTGTAGCTGGTGCAGGATACATTGTGGGGGAAACTGGGACCTTCTTTTGGTAACGCAAACTGAGCTTTTAAGATCAGCTGTCTGCATTTTATGAACCAGATTTTAGCTGACTTTAGCTAAGTGCCTTAACTGATGCTGAATGAGTCAGTCCCATTCAGCCTCAAATGACTGAGACTTAAGTGGAGGAAGTTCGGATAATTAGAAACCAGGCTATCCTAAATAGCTTTTTCAGAGATCAAATCCTATGGGAAAAGGAGGATGCCAATAGTTGGCTTTTCATGGAATCTTTGTGATTCTGTGCGATAGTGAGGTTTAGTTAGATTTTAACTTTTATGAAATGAATGCCCTAAGGGAGGTATGACTTTAAGCCTTAGTTTCAAACTAAGGACTATTTTTTTCATTAAAAAAGAGAAAAAATATGTGCTATTTTCTTTGAATTGAAGATTCCAAATTTGTTTGTATAATCTATAGCAAAGAGTTTAAGATTCATCTCTATAGCTCTTTCAGAGCTCTGGATGCCTGGATACAATTCTGATGGACTTTCTTTATTTTGCAGTTGCTGCGGGAGCTCAAGCATCCAAATGTCATTTCTCTGCAAAAGGTGTTTCTTTCTCATGCTGACAGGAAAGTGTGGCTTCTCTTTGACTACGCTGAGCACGATCTCTGGGTAAGGCGAATTGTTTGTAGGCAACAGGCACTGAGTTTCAGCTGGATGAAAGGGACGAGGGCAAGGAATGTGCATCAGTTCATTCTATAACTTCTTGTTGTGAGTGTTTGTTGGGCACGTTTTTGGTACTAAGGGAAAGCATAGTGGGAAGTGTTGGGTGAACAAGCTGCACAGATTGTGATCTGTTTCTGAAGCTAAAGATAGATTTAAATAAATGTAGCTATAACTCTTCACCAAAGCATGGAATGCAAGAAAACTTAATTGATTATGCAAGTGGATTTCCTTTTAAAAAATGACATGTTTTTAGCAGAGTGGGACAATTTGGAGGCTTAGCTGCATTTCACATCATCCATAAATAAGTGAGAATAAGGTCACAGTACGTAATTGAAATTCATTTATTTATTTCAGCAGGGAGAGTGTCTTGCTTCATCTGACATTTCATTTATATGGGAGAGAATCCATTTATGTCTTATTATGCAATACAGATTTAAATTTAAATGCATTGCAAGATAAGTGAAATGGTTTTAAGGGACGAACCCCTTTCCCAGTTTTAATATTTGTAATCTTAACATATGTCTGAAACTCTTAAAGGTATTAAAAAACCTGAAATTGTATTCAAGTTTGAGTTCAGTAAAAGCAGTATGTGTTCCTCAGAAATAAATCAGATGTACACTTTGAGCATTGCTTTCAAATGGAGAAAAAGGCACTGTAATATTATTTTTTAAGATATCAAGATGATCCAAATCAAAGAGTGCAAGAGGTGTCTATTAAGATTAAATTTTTAATGTACCTGACTTGAATATCACAGTTCTTGACTTTTTGCCTACACCTGTATTATAGACAGCATGGTAAGAAGTATGAGCCAAATGAAAACAAACTCATTTTGAAAGTCATGCCACCTGCTGTTGGGGATAATTCAGTAGTATTTGTTACACTAGAACTAGTGCCTAGGGAAAATTTTCTTCCATTGAGTATTTTGGAATTTCTGAAAGATAGTACTGAGACTTCATTAACTTCTCAAATTTTAGTTTGGTATCAAGTAATTGAAATTTGAGAGACTCTTGATTTAAAAAGAAATAACTTGAGAGAAGTGAAGTTCTCTATGTGGACAGAAGACAAATGCATTGATCTTTTCACTGATTCCTCCATATTTATGACATGCCAAACTAGAGAAGTTCAGGAACATCTGAGTAGTTTCTTTTGTGTTTTTGTTTGTTTTTCAAATTATGCTATAAGATTTTTCATTTACCTGAAGGATTGTGGCTAGTGGCAACCTTCTCTTGTTTGTGTTTGTAACTTTATGCAGTACTTCATACTTTTCCAAAGTTACTCCAGAAGTGTTTCTGCTATTGAAACACAGGTTATGTGTCTAATGTACGAAAGACACTCAGTTTGGACCTTTGTGTTTGTGTGCATGTACCTATATAAACTGAGTAGTCCTCAGCTGTGCCTGTTCCTGGTTGCTGACTGTATCTGGATTAAAGCAACCTGTCTCAAGTGTTTATTTGTACAATGTCAGTGCCTAAGATGTACTTCTGCGGATCAAGTCCTGCAGTGGTGGCCATACCGTGGTTATCAAACCAGGCTGGACAGAGGGTGCAGAATATATTAGGGCAGGAAAGATCCAAGGAAAATCAGACATCTTTCTATCTGTACTGCTTTACTTTCTCACTACTGAACACACTCTTTCTGGCCGCTACCTGAGGAGGAGGAGGAGCATCTATCCTGAGGAAAGACTGAGTGAACTGGATCTGTTTAGCCTAGAGAAGACTGAGAGGAGATTTGATCAATATGTACAAGTAGCTGAGGGATAAATGTAGGGAGGATGGGGCCAAATGATTCTCAGTGGTGGCCAGTGACAGGACAAGGGATAATGGGTACAAATTGAAACACAGGAAGTTCCATCTCCATGTGAGGAAGAACTTCTTTCCTGTGAGGGTGACAGAGCCCTGGCACAGGCTGCCCAGAGAGGCTGTGGAGTCTCCTTCCTGGAGATCTTCCAAACCTGACTGGATGTCACCCTGTGCCACATGCTCTAGGTGTCCCTGCTAGAGCAGGGGGTGGGACTAGGTGATCTCTAGAGGTCCCTTCCACCCTCAGCTATTCTGGGATTCTGTATGAGGAACGTTGGCTTTGGAGTCAGTGAGAGGAGGAGGAGGTCAAGGGGGACAAAGCTGTGGCCCAGGCTGGGGAAGGCTTGTGTGTGGGGTGTGCAAGTGCAAAGGAGCTCTTTGTTTCATTACTGTTTCTCTCCTCCTTGCAGCTGCATTTTTACCTTTGTCAGAGCAGGGATGGGCTTCCTTCTCACAGCCAGGCTCAACATCTAAAGCCCAGAGCGGCAAGTTGCAGGGAGTTTGCAGGAGATCCTTTTGGACCCCTCATTGTTTCTAGACACCATTGCCTGTGTATGTGGTTATAACTGCTAAGTTTTTTCCATTTCTGGCTTGATGGCTGACTTTAGATGGACAGTTTTACAACTTCACCCTATCGGTAGCTTCTGATTCACGAGTAATGTTTTTAGGGGAGTAGTGTAACAGCAGCCCAGATTTATTTCCATTTTAACTTGAAAGCTTAAATGTCCTCATAATTTGATGTAAGAATTTTGCTTTCTGACATTAGATATTGAATATTACAGTGTCATGACAGTAGACAGAAACCTAGAAGTAAAATGATGTGGGAGGTGGATAATTTTATGTTGAGATGCACAGAATATCAGCTTATCTTTTTATTTTCTTGGGAGAATTCCTGGAACAGTGAACATTTTACCTAGTATACTGCTATTGCTCTAGTACTTCAGCAGCATGTTTCGTATTTTGAAAATGAGTGAAAAGTTGAAAAGCTCAAAATTCCATGTAAGGAATCACTGGCAATATTTTTGTGTAATACTGTAGTCCAAACATTCTTTTTATTTTGATTTCTTTTTTCCCCTTTACAGCATATAATCAAGTTTCACAGGGCTTCTAAAGCAAACAAGAAACCAGTTCAGTTACCTCGGGGAATGGTGAAGTCCCTGTTATATCAGATCCTAGATGGTATTCACTACCTGCATGCTAACTGGGTGTTACACAGGGATTTGGTAAGTTGATCTGCAATGGGTTTTAGCACTGGGAAGACTGAGGGCAAGGATTATTTTTATATATGTTATTCTGTGGGAAACAAAATCCTGTGGGCATGTACTAATAAATACATCTACTTTATAGTGCAGTCAGCCTTGATTAGTAGATTGGAGCAAATTTGAAGTCTGCTCTGATCTGTTTAGAGAGTGAAATAAATCAGATGGCTGTTCTGATTTTTTTGTAAATACTCTATTTCAATGATTATTTTAATAACAGGCATGTTGAGGTGCAGAATATGCCTCTGGTAGCATGACTGCAGAAATTCCTAAATATTGCATGCGTGTAGGTGAGAAAGAGGATGGTTGGCCTCAAGCAACTGCTGGTGTAAAAGAATATTCCCTAAACTCAGTTTCATTTAAGAAGTTAAATCCTTCAGAGGCCATTATCTTCTCATAATAACCAAGCTAACTCTCGACGACTTCTGTGAATAAACAAGTATTTATTGTAGCTACAGTGTAAGCAAAGCCTTTAGTGCAGGCTTTAGGCTGCACTTCAGGCAGGAGACAGGATCTCTTAACAAGCAGATTGTTTTAAATATTTTTAACTGGCAAATCTCTCCAGTTTTTACATATTTACCTCTGAAATATGCCCATAGTTTTCTTTGCATAGTGTACCATTCAGTCTCCCGCTTAAACTCGGGTGATTTTCATGATTCAGTTGTCCGTAGCTCTTTTTCTTTAATAGTGTTTCATTATTTCTGAGAAAGATGCTTTTTATGATGCTTCTAAATAATGAAATTTCACTAGTATAAGAGTATTGTTCATGTGACTTGTCACTCCCATAAATGATTATTACCAATGTTGTTTTATACGGGGTGCATCAAATCTGGCTCCCTCATGACTTTTTCAGAGTTAATTTTGCCTTTTTAAGTATCCTGAAGTTTCTTGAATGGTAGTGAATTCCTAGTTGTGTCTTCTATTTTTATACCTAATAATGTTTTTAGGGTGCCAGTCTCTGTTTAAACCAATTGAGAAAGGCTTATTTCCAGTGAATAATGACATTTTTCAGAACTGAGTACAGGGAAGCATTGTTTTAGGAAAATAATTGTATGGATATTGCTTCCAATTTGCTCCTGGTTTTACAAATTGAACAGAAGCTTCAGCACACAGAAGGAGAAAACCTAAAAGTTTGTGGTGGCTTCTTCATGACTTGTGAAATAGTGGAGCAAAACATATAATGTGGAAATATATAGTCTGCATATCACAATTTAGTTATATTTTAAAAATCAAAATATAGTGGTTAACTTTAGGCCTACAACAGTATTCTTCAGCATATTTTTAGGAGGCATACAGAAGGCAAAAGATCTGTCAAGAATCTGATTTTTTTCTAGTATTTTACTTTTACAGTTTCAGAACATTTCAGAATTTAAGTATTAAAATTGTAAATATATCTGAGTGAAAAAAGCAATGCGTACTGTTAACTGGATGGCTCAGGAGATTGGTAATTTATTACAGAGCCTTTCACATCTAGGTCTGTAGCTCAAACCTCATTGAAGTTGGCAACTGCAAAAAGTTACCATCTCGTCTGACCTATGTGAAATGAGTTGGTGGTCTCAGCCCAGCAAGCAGGATTTTTTCCAGCATAAAAACCACCCTTGCTGTTGGCTGTCTTTGGAGAATATGAGGAAGAGGCCAAAACCTTGAGGCAGAGCTGTCTGACACGTCGTCCCACGGGGGTGTCTTGTCAAGGTGTGTTAGTGAGCAAGAGTAGTAAAGGAGGATTAAATTGCAGCATATGAACAGGGGCTGCTGCCTTCATGGAGACCTTCAACTCCTAGATTGTCATTTTTAAACAGTTCAGAGCTATTTCTCTAGCAGAAAATTGGCTGACTTTAAAAGGTGTGTGTTTTGTGTAGGAGCAGAGGGGGATGTATTTGTTACACCTGTCAGATGTTGTTCTCGCTTTGCCCAAGTTCCTGGGAATAGCATGAGAAACAAAATGGATTCTGCTCCATGTTCAGTCTTAGCAAGAAAGGGCCACAGTGGTGCAAAGCGATCTTGCAGGTTGAGCCTTGGATGATGTTCCTGTGAAAGCTGCAGAATCGGAAGGTAGGGCTTGGGCTTGTGTTTCTGTTTCCTGGGTATCTACAGTAGTAATTACCAGTAATGTGCTTTTTGTGTTAGATTCCCATTATTGACATCTGGTTGACTGAATAGATCATTCTAAGGCACAGCAGGGAAAACATAGTAATAGGTGTTTGGTTTATGCATCTCCTTCTGTGTTTGTGCATGAACACACGTGTGTGTATACACACACATAGAGTTGCTTAAGCAACATACTTTTGTTTCATATCCTAGCTAGAAAAAAAGTGATATTGTTTCGATGCTGTAGAGGGCTAATAGAAATAGCACTTGGGCAAAAATCTTTTCTTACCTACATCTGTCTTATACCATAAGCCCCTTTTATAGGACAAGAAAGCTCATTTCTTGGAAACGTAATTAGCTTTCATATATGTTTGCATTTCTGGTATTTCTTTAAGCTACCCTAGTAATGTTAGTTCTAGTAATGTTTTGGAATTTTTGGAGATGGTTCTGATTTTTATAACCAGAAACATAATATTGGATAATATTTCTCAATTCTTGCCTAGTGTTTGCAAACTAGACAGTAGAATTGAATGATTATTAGAAACACAGGAATTGAGGCTGTGATATTTGTCTTCATAATGGAGGAATCCAGGAATTTTAAGTCCCTTAAGATTATATGAAGTGAGTATATTCTGTAGGAAAGAATAAAGTCTGTAGGAAGATGATTTGATAATGGCTAATAAACTGTCTTCTGCTTTTTGCTTTCCTGGTTTATCTTTTACAAAGGAAATAGACCATAGTTATCAATACCTTAACTCTATTTATACAATTAACTCTGTGTTTTTTTTTTTTTCATTAGTTGTATGCAAGCCAATTCCCCCTTTCCATCAAAGCGATGGAGGTGTTGATTATATTTCCCATCTTTGAAAAGAGCTGATATCAAATAGCTAGCTTTTTCATGAGTCTTTGAAACACATCGGTAAAATTTCTCAAAAAATAAGTAGACCTCTTAATTTTGACTTGCATATTCTTTAGTTTCTTTGTTGTAGTTTTTTTGTTTGTTGGGTTTCTTTTTTTTGTTTCATGACTGAGAGCAATTGAAAGCAGACTGTTTATTCATGCTCTGTCTGTAGCAGGAAGGAAATAAGAACACTTCATATAATTACCACAAAGTGCATCAATTTTAGCTTTAATAATATTTTGAATTTGGTTACCAAGCATGCTGTTGTTTCCTAGTATTTGTTCTGCTTCATTGCTTCATGATATTTAACTATCAAAGACCTTCTTGTATCCAGAAGGTTTATTCTACCTTAAAAATAAGGCACTTTGTGTTCATAATATTCACATCTGAGATTATATTGCTGTGTACGTGGCCAGTGGTAACGTAATGGCAATGTGCAGCTAATGCGGCCCAGTTAATGGCCTCCTCGTGTGCACTGCACCAAAAACGTGTTTGAAACAAGCTTCCAGATAGACAGCGCTTCATACATACAGAGTGCTCTGGCTGGCACCTAGTTTTGAGACCTGGACTCTTCCCAAGAAAACCCACTGTCACATTCAGGATCTGTGGGATTAATAGAGGTGTGCTCTCACAGTGAAGTGAGGAGAAGCAATATCTGGAGGTTCCTTGCAGACAACAGCTTAGCTGGTTTTCAGGCTCTAGCTGGGAATCACTTAACTTTTCTATGGCACTCGCTGAATACCTGCAAGTTAGCGTGGTAGAAGGTCCCATCTTCCACAGAAGAGCTCTCCAGTCTAGAGAGCTTTCCCTCAGCAATCTTCGAAGATGACTCCAGAAATGCAGGAGTGCCCTTGATGCCTTCTCTAGTGTAAAGTCGTCACTGCTAGGAAAGAAGCCCGTTACTAGGAAGAAGTCAAAAGTTTTTACAAGCAGGTTGTCTTTGGCCCTTTTTAAATATGCAGTCAGCTAATATGAGGTACTTTCTAAACTATTTTGTCATGACTTATTGGTAATATTTTCAAAATGAGAAATCCTCAACTTGATCACTGCTTTCGTTGTCAGCTGTTGTATTTTCCAAGGTTTTTGATATCAAGGTGTTTCCCATTACACAAGTGTCCCTTGATGAGGTCATCCAAAAAGTGTCTAGTGCAACTTTTTTCTTTGTTAAGTTATAATAAGTTATGCTCTTTTTTGAGTCCTAATTATTAAAATTAGTGTTTCCTAATACCACTCGTCACAGAGATCATTACTCCTGCCTTGCCTGTTTTTTTGGATGTTGTCTTTGTGTCTTAAATTAAAACTTATAAACTTATATAACTTATAAATGAAAGTAAGAGAAGGATCAAAACTTACTGTCAAAACAAGTATTCCACAATGACGTCAGTGAGTATAATGATAATAATAAAAAGCTCAGAGCTCTCCTCCCCTTTTCCTAAAGACCAGCTCGGCAAATTAGATCTTTTTTTTTTTTCTTTTTTTTTTCCTGCTTGGGCATTGCCATTAATGGCCAGCTGGATCAAATTCTTCATACAGAATTGCTGCACATTACTGAACCACTATAAATTTGAAGCTATAAATGTGCAGTACACTGTTGCAGAATTACCAACTTTCCAATCAGGAAAACAGAAGACATAGTACTTGGAGATCCTTGAATTTGGTTTCATATCAGGAGATGATTGCCAGGCCACTCCTGATTAATCTGAAATGTCACGGTGATCAGGAGAGGCTTCTGAAGGTGGCCAATGGCACTTCTCTTGAAGAATGAAGATTTAAGGACTTCCATCCATTCAGTTCCACCGTGATGCCTGGAAAGGTGAAGGATCATATCTCCCTAGAGGATTTTCATTCTTGAGCACATGAAGGATGCGAGGGTGAATAGCAGTAGTCAGCAGGGCTTTATGGAGGGGAAATCCTGCCTTACCAAGTAGATTACCTTCTGTGATGAAGTGACTAGTTTGATGGATGAGGGCAGAGCATGGCATGTTGCTTATCTTGACTGAAGGAAGTTTTTTAACACCATGTCCTATAACATCCCCCTAGACAAACTGATGAAATACGGGCTAGATAAGTGGACAGTGAGTAGATGGAAAAATTAGCCAAACTGTTGTGCTCAAAGGATTGTGTGGGCTGCATGAAATGTAGCAGGAAACCTGTCCCTCCTGGTGTCACAGAGGTCAATACGGGGACTGCTGCTGTTTGACGTCATCTTTAATGATCTGGGTGATGGGACAGAGGCACCCTCAAATTGGAGGCTGTTCTCCAGGGGTGCATTCCAAACTCGGCTGTTTTATGACTCAAGTGTTATACCTTCAGTGTGCAATCTGTTTTGAAAAAATAATTTGTAAGGAGCAGGTTCCCAGAGGGCATTGCTGATAACATGACACAGGTGATGAAGGAGCCAACAAGGAGCGACGAGTGGCCAGACCTTGTACCATCAAGCAAGGAATGGGTGGCTGCAGCCACCATGGGGTGGTGGCAGTCAGGCTTCTGTAGGAAGGAAGCAGGGCAAAAAGTTTGGTCACAACCCTGGACCTCAGAGGAGCAATCTGCAGCTTCATCAGGGACCTTGTCTGAAGAATCCCATGGGATATCCCATGGCCCTAGAAAGCAGGGTTGAGGAGAACTGGAGCATTAGCTCGAGGATTGCTTCCTCCAAGCTTGGGAGCAGTGTGGGGAACAAAATGGGTAGGAGCCCTGCATGGATCAACAAGTTGCTCCTGGCAAAACTCAAAGAGAAGGAAGAGCACAGAAGATGAAAGCGGGGTCAGGTCACTTGGAAGAAATGTATGAATTTTTGTTCAAGTATGCAGAGATGTGACTAGGAAGACCAATGGCCATTTGCTATTAAATGTGGCAGTTTATGTCAAGGAAGACAAGAAAGGCTGTTTTAAATACATCAGTAGCAAAAAGAAGACTAGGGAGAAGATATGCTGTGTACCCATCACATAGGCACATGTGTAATGAGTGATGAGTGCACTGCTGTGCACTCATTAATGGTGTGACTATAATATGCAAGCCTGTGATCACTTACCCTTTGATCTTTAGGACTTTATTGAGATACTCATATTTATTGAGATACTTTTGTGTGATGAAGACCTGTCTCATGCGAGAAGCAAAGTTGCCAGGGTTGGTGTTTGTTTTTTTCCCCAACACTATGTTTTAGACAAAATATTTTGTAACCTGTGTTCCCAGACAATTTAACATGTAATAATCTTAACTGTTGCAAGGGGGAGTTGCAAATCTGAGGCTGAAAGTAAATTGTAGTTTTCTTCATGTGGTTATAAATGTTGTGAAGGCTGCTGCTTGTGTTCTCCCTTTTGCCTCTCTTCTAGCCCTTCAAGTGCTAGAGCATGTGTTTCGGGAGTGACCTTTAGAAACACGGACTTCATAGTTACCTTATAAGGTCGGAAGTAGAAGGCAGCTTTTCAGTATCTTCAAAATGAACTTCACTGTACTGTCTTTAAAGAAACTTGTTTTTGTGCAGTGACACATTCTTTTAGTAATGCAGGTGAAAGGACTCCCTGATGCATATTGTTTGCTGAATTTTAAAAGCAAAACAGGATTGTAGTAATGTAGTTATTTGCTTTGTTGGATCAGAGCTATTGATACAGCTGTGGTAGAACTGATTTAATAAAAAAGAAACCCTTATTTTTGCTGAATTGTTTTGTTGTTTTTTATAGGGTTCTTAACTATAAGAAGTACTAAAAATTTCAGAAAGAAAGAAAAATCTTAAATTTTTCTTTTTGTAGAGGAAAATCAAGTGTAGCTTTGCTTCACCAAAGTTAATAAGGGAATTGATTAAAGACAAGTGTGCAAAGCTGACATTCAATAGACTGGCCTACTTGAACTACTGCTTTATGCTGGGGATTTTTTAGTTACATTTTTTTATTCTTAAATACTTTATCATAGTGATGTATGAAAGGCTATCCTGTAGCCTGCATGCCTTTGTAAGGCTGGCTGAAATTGTAGGATATCTTAGGCTGTGAAGCCATAAACTGATGTGCAAAGTATCCTAAACTTCTTTGCCCTTTGTAGCTTTAACCTTTTATTAAAAAGACAGTCCTTCAATGTCATGTTGGAACAAGGTTAAATTCAAGAATAGAGCAGCAAAGCTGTGGACACTTTATTAAGCATTCCCAGAATATATGAAGGGGAGTACTACATGTATAGGTATATGCACACTTTTTGAAAGGTAATGCAAAGTAGTGGAAGGTCAAGTGGCTGAAATAGCCTTCATGTGCAGGTATCAAGTAAATCCAAACAGAAGCAGGGTTTCCACAGCAGGATGCTTTAGAAACTTATGATGTCAATTTCACCTCCCATCATGATATTAATAAGCTATAGTAGCCAGACCTCCAAGAGGTGCCAAAACAGCCTGTGGCTTTCTTGCCAACCAGAATGTTCTTTGATCACTAATGTTCTCTTGGTAAAGCAAACCTAGAAATTACGGTCATCTTAGGTGATCAGTAAGAATGACAAGAGGACAGTTTTGATTAGCTGTAAATCTGAGTGATTTCACAGTAGCCCATGGGGGGAGAAAAAAAAACTTATAAATTAGGCTTGCAATTGCTCAGCTGTTACTCCTGTTACTCTTTTTTTTTTTTTTTTTTTTTTTTTTACAATGTATGAAAACATGAGAATGTAGGAGACTGAAGTACTGCAGCTTGCCTATCAACTTGTGGTAGGTGCTTCAGCAAAATCAATTCGAAACAGTGGTACTCAGCATTTTTATTACACATTCGAAACCTTAATTTTGTAAAGTGACATTCTAAATTGAAAAAGGAGGTGGGATTATATCCTGGTTCACATAATATGTAAAGCTAATTGTACTGGACAATCTCCTCTTGCACTTTTTCTCAGTTGACCCCAGCAATCAGAATTGTCTTGACCTAAAGCAATTGCTCTTGTCAAAACACGCCCAAAATATTGTGGTGAAAGTGTTTGTTCTATTATTTATTGCTTTAAAATTTTGAATGACTTTTGACCATATATGACATGTTAGTAGATTTTTTTTTCTTTCTTCCAAGTTTGGTAGAAATATGTTTTTGATATCCACATTTCTTTTCTTGGACACTTCTTTCTGAAAGTCACACCTTCCAACCATCTCAATGTCCATTTTGGAGTGACAAGGTGAAATAATATGTTTTTATAGGGTTTATAACGTACTTTCTTTCAACTTTAGTTTAAGATCCATGTGATCAGGAAACCTGCTTATTAGTTTGTACATGGGCTTTAATATATTACTTTACCCTAAGCTGTCAGTAAATGAGTGAGAGTGACTGAAAGAAATCCTTGAAGATTTCTTCCTTAAAGCATAAAAATAACAGTGAAACCAACAGCTTTCATCAGGTTGAAACAAAGACAAAATACAATGCTGGTAACTAGCAGGCTTCTCTGGCATAAATATGATATCTCTACATCTTCTGTCTTGTCCAAAGGCTTTGAGTACTTGGAAATTTTTTAAGCAGGCTTGATAGTTTGGTTTTTGTTGTTAGCTATTACTGATAATTTTAGCAGCTCTGGTTTTAATGAGAAATTATTTGAACACTCATATCTGTTTTAAAAATGGTGAAACTACAGCTTTGATTTGAGGTATCCTTTATAAAGGACATAATTAATGGAAAGTATTAGATTAAAATGTCATTAGTTTTTCAATGAATTCCAGTTTTTCAAGATTTTTCAGAATCTCTTTTAATAGAGAAAACTCTTCATATGTAGATTTAATGCATGTTGGGGTGCATGAGACAAGTTTGTTGGAGCCATTGTTCTCAATTCAATACGGGTGTTTGAGGTTGCTTGGCTAACTGACTTGGAGCTTTACAATAAATTAACAGAACTGAGTAAAAATAATTATTCTAGTTGTGTATATATATTCTCTAATTTAAAGGAAATAAAGTGGCTTTATAGACTTGCTGATGCTGTCACTTGAATCTGATAGTAGTGACATTGTCATTTTGCTGGAGTGCTATTTAGCATGGCAGTAAACAATTCTCTGCAAAGTAAAAATGTAATTAAATTATTTTCTTTATAAAATGAATTCTGATTGCTAAGAATGCAGTAGGGCACATCCCTCATTGGTGTATTTCGTTTGGCTTACAGATTTAAGAAAATGTTTTTTGCATGTGTAATGGCTACTTGAAGATAAACAGATTTCAAGCTTTGTTCACAAACAAATGCACCTTACGAAGCCCAGATATTTGGGGCAGTTACAGCTCAGGAGACAGTGTGAATTTTGCAAGGCCAATTCAAAGCCTGTAGATCTTGCTACAGGTTTTTTCTAGGTTACTGGACCAAGCTAGGAAACAATATATCAAATTAATATTTCATCTCTCTACATGTTTGTCACAAAAAAGTGCTCTTCTAAGTAGCTGATGACTTTAAACAGATAGGTCCATGCCCTTCTCTTTTAAAACCTTTTTGTTTTTTTCCCATGAATTATAAACTTCAGAGCAAGACATTTTAAACTTAATTGTACTGCAAGCTTCTCAGACAGTTGCTCACTGCTGAAGAAGTTGAATTTATATCAAATTGTGGATTTGTGCATTTGAATCTGTTCTTGCATTATGTGATATAATACCTCAAAGCCCAGAAATGTCTTTAATTCAAAATTTTCGTGGAAGCAGTGTTGAGGCCATAATTGCAAAAGCAAAATCATTTAGTGATTAAAAACACTTGGTATTATGTTATTGTTTCTAATTAAGACTTTTTTATGAGAATAAATATTACAGTCTACAATTTATCTTGGTTCATCAAAAAATTGCTGGAAGGGACATTTCTTAAAACTAGTGGCACAATCATTAAGTATGGAAAAAATGCTGGTGGTCAAGAGGCGGAGGTCACCCCATCACTGTGACCCGAAAATGCTGTAGACAGTTAATTGATAGGGGGGAAAAAAAAAGGGGGTAGGATATCCATTTTAATATCATGGATAATTTATAGGAGTTTTGATTGCTCTGTTGATAGATGTATCTAAAACTAACGCCTTTTTGGTTCTGAAGCAACCTAATAGCCAAAAATATATGAAGCAATAGTTCCTGCAGGCCCTGTTTTATGTTAAGAGTAATAACTGTCAAAAGTTACAACAGCAAAGCTGTCCAGGAGTTCTGTGTTTTCTTTTTTTTCTTTTTCTCTTCTTTACTGCTTTGATGAGTGAAATTTATTGCAAGAAGGAAACAGACCCAAATACCTTCCCTGGGGCAAGAAGAAAGAAAACAGCCTATGATTTGCAGTCGCTTATGTGTGCATGTAGAATAAGTCATCATCTCCACTCTTAGGAATAATTTGTTACAAGCAGTGAATGCTGTCTTATTTGATTTATGATTGATTACATCTCATCAAACCTGGCTTGGTATAATTATCATTTTGTTTGCCTTTCTATCCTCAAAATAAGAGACCAAATTGATTTTAAAATTCGAGCTTCCTTATGAATGAACACAGACATTTTCAGGCTGCGTTAGGAAGCAGTGTGAGCAGGTGAGATTCCTTCAAATAGATGGATGTTCTCTTGCAGAAGGGATACAAAGAATCCATGGCTCGTAGCCTTGGCATGAATCAATGCCATTACACAGCAAGGCGAAACAGGTGTCGTGCTGGGATGCGGGAGCTGGAGGACACTGTGTGAGCCATGTAAAATAATCCTTCCTTTTTATTTACATAGTGAAGGCTCAGCAGGTAGGTTGTGTGCAGTTTGGAGCACTTGGCTTCAGACAAATAGGTGGCCCTGAGGCAGAACAGTGAGAGGGGAAGCAACAGGAATGGTTGTAATTTGGGCAAAAAAATAACCTGCTAACATTGAGCAGAAAAGCCTTCTTTTTATCTATATAGTAGGCCTGAAGAGATGCAGATTTTGCAAGGTGCAAGAAGTTGTCTTTCACTGCAGTGAAGCAGAGGTTGTCTGCTCTCTGATGGTGTATGAGGTTGTTGGTGCAACTTCATTTGTTGCATTATAAGTGAGGAAAGACTCTGTAATGAAAGAGTGAAACAGGCTGGGTTGTCTGGTGGAGGTTGCACAATCTTCCCAGAGTCTGTAGGATCAGAGGAAAACACATCTGGCACAAGTGGCACTGCTGGGGCCATGTCCTCTGAGGACACGCAGATGGAAGATGACAACTGCCTGGAGTTCTTTTTTTAGGTCTTTAAATCTCTTGCTCTGCACCTTCTATTTATTTTAGCCTCTGAAATTAGCCTGTTTCGTAGGACTTCTAAGTACTTTGAAAATAATGATTTAAATAAAACTATATTAAAATCGGTAAGCATCTTTGTTTTTTCTTAGTAGTAGAGATTTAATGCACCAGATTGGGATTTGTGTAGAAAGGAGACAGGAAGTCTTAGGCAGCCAGATTTAGGACAAGATACACTTCAGTGCTGTGCAATGGCTACAAGCTGCTCTCCTATGGGAATGAATTACTCCTGAGGCTGAGGTGGGGGTTTGGGTTTTGTTACTTTTTCCTGCTTTTTCCCTTCATTCAGTGATTTTGTGCAGTATCACAAAGGGGTTTTCACAGCCTGTGTGTGGTTCTAGATCTCCCAGCTCTCTTATTTTCATTGCTTAGCATGAGCAAATTGTTAGTCTTGAAGGCTCTACTAGAACAAAGCTAAGCGCTTTTTAAAAAAAGTAGCATTTTAGCAGTTATTAGAAGGTGGTTGCTGTTTCAAAATACTGTTTATTTTTGGAATACAATATAAAAATTGCTAAAAGAATTTCACTATTTAACCCAAGTAGTTTGAATAAAAACTTTTTACACTCCCATTTTCTCTGGATCGCGCAATTTAAACAGAAGTTTGTCGAGATTTTTCCTTTCTGTTTTTCATTCTTTCCAAATAAGTAGGTAAATTTGTAAAATGTACTCAGTTGTCCAAGAGCCAAATTTGCCTTTTTATATATGCAGACATTTTTTTCTCCAGATAGCAGACTGAGACAAAACTATACTACAAAGACTCCTGACCCAAATTTTGACTTCTGTTAGTGTCCTTAAATGTTTTTAGTGTGTTTTGTTTTTTAGCGAGTCCGCAAAATGTTTTAGAAACACCATTATTATCATTAGGATTCTGTTAGTTATCCTTTAGGTATTAAGTATTGGTCAATGGTCTAGTTCTGGAAATTTTTTTCAATTATGTTCTTTCAGGCCAGTAATGCCATGATTTTAGGAACGCAAACCTTCAAATTAATTTATTTTTATTATGTTCTTCAGTTGTGATAATTCCTGTGATGCATGAATGATGTCAATAGTAAGAACCTTTTATTTTAAGCCTGTGAATCTAGAAAATGTTCATCTTCTGTGAATGATTATTCAACCCTGACTGTTGTATATTTGCAACTTACAGCTTAAGAGTTCCTTGCAGGAGTCTTCTAGAGTTGTCTGTGTTTTAAAAAGCTTTTCTGTAAATTCAGAGGAAAAAAAGGCTGAGGATGAATAAAGCTGTAGCAGCCTATTGTGCCAATCGATGCTGTCTCCTGTTTGCGCTTTCCCTTCTCACCTGTCTCTTGTTTTGGCCAGAAGATATTTGGGGCAGGAACTGTTGTGCAGTGCTGGTGTGATTGATACCCTTGTATAAAGGGATAGCTCTTTGGCTGTCGCCCCTTGTCCCTTGCAAAATCCAAAAAGTGAAATAGTTTAAGGTGGGGGGCATCATGAAGCTGTTAGAAGCATTTCTATAATGAGCATTACTGACCTGGGAAAATGTAGATGTAAAATTGTACATTAAATCAATAAAGGATTTATCTGAATAATTTTAGAGCTTGTTTATTATACTGTTAATCTCTTCTAGCAAAATATATTATTAATCTCAAAATGATCAGACTAATGATCGCACAATGCTTTGTGAGCAGCACAAACTACATGCCAGCAGTTTTCGTTGCTGAAGTGGTGCACGCTTGCGTGGGGCTTATGCCTTCATCAAAAGGAGTTGGGGAGCAACCACTTCTTGTGCTTTATCACGCATCTTACACAGTGCAAGTCTCAGATTCCTTTCAGAAATTTTGTACGTGGATGGTTCACTTTCTGAATTCCTCCTTGGAGCCTTTCATTAGCAGTAGTAATTGTTTTCTTAAGACAATTATTTGCTGGATTTATTTTTTGCACCTGGTTTTATATCGTATGCATTACTTACAAGATTAGTCTCAAACTGTGGTCTTAAGTCTTTTAAAATGTTTATACACAACCTAGTACATATAGTAGTTACAGTACATAATAACATACATTTGATAAATTACTCCTTTAGCGATCTTGGGACTCATTATGTTAACTTCCAGACATTTTGAATTCTGGTGCTGGAGCAGTTTTTAATTCAGACTAATTCAAACTGGGGAAGCAAAGTTAGGCCTTTAATGCATTTAATTTCGGGGGTGAATTTCCTGATTTTTTCCTCAAAATAAGTAATTCAGGTGTGACTCACTGCTTAGTGCTAAGATTTTGAGGACTGCAGAGGCAGACTGAATTATAAGGAATTAAGCAGCAGAGAAGGGAGGAGAGTGGAACTGATCAAGCACTGAATGGCTATGTCTAACCCACTGAACTCCAGCTCATTTTTTTAACTTACCTACCACCTTTGTAAAAGAAAGAAAGAGCAGAATGGCATTTCTCAATACTTTGTCATCAAAATAATGGGGAGAAAAGCATAGAGACAGTAGCTTTAGCACGGTGCTTTCAAGTTTTCTAGCTGTTGGAATTGGTAGGAATAACCCAGCTGATACTTCTCTCCAGCATAAGATGATGTGGTAATACTCAACCTGTACCTCTGGATTTTTCCGGATGTGAGAGGTGTCTGCAGAAGCACCCGATGCCTGCGGGCCCAGCCAACTGTAGGGGCGGCCTCTTGCCCCCGCGCTCTGTGTGCTGCTTACGAGGGCGGGAGGCGCCAGCTCCGCCTGCGTCCGAGCGGAGCCGGTTCCAGCCATCTGGAAGCCCGGAAGGTTCCCGCCTGCCGGCCCTTGCGGGTTAAGGACGGACACGACAGCAGCAAGCAGCCAGGGAACGTGGCGCTGGAGAGGGAGCAATGCCGCAAGAGGGTGTAGGAAGGGAAAGCCCATGGCTGGGTGCTCGCACAGCTCTACCGTCACATAGAAACTTGTCTTTTTTGTCACAACAAACTGGGTTTAAAACTGGCAAAGCAAAGTTTAACTAACTTTTCAGAGACTGATGTTTAGGTTTATCTTGGTATATGTATTGTATATTTATTTTTTTTCCACAGAAACCTGCTAATATTTTAGTTATGGGTGAAGGTCCTGAGCGAGGAAGAGTAAAAATTGGTATGTTTATATCTTTGATAAGTCCCAGTGTAGCATTTAAGTTAGAATGTTCTGAAGGTGCAGTTGTACCACATAATGTAGTTACTGTGATGTTAGTATGTACCTGGACACACTGTCCAAAAGCTGTTTTCTGAGTGACTGGCTTCTTGATATTAGACCCAGGCACCAGTTCTGATGATGATATGCTGTAGCCTCATCTATGAAAAGTGGAAAATGTCTTTATATTTTGTCTAAATGGGGCTGTGGGGGGTTGATGTAGGGGAAAGGATGAGAACTAGCTGGGGGGAAAGGAGGAGAAAGAAATGGGATTTTAATGTTTCCTCCATTTACCTGTGCAAAGACATGACACTTTATTGCTGCTGCCTATAAAAGCTAAATAAGGAGCTATTTATTATTGTAAACCTTAAATTTTAGAATGGACACAAAGGTGACATTAAGCTTAAAAATGTTCCTGAAAGGCTAGGCAGGTTCCTTGGAGGTAAGCACAGGGGATCCTAAAGTCCAGAAAATGCATTAATCCAGACAAAATACTTAGTAGGAACCAATGCTAAATGTTCAAAATGGGATGGAAAGGTAGGAAGGACCCAATACTTTCCCCACTATTCTAACATTTTCAGGTGGATGTTACTGTTTACAGTGAGAGGAAAAAATTGAACAACCTCAACTGCTTTAAATTAAACACATAAATAGAAATAAACTGCAGCCTAACAGAAATAAGCTATAGCAGGATGTGCGTTAATGTGGCAGTGCTTTGCCAGCAGCCTGCTAATGCACAGCCTGTTCATATTTGTTATGGTGATGCAGCCAAGTTTGGAAGTTTTTTGTTTTATTTTTAAGATCATCTTTTTCCCTGTGGCTTTCTTCTGTGCGACTGTTCTTCTGCGTTGCTGCTCTGTATTCCTACCGTTTTGTTTAGCTGACCTATACTGTTAATCACTAGTATACTCTCTAGGGGTAGGATTTTTAATGGAGTGTTCGGTGCTGCTCTAGCTCTTCCCTCCCAGCTTGAAATTCCAGGGATAGTCAGGCCAGGGCTGAACACTTCTGCACCTCTTACCCCGAGAGCTTTTAAAACTCTTCTGCGGTTTAAGGTTGACAGCAGAGATTGCAGCCTTCTATGTACAAACCAAGGACAGCAGAAGTGAAAATTTCTTGCTGGTGCTGTTCCCAAAACGTAGTGGCTGCTTCCAAACCTAGGACCGCAGACCAGGCTCTGGGCACGCTCAGCATCAGCTGTGGTGGTGATGCTTGTGGCAGGCAACTCCATTAGTCATTGCACACAGACCACCCATTTACTTCTTAACTGACAGTTTTGAATTAATTCAGGAATAACTTAGAGCACAGCTAAATTTAGGCAAACTCTGTTAATGGACAGTTGAAAGATTCTGTATCGCTCCACCAGTCCTCTGAGCCATCCATTCCCGGGGGAGAGGAGGGAGGGAAGAAGACAGACCCTGAGTTTCCAAGTGTGTTATCAAAAGGCAGATTTTGTGCTTTTTTTTTCTTTTTTTTTTTTCTTCTCCCCCTTAAGATATAACCACAGCAGGAAAAGAAGTTATCCCGTATCAAGGGCTTCCACTTTTCCAGTGTAACTAATTTTTCTAAAAATACATAACTGGTATTTAACTTAAAATATTTTTTTAGGCCTTTTGTGCCATCTGGAGTCATAAATTCACTTCTACAAACAATTTTTCTTTTCATAGATACAAGTGACTTGATCATATCTTGAGCAATCTTGATATTTCAGTGTAGAAAATTGTAAAATGTTTCATTTTTAAATGCAGTCTTAATCATTTTTAAACCAGTCTTAAATAGGAGTACTAATGGGGGATAAAAAGGAAAATTAAGAATATGGAATCAGGTTAGAGACCCACACTGCAAGTTTCCCTCAGTCAATGAGTTATAACAGTTCTTTTTCCCTGAAAACGATTCCTTACCATATTTCCTTTGAGTTTCTCTCGACATCCATCCATCCCTGCACCACAGTTTCCCTGGCTTTGGGGGTTTGGGAGCAGTGGGTTGAGACACTGATTTGGTGGGAGAAGTTGCAGAGTTTAACCATCCCTTCTGCCAGTTGGTCCTTAGCATTTGTACTAGTGGGTGTACAGGAAATTAGAGGGAGGGAGATACGATAGGTTTAGTTGCCTAATTCCCTCTCCTCTTTCTTTTTTTTTCTTTTTTTTTTTATATTCTTCTTTTAAATTTGTGAAGGAAATCTGGCTACAGCTAATTTCTTGAGGAGGTGGCTGTAGTGACACATGCAAGTATGTATTATAAATCATTCTAACCTTTGCAGAACTTGAATTTTGCTCACATTTAAAATGCTGCTTCTGTAATGACCGTGCCGTTAGAATATTACACTGGAGAGCATCAGGTAAAATGAATCGGGATTTACCAGTGTCCTGAGTGAAGTGACTTTACTGCTTTTCCAGAACAGTGGTTAATTCTTTGTTTTCAATGGCTCCTGTTAGCAATGATTTATAATGATATACTTTGTACATGATGGCATCCAGTAACTTCTACAAAAACTTTTTAAGAAAATAAAATATGTGCACAATATCTGCTACAGTATGTTTATTTTTTAGCACAGTGATAGTAGCACAACAAATAATCATCAGTTCATTAAAAAAAAAAGTTTTCCTTAAAAAAGTTTTCCTAAAAAAAAAATAATAATAATAATAAAAACCATCTCTCTTTGAATTTTGCAGCTGACATGGGCTTTGCCCGATTATTTAATTCACCTCTGAAGCCTTTAGCAGACTTGGATCCTGTAGTTGTAACATTCTGGTATCGAGCTCCAGAGTTGCTTCTTGGAGCAAGGCATTATACCAAAGCTATTGGTAAGTACTAGGGAGGACAAGTTACTCTTGGGTCCTCTGTGCCACACGTGTGCGGGTTCCTGCAGCACTGTGCGTGGTGCCTAGCGCAGAGGACAGCGGCCGAGCTCAAGGTATGGTACCCGTTTCTGAGGGAGCGCTGCACTTCAAATTGTTCAGCTTGCTCTTGTCTCCCAGCTAGATACAGGAGTGAAACGTTCCCTTTTTATGCCTCCAAACACCCTGCGAGGCACAGCAGTTTTATATAATTTTCACACTGAATTGTTGTACGTGCTGTTGGAGCTAATAATTCAAAATATTGATGTGTCTTAGAACTAGTGATAAAATCCATATGGTGTTCCATAAGGCCCAGTGCATGAGTTTTATTGCAGAGGTTTTTTTTATCTAGTTTAACAAGTATATGAAATAAATGGTAAATTGAGGATTATACAGAACGGAGAGTGTGTTGGCTGCTCTGAAACTAAACTGTAAAAGTGAAGACTAAAACAGCCTGACGCTTTCTTTTTTATTAGCTATTTAACATTTTCTGTTCTGCCAAGAAAACCACTGAATTTGCTGTGAGAAATTACTCATTTTAAATTTTCCTGTTTGGGGTATGAGTCTTCAAGGAGGCTGTCTCAGGAAAAATGTGGCCCATACAGGCTGTGTACTGGCACCTGTGTTACTACTTGCGGGATTCTTTTGTCAAGCTTCTTACCCATCATTTTCCTAAACTTGTGCCTACATTTTTGTCAGAAATTTCAATGTTTTCTGCTTAAATGTACTTTCAGCAGCTTCTCTGCTAATGCTTTGTTTTCCTTAATGATTAAAGAAATGGTTAACTTCTTTATTTGTTCATTTAAACTTTTTTTACTCTTTGCATGTTCTTTCTCTTTGCTGGTATTTCAGCGTGTGAAACCGCAGGGGTGCTTGTGCCCCGGGCATGTGTTTGTTTTCAGCGTAGATAAAACTTGACTGTACTGAGTCATGGGGGGTTATGCTGGCTGCATCACTTGCTTTGGTCCTTGATCTTGACCTTTTCCTGTTCATTCAAGATTCAGGGTAGCTTTACATTACCAAGGTAGAAACTGTGTTGTGCATGCTACATGAGTAAGCTGGAAATTGTGTATGTTGTGTATGTCCATCCTTGGAGGGGAGAAAAAAAAAAAAAAAAAACAGAGGAAACGCAGACAGACCTTTGCATATTGAGATATAAAAATTGAATTTTTTTTTTGTTGTTAAAAAGTGTGAGGACAAGAGGTTGTCCAGAAAGCAAAGCATACTGGTAGCTTTATAAAAATAAATAGTATCTAAAAGCAGATGAGATACTTGGACATGCAGTAATTGCACTTTCATTATTAATCTCTTTCTGTAAAGTTGTGTAGGTAGAAATCTGTTTATTCCAATATCATTGCCGCTCAGCACCTGCCTGAGTATATAAGGCATTGAAGGGAAAGGCAATGTGCAAGTGAACTGAATAAGGTCTTGGTTGACTCTTCATTTATATTTTGTGTGTTTGGACAGTTCCCCACACACATTCTTTTAATTTTCTTGAAATCACTTTCTATATCAATAAATGGCAATAGTTTTTTAAAAATATATACTTCTGCAGCTCTTGTATTGTTGCGGAGTTGTATGCACATAACTACTTTAAGGGAAAAAATGATGAAATGTTGCCCTCTTATAGTGGAAACCTGAAGTTTTCAGTGCAGGGACCTTACCTGTTATAAGTTAAGAGCTTACACCATATCTCAGCAGGATGCTTTTGGAAAGATTCATTAGATTTTTATTTCCATTCTCCTTTCTTGAAGATATTTGGGCCATAGGGTGTATATTTGCAGAGCTGCTAACATCAGAGCCGATATTCCACTGTCGACAAGAAGATATCAAAACTAGTAATCCTTATCACCACGACCAGCTGGACAGAATATTCAACGTAATGGGATTTCCTGCAGGTACGTATTGTATTTTTATCACTACTGTTCAAAGAAAGATATTTGTATTGCTTTCTTAGCATATGAATGTGGCAACTGATCAAAGCAGCAAAGCTGTTCAAACAAGATCTTTGTGAGTTATAAAACCTAGAATGTAATGGTCATTTAAAATAGTTTTTATTTATTCCAATATGGTTATCTTTGTGTATACATGTATCATTGTTTTATAACGTAAAAGGATTATGATTAATGGTGGATGATAAGTCAGGAAGGAATATTTTGTTCCTAGTTTTAATTTTAGATTTGGAAAGCAAGTGGTTATTGAACTGATGAATGAAACCAAACAAAAAATGTATATATGTGGTTAATATTCTACAAATGCGTTTTCTTCTAAATTAAGCAAAGAATTTGGAAGCAGAGATTTTTTTTTTTTGTCTGTCTTGGTAGAAAATTTATATTAGTCATCCTTTTGAAACAGAAAAAAGAACTAGACAATAATCAAAACAAATGACGATGTGGAGATTCTGTTACATTTTTCCTCAGCATTGACTATCTCATGTTTTTCTGCAAATGTCTTGCATCTTTTCAGTCAATGAGCAGAAAAGTGGGCTCTAGTGTTTGTAGGATCGCAGATTTCAGAATAACAGGGGGCTTATTTTCACTTTTTGGTCATCTTTCTGCCCACTGTTTTTGTTCTTCCCTGCTCTTGTCCATTTAGGATTGGTATTCATTTCCTGATGGACTTTCTGCTTCTTATCATGTGAAGTTTATGATGTTTGTTTCTACATGGTTCTAGTATTTTCTTCTTAAATTTGTTCTCATTTTTCCCCTTTTTTAATACCTTATAAACTTCATTGTGTCTGTTTAGCTGTGTTCTGGAAGCGTTGCTTTGATATATCAAGTACTTCCTTTTTTTGCTCTTTGCCTGGATTTTTTACCCTTTTTCTTATGTGTATTTCTGTGTATGGTGATGGTACAACTTACCTAAGCAGATGATACTCTGGTTATTTTGTGACGAGTTTAAGTAGTCCTGTCTAATACTCTGCATTTGATTTGGAGCTCTTTGGTTCTTAGAATTTCCATAATTGAAATAGTTTCACCAGCCCTTATGAGGGCTGGGGAAGAAATGAAGCAAGTGGAAAACTGAAAGAATCTCTACTGATCTGTTACTGATTAAGTATTTTTGAGCTTCTAATGTTCTGTAATTGGGCTAAATCTTAGTAAAAACTTGCACTGCTTGTCCCCACACTTTACTTAGGAAGTGCAGAGTTTGTGGTGAAATCACTTTCTGAGACAGAAATAAATTGTCTGTGTAGTCTGTGTAACTGCAAAGTTATAATTATGAATTAGCATGCATTAGTTAATCATTCTGGAAGTGTAAGCACACAGGTAAATTGCTGTGAGGCTGGTAATGTGAACCTGGCTTTACCAGATCACTTGTGAGCGGCTTTGAGCTCTGCTGCACAGCTTGTCTGGCCTGGGCTTCCACACATTCTTTCCTGAATGAATGGTCCTAGTTGGAGAATTAAGTAGAGAACTAGGGCTTCTTGGCTTTTGCTTGAGTACTTCCGTATAAGAATTTAATACGTAGGCGTTAGTAGAGGACGGTCAGTCATGTGAAAGGTCATTTTGTGTTGGGGAGTAGAGTGTCCTTAGTCCTGAGATGGCAGCCTCTGACAGCGCAACAGTGGTTTGGGGACATTTTTGCTTCCTGTGGTTTAATTTGAGTGCTAATATTACTTGATCTAAATCTTTCCTAGTCAAACCCTTCCTGAGTAGTTTGGGAGTCTGTTTTAGGTCAGGACTCACAGATCTATGAAGTACCTCAGTGTTTTTTTTTTTCCTATTATTTAACACAATGTTATCAAAAATCTGTTAAAAATAACAGTCTTTAGCAGAATCCTGTGTAGTCCTATAAAGAAATCATTATTGTTCCTAAATAAATTAGGATACGTGAAGGTGATAAGTAAAATGTCTGCTGTATTTTTTTTTTCTGTTATCTGTACACACAAAGCAATTCTAAGTGTATCTGGCAGTTATTCTTAAAAAGTCCTTGAGTTAATCAGCACATAATTGGAATACTTTTTAGGTTTTCAGTAGACTTATTGTGAACAGGTGATGGAGGAATGCGAGTCAAAGAATACAAAGATAAAGTAGCTGCAACATTAGAGAAGTGCCATGAAAAAAAGTCAAGGCTACAGAGATACTTTGAATGCTTTTGTGCTTACTGGGAGATGGGGGAACAAAAAAAATCTAAAAAATATTGATTTTTCACAGATAAAGACTGGGAGGACATAAAAAAGATGCCTGAACATTCAACTTTAATGAAAGATTTCCGGAGAAACACGTAAGTCTGGGTTTATTTGAGCTTTCTGAGTAAATGTATTTTCCCTCTCCCGCCCACTCCCAATTTATTGTAGCTGAGGTTGTTTTCTGTGTAGATTCTACATGACGACTGTGCAATGGCTATGGCTTAAACTGGGGAGACAGAAAAATAAATCTGTTTTTTAATGGTGAGTTTGACCTTTTGCCTTGATGTGATCACAGAGCACTGATCAGACACTAACTGTAAATGGAAAGGTTCAGTGCAGTTGCTGGTGTCAGCAAGACTTTGGATGGCTTTGAAGAAGGCTGAACACATCTCTTCACAGCTGTTTCCACATCTATAATGTTGGAAATTATTCTTGGGTGAATAAAGCTGCATTTGAAAAAAGGCTTGGCGTCCTGATACTGTTCCCAAAAAGCTTTGGGTATAATTGTCAGTCTTGGGGCCTAGGATAATATATGAAGACTTCAGAAAAGCCTGCCTTAAAGGTTTGATGTGACAATGCCAGAGGGAAATGCCCACAGAGAGAGCACTGTTGTCTGGGTGTTCCTGTGCTGATCAGGTTGAGGGATGTTTGCCTGTGCTGTTACATACTTTGGTTGCATTTCTTATGCTGCTGCAACAAACCATTAGAAAATCTTATTTCTGAACTTCTATTCAAAAAGAAATGTATTCATGCGTGTTCGTGAAGAAAAATGTACATTTTAGGATAGTGTGAAGATGGACTTAGTATTTATCTTGTTCTCTGGTTCAGAAATATCCAGAATAAAACTGTCCAGGCCAATACAAGAGTGCGATTGCTGCAAGATAGTTTATATCTAAGTGATAGTTTGATGTCTTGATGTCATGAATCATTTTTTAGCAATCTTCTGCAGAGAGTAGTTTTTTTTTTCTCTGCTTTAATGTATTAGCAGTGAAGGCCATTCTTATTAACATTTCTTGAGTGCTAAGTAAGCTTTCCAATATCACTGATTTGAATATTAGAAAATTTACTTTTTTCCTCCTTTCTCCAGGTATACCAACTGCAGCCTTATCAAATATATGGAAAAACATAAAGTTAAGCCAGATAGTAAGGCATTCCACTTGGTAAGTTCCTGCATTTATTAAAAACCCCAAAAATTCATTTAAGTTATAATTGTGCAAATTGAGTGGCAAGCTAGTGCCAAACAGTCTGTGACTAATTTTATTTTCAGTACTCCCAAAATAACTGATACTTTACAAACTGAAAATTGCAAAACACTTCATTTTATCATATCAGTAAAATGATTCTGAGTCATTCGTTGGATTAGTTCTGGAGTACAAAACATGAGTAGTTTTCAGTTTTTAACAACCACGGTGAATTTGTAGTTGTATTTTCAGTGTTGTTGCAAATCTTAGGCATTTTGCTGGTTTGCTGCATACTTTAAAGCTTATTTCTATTTTTAAAATATTTCTAAATGCATATTTTTTATAAATTCATTAATGAGCTTAATTTGTGCACTTTGCAAAAACATGACTTGTTTGTGTCTTCTGTGCTGCTGTATTCCTTAGTAGCCTTCTTTTGAAAACTTCATAGTTTATACAACTAACCTCTGTAGAATGAATATTTATATGCGTCTGTGTGTATATGTGTGTTTGCATATAGACACATGCAAATTATTTTTAAAAAAGCTCTTCAAAAATATACACTTGCTCAGCCATAGAAGGGTTATGTTGTTTCAGGAATTACTGAATTGGGCCTCTTCTGCATTTATAAAACATGCAAGTTTTTAAAGTAAGCTTTAGAGAAGTGGGGAAAGGAAATTTAATTCTTTCTGCATTGACGTATCTTTTGTTGTTGTTTCCAACTCAGATTTATATGTTTTGAGGCTGGAGTTATAAATATTCAATTCTCGAGCTGCGGTGAGAGGGGAACTACAGGAGGGGTTTTTTGATCTTGGAGATGAAAGAAATGAATTGAGGAAAAAAAGGAAAATAGTGAAGAGGTCTGGTTGTTTGAGAATAGACATCTTTTGTTCAAGTCATTTGAAGCTGCACATAAACCCAGTGTGATGACTGGACCCAAAGGTTCCTATGTAACCTACTTTATGAAGGAAGAAGTATTAAATAGAATACTTCTTCCTTCATATGAATTTTGAAATCTATCCTTCAGTCAAAGAAGTGCTGAGGCAACGTTCATGTTGACGTGGTCACCATGAGCATTTAAAAAAAAGGTGAAACATCACAGAGAATACTGAGGTATCTCTGTTTATCTTAATATTTAATTTGAAATCTCAATTCTTAGGCCTAGCTGAAGTGACTATGCCACTATCCAATCTGCTGTGGAGGGCTTGCCATCAAACTTAACTAAAATGTACTGGGGAATTCAGGCTTTGCTATGCATCTTGGCACGAAAATGATTTTAAAAAGTCTTTCTCTGAAACAATACCTTTTAAGAGCTGTGAGCACTCTGGCCAAACTGGTCTACAGATTCTTACCTGGTTTCCCAAGCCTCTATGTTCAGGGTTTTCTTTGTTTTTTGTTTGTGTTACTGTTTGTTTTGTTTTTAGTAAAACAGCAAAATTGGATGCAAAATAATTACATAAGAGCAGGTTAAACAATTACAATAGTTTTTTCTTTTCTCCCTGTAGCATCAAAGCAGGATGACTGTTCAGTTGTCTTCGGTATTTTTATTCAATATGCTCGGGTTTTTAAAAGCATTTGCTGTATGAAAATGCAAAATCAACGATGCTGATCCATAGGACAAGACCTAAAATCCTACTGGGAGCCTTGCAAGCGAGAACATCAGTGGCTCTGGGTACTTAGTTGGAAGCTGAGTTCTTCAGAAGCGCCTCCTGGCCAGGCTCCCTCTGCTCCTTCCTGCTTGTTGCTGGAGGCCGGGACATTCGCTGCGACAGGGCAGGCTGCGGATGTTGCGGGGTGTTTGTTGGGACAGAGTGCATATTGCTCCCTGTCCACTTGGATTTAGGATGGAATTGGGAACTTCAGACACAGGTTGGATAGTTGTTGGGCTGCAACCTGCTTTCTTCTTTTAAAACAGGTTTCAGTTGTTTTTTATCTGGAAAATCTAGGTTTTTATCTAGATGTGCTCTGAGATTTTGCTCTTTCAAAAGCTGTCCCCTTAGTTTCTGGAGAGAAACAGATAAAGCATTGATTTTCTTGCATCCATCTTCAGTTGTGAAGCATCCCAAAACAGTACTATTTCCAGGACTGGTAAATCTCTAGACTTGTGATTGCTAATGCGGAAATGTTTTGATTTCCCAAAGTGATTTAACTGGAATCTTTCCACCTTTACTGACATTCATGTACATGGTTCCTTGTCACATGCAAAACTTATGTTATGTGGGACAACTTCAGTTCATTCCTGCTTTTCCTGTTTACATTTTTTTTACTGTTTTTTCTCTTCCGATTTGTATGGTTATGCGTTATAAAATGAACACCCAACTGCAGCTCCTGTTTGATGCTTCATCTTCCACTTGACCCCAGCAGTTTGTCAGAGGCAGCAGGATGGACCTAGTGCTGACAGTGCTGTCACAAAGTTGTGGAAAATACACTGCGTTTGTCAGGTGATCCTCTAGGCTCCTGTTTCCTCTAGAAAACATTTTTAGCAATAAGTAAAAAAAAAAAAAAATCACTTCTCTGCAATTCAGTGCCCTGAACTAAGGAGTAAAACAGCAGTTTTGATCCCTTCCATGTGGAGATGGTCGCATACTCGTTAATCTTTTCCTGCGATTTCTGTTTTCTCTTGCTGACTTGTCAGTATGTCATGGACAGCAGCTTCATAACCCAATTGCCAGAAGAGCCAGCAGAGTTTTGCTGTTACTTTACGTTCTTGTTATATTATTCAGCACGTTGGCAGTCTTTTTCCATTTTTCCTTCCCCCTTTTTTTGGCTCCTGGGATTGCTTTTGAACTGTTTGAGAGAACAATTTTTCTATTCAAGCTGATACTCTGCATAACCCACATGCACTTATTGTGTGTCCCTGCTGATGGTGCAAAAGCAAAGCTGGATTGAGGGTGTTAATACATATTTATTATGTTCTTAACCCTGTGATTAAGGCTGAGGAGGAGAAATGTACTTTGTAAATCCAGCTGTCTGCAACATAGCAGCAGTCAAGGAGATGACCAGCCCCTACACAGACCATGATACTGCAAATCTTTGCAGAATTTCATCCCATTAAAAGTACAAAGACAATGTCAAGTGGATGCTGTTTTCACGTGTAATTTTTACCCTTCTTATCAGATTTGTGCTTGAAAACAAAAAAAGGAGAGGAACAGTGCTATGAAAATCTAGCATTTCTTTTGAAGAGCTATGTCAAGGATGGTATGTCTAGGTTTAGTTTTGCCTTGGATCCTGTATTCCATGGCAAAACATGATGATTCATTATTTATTGCTGTTTTCTGTAGAAGATCATCTAATTCTGCCCATATATATTGCTTTCCGCAAAGTAACTATTGGTGGACCAGGAGAAATATGTGCATGTGCATCAGGTATTTTGAATAAGAGGTGCATGCTTTTAGAATGCATCACTGCTGTTTCAATGCTAGAGTCAAAGGGAAAGTCACTATAGTCTGCTTTTAAAATAGAGAAAAAAATATTGACACATTTGGAGAGAATGTGACATTTGTGATGTGTTTTGACTGACAATCACTGTTGCGATGTCACAGTGACAAATGTAGAAAGAACAGCCAGCCCCTGATGTTTATACATGTGCAAAATGAGAGCAGAGCAGTGAAAACAAGACTACGGTTGTTCTCAGAATTGCTTCTCGATTCTTTATGTTGTGCTGGATTGTGTCTGCTGCTGGTACTTAGAAGTTACTCGAGGCGTTTCTGGCCACATGTTCTAGGTGTTCCTCATAGCACATACTTCTAAGTAGTAATATTTGTAACTCCTTTCTTACAAATTTTTCATTTCACTTTGGCTAGGTCAGTTTGCTTTTTTTTTTTTTTTTTTTTTAAATCCTCACCTAGTTATATTATCTTAAGTTTCTTTTCTTTGCTGCCTATTTCTGAAACATCTTGTATGCGTTTAAAAAAAATAGGTTAGGTATGGGGCCAATCCAATACCAAGGGTGCCACTTAGCTCTTTGTGCCAGGGAGGTACTTTCTCAAAGGGTAAATTTTGCAATATTTAGCGGAAAAGCATTCAATTTTTTTTTCTTTTTTTGTAAAATATTTTATTTTGGATTGTCTTCTGCATATTCCTACTTTGTGGTTTTCGTTGCCTTTAAGCAAACAGACATTTTGGAAAGAATATTTCTTCAGGTATCTGATGTGATGTTCAGCAGCTGTTGCAGAGATGAAAGCTGAGGTCTTGAGCTGATAGAGAAGCTGCAGCAAAGCTCAGGGTTGACACACTGCATCATGCTGTGAAAAAAAAAATAAAAGCAACCAAAATTGAAGCTTTTGCCCAACTCCTCTTTGAAGCAGCATTCAACAAACAGATGTGTCTAGGAGTCCACGAGCAAATAACTTTGCCACCCTTTCTAGCATGTGTTTTTCTGGCCAGATGGGTTTTTCTGATGTATGTTGTTTGCACTTTCTTTATGGCGTGAAGATTTCTAAGCTTTGGATAGTGCTTTGATAATATTGAGTGACAATGGCTAAACAATGAGCAATAATGAATAAGAAATCACATTTGTTTACTAATTATGAAGAGTTATTAAATTTGAATGGCTGTGTCTGTGATGATGCTTCCTGTTAAGGGCAGTGTAGCTGAAGAAACCAAGCTGAATACGTTCATGATGGCTCTTGTGGGAAGTGAAAAGTAAGGGCATGTTGTGGAGACTCTTCGAGTGTATTTGTTGAAACATTTGTGATCAGAACTGAGCGTTCAAGGCTTCACACACAAAAATAGGTTGTTCAATGGGAAACTGAGTATTAAAAACCTCATGAAATTCAACAAGACCAAGTGCACGGTCCTGCACCTGGGGCGAGAAAACCCGAGACACCAGTACAGGCTGGGGACCGACCTGCTGCAGAGCAGCTCTGCAGAGAGGGACCAGGACCATGGTGGACGACAGGTTGACCATGAGGCAGCAGTGTGCCCTCGTGGCCAAGAAGGCCAATGGGATCCTGGGGTGCA
>JAWLRI010000837.1:3778820-3797546 GCA_034781795.1 Crypturellus tataupa | reverse complement strand
CCCTATGAGGAGAGGCTGAGGGAGCTGGGCCTGTTCAGCCTGGAGAAGAGAAAGCTGAGAGGGGACCTGATCAGTGTACAAGTACCTCAAGGGAGGCAGTGAGGAGGATGGGGCTGGTATCTTTTCAGTGGTGGCCACTGATAGAACTAGAGGAAATGGCCATAAACTGAAGCATCAAAAGTTCCACAGGAACTTAAGGAAGAACTTCTTGACAGTGAGGGTGACGGAGCACTGGAACAGGCTGCCCAGAGAGGTTGTGGAATCTCCTTCTCTGGAGATCGTCAAGACCCGCTTGGGTGTCTCCCTGTGCCGTGTGCTCTAGGAGACTCGGCACGTGCAGGGGAGTTGGACTACATGACCTCTAGAGGTCCCTTCCAACCTTAACCATTCTGTGATTCTCTCCTCAGCTGCGGTGGCTGGGCAGCCATGGGCTCCCCAGCACCCTGGCCTGCTGCAGCTCTGGGGACTGTTTTTTCAGGTCTGTCTGACAAGCAGTGCCCTATGAGCTGACACTGCGGGGGAGCTACAAGAGCTGCTCTGGTGACCACCGCAGCGAGAGGCCGGTTGCGGGTTTAAGCAGGAACAACTCGACCCCACAGATACCAATCTCTCCTCCCCAGCTGTTACTCATGGCTCACAGGCCCTCTTGCCCTCAGAGCCTTCAGTCAGTGCCGTTGCCTGCAAGGTTGTGCTCAGGTGGTCTGCAGGCGAACAGCCCTCGGTGCTCACGTTCCCCGGGGCGAGGGAATGCACCGCGTGAAGGCAGCACGTACATGCACAGTCAGCAGGAGTTTAGGGACAAGCCCATACATATCCACGCCTGTTTTATAACCCTTCATCACTGCACCGTTTAGTTCAAACAATGTTTTACTTGTCCCCTTGCTTACTCCCAGAGAGCTTGGGGATCAGCGCTGCAGGTGTAGTACAGAATCACACCATAAGAGGGAGATGATTCCCTGTGGATTTTCTGGGGGCCCTATAGCCTCGTCCTGACCAGTGGGTGTTAGTGATAAAGTGGAAAGGACCCGGGTATAGCAGGTAAGGTATAAGGAAGGGGACAACGTTCAATATTTCAGAATGTGTCCTCATGGACAGTGATATTCTTGCAGTGAATGAATCCTCTACTGGAAACAGACCTGCGGAGAGCATTTCTTTCAGGTTATCAGTTACTTTTTGGCATCTGCAAGGATATTTCCTATTATAAGGAACATTTTGTTTATTTATTTATTTATTTTCTGACATTCCTGTTATTCCTCTTCATGTGGCATCGTTTCATTTTCAGACTGAGGCTCAAGCCCTGGGATGAATGGGCTCCCTGTGGATGATGAGGCAAGAAAACAGGAGGAGCTATAGGAGAGCAGCAGCTCCTAAATATGGGGCTGGGAAATGCATCCCCAGCTCTGCTCCGTGCAGCTCCTTTCCTGCTCACCTATTAAGAAAGCTGCTAGAGCATGGGGCAGTGCAGGCAGAAAAAAAGGCCGCTCCAGGGATCAGGAAACAGGGCATCTGCCAAGTGCTTCCTGAATCACGGGATTTCTGAAGAGATGGATGTACGAGGATTGGTTTGTCCTCACGTGGCTCTCTTGAAATATTTTTTATTTTCCAGGAAATAATGCTTCCCTGAACCTCTAGCAGCTGAAGCTGGGTTTATCTCAGGAGGCAGGTGTTCAGTAGGTATGAGATTTAGGAGAAGTTATTACATGAAAAAGAGAATTTCAGGTATTATAATATGTTTTAATACAAAAGGGACTGGCTACAAATCACTTCCAGCCACATTATTTTACATATTATTCTCCGTCAAACCAGTTTCTAACAGCAGAAAAGAAAGAATGAAAAACCTTATCAGAAAACTCAGCTTCTCCCCTTGGCAAAGAATTTTTTTTCAGTATCTGAAGTACATAATTATGTCTTTTGACCATGTTTGTAGAACAACTTAAAAAGAAGTGGAAAAAAAGATCATGCAAAAACACATACCAGTGAAAACATTATCACTCAAGCCTGTCTCATTCATCCGTTCCGTTCTGGAACAGATTTGGACACAGGCACGAGGCATGAGATGTTTTGAAAAGTTTTCATTGAAACACTGAGCTATTTCTCACCTTCTCCTCCTCCCCATCACACTTTTATTTTTTCCTCCAACTCTTTCTCAGAAGGTTAAGTAGCAAAAATATCAACTCCTTTTTCTTCCCGTGCACATCAAGCTACTGAGCTCCAGGCATTACTTTTGCCAAGGCTGTTTGTAAAGGATCTGAGCTTGTACAAAGAGAAAAGGATCTGAGCCCCTACTTCACCTGCACCCAGACAGAGCTCTAGTGACTGGTGCTAGTGGCTTGGAGCTGGAGCCACAAAAAGCTGCTTTGCTTGTGGTGTGATCTGCTTGGCTCAGTGTGGTGCGCATGGAAGACAAGTGTGGAGCCTCTGCTCCACAGAGGTCCAGAAGGGTTCGTCTACCATTTCCAAGAAGTGGAGACTACTGTCCCATCACTCGTAGCAAGTTTGTTGATGGTAATGAAGACAAACTCAGCGGTTTCTTCCAGATGATCTGGTGATGGAAGTGACAGTGGGCTAGAAACATCAGGACACCACTGAAAGCACTTTGCAACTCACCTATTACACCTTAAAAAAAAGAACCATGAGGGAAAACAGTAAACAAGAAGATAACTTGGACATTGGAAGGACAGGACATAGGAACTAACCGTCAATGGCTGCATGACTTCAGCTTGCTCTTTCCCCGAGGCAAGATTGAGGCAAGTCTAATCTTTCCTGAGAGATCCATCAATTATAAATATTCCTCAAGCTCTTTAACTGTCACCACTTTGACCCCTCGGGAAAGGTAAGTAGCTCATACTCATTAACTTGTCAGTCACAGGAGACTTATGGACCACTTACAGTTCTCAGGTACTGCTCCCTCTCCCTTCTTCCTGGGAGAGCAGGCAAAGGAGCAGAGCAGCTCCAGGAAGGGCCAGGAACAAGCACCTCCCACACAGGACACCAGACAGGACATCTGAGCAACTAGCAGTTTCCAGAGACTCTTAAGGCAAGAAAAGTAAGTAAGAACTGTAATCCAATCACAAATTGTTTAGAAACAGGATTAATCCATTTCTCTATATAAGTCTTGAATGCTCCAAGTCTTCTCTTTCAGGAAAAACTTTGCCTGCTTCTCCTGGCTCCTTCCAAAAAAATAGGCACATGTGTTGCTTCAGAGATTAAGTCATCTGCCGTGGTTTGAGTGAGTTTCCTTCCTTCATGGAAGCAAAAATTAACAACTTTCCTCTTATTAGACAGTAGAGACTTTATGCAGAAGGCAGGCACTGGAAATCAGGATTGATTAGTTCCCTGACTCACACAATTCCTGGATTTAGGTGATTAGAAAAAATTTCTTGGCACTCTAGGATGTGACTGTATTGAGTTACAAGTCTTTAGATAATATTTCATGTTTTTATTCCATTTCCATGATCAGCTGAGAACATTTACTATTTTTTTTTCTTAATTTAGCAGTAGAAATTTATTGTGATGACATGGACTAAGACCTGGTATGAGTTGGTGCATGGTACCATCTTCTTCATTCTTCCTCCTTGTATTTTGTCTTGTATTTCTTTTGTGAACCCTTCTGAAAATAAACAAACAAACAAACAAACAAAAAGCTCCACAACTTCACTGTACTGGGTACAAATATTGAATAAAGAGATGGTCCATATCCTAGGGTGCTTACAGTCAGCATACATGAAAAGGGACAACACAGGGGCATGTGATGGGCATGTGCAAGGCACTTGCTGAAGAACCAGAAAGATGAAGGCTGTAGACAGAGCTGCCTGGGAACCAATAACAATGCCATTTTCTTTCCCAGAAGTGTATAATCTTCAAGGTCAAAATGGAGTTACTGGTACGAATAGCAGCAGAGATGAGCCTGAAGCCTGCTTCTATGAAAGACCAAAGAGTTTGCTTCAGTGAGGCACTGCTTTGGGTTTTGTTTGTTTATTTGCATGCAAGTGAATCACAGTTTCTGTAGTGTAGTGGTTATCACATTCGCCTAACACGCGAAAGGTCCCCGGTTCGAAACCGGGCAGAAACAGCTTTTGACCTGGACAGTTGGACAGTGGGAAACGACATAAAGTTCCACAAAGCCAAGTGCAAAGGCCCTCCCCTAGGGAGGAATAACTGCAGACACTGGGGACTGACCTGCTAGAGAAGGACCTGGGCTACATAGTGGATGACCAGCAGTGTGCCCTCGTGGCCAAGAAGGCCAATGGCATCCTGGGGTGCATTAAGAAGAGCGTCTCCTGCCCCTGTATTCAGCCCCGGTGAGGCCACACCTGGAGCGCTGTGTCCAGTTCTGAGCCCCACAGTACAAGAAGGATGTGGAGCTGCTGGAGAGAGTCCAGCGCAGGGCCACGAGGATGATCAGGGGCCTGGAACATCTGCCCTATGAGGAGAGGCTGCGGGAGCTGGGCCTGTTCAAACTGAAGAGAGAAGGCTGAGAGGGGACCTGATCAGTGTCTATAAATACCTCAAGGGAGGCAGTGAGGAGGATAGGGCTGGCCTCTTTTCAGTGGAGGCCACCAACATAACTAGAGGAAACGGCTTCAAACTGAAGCACCAAAAGTTCCACAGGAATTTGAGGAAAAATTTCTTGACAGTGAGGGTGGCGGAGCACTGGAACAGGTTGCCAAGAGAGACTAAGAGAGTCTCCTTCTCTGGAGATTCCAAACCCGCCTGGATGCCACTGTGTGGCCTGTGCTCTGGGTGTCCCTGCTGGAGCAGAGGTTGGACTTGATGATCTCTAGAGTCCCTTCCAATCTCAGGGATTCTGTGATTTTCATTTTATTGTGGGAAACCGTGAGAAGCTGAGGAACTGTGAGAAACCGTGGGAAACTGTGATGGTTAGGAATGAGAAACTGTGAAAGTTAGGAATAACAGATTAGCAGATAGAGAAACCAAAACCACAGGCTGGACATGCCAGTCGCTGGTTGGATACCTGCTGTCCGGTAGCAGGACTGGACCCAGATAGCAATAGAGTCAAGGAACTGGCTGGAGTCAGGGGGAGGGAGCGCATGGACAACATGTGGACAGTGCCTGCTCACATACTCGGAGAATATGTTTGGTCTGATGCGCAATAAAATGGTTTAAGCCCCTGCTCCTTCATTGCTCCCAAATTTTTCTATCTCCATGAATATCTACTTAAATTTTAAAAGAAGGGAGTTGACACATTTTTATACAAAAATAAAATGGAATGTGAAGTCAATACTTTCTCAGGTAGCTATAGTGTTTACACTGAATTCTCCTTTCTAGCTTTGTCCTTGGCCCAGTTAAGGAATGATGAGAATTGTTCAATAGTCTGTCAGCCTAACTGGGGCTTTAGTCACCCTGGGCTTCATCTCATGTCCATGAGGAAAAACAATCATCAGCCCTGTCCTGTCCGTGCTTCAAGAACCATGGGATTCCCAGGAGGAAGTGTGCAGCTTTCTAGGAACACAAGTTTCTTATGCTCATCTGACATCCAAACTAAAACCCCAGGGTAGTCACATCCACTGCAGGTACTAAGTATCTAAACTAGCTAAGCCACACTAAGCTAAATGTCTACTTCAAGCGGTGTGCAAGTCCTGGCTTGTATTTGGGAAGGGGATGCATAACAAAGCATCCCCTCCCCACTGAACACTCCGTTATTGTATGTGCCCGGTTCCACTTGTGCTTTCAGCTCTTACTTCCATGCACACCCAGAGTACCTGCAACTTTCACACAGAATACTCTGAACAACTCTGGAGTATTTGTTTGAAATGATGCAAGACATTTCAACAAAACATGCTCTTCAGACCCTCTGCAGTCACCTTGCTGCACCTCATTAGAATCCTTCCAGCTAAGTCAAGCTCTCCAGGGCAGTTTTCCTTGTCTCCATTCTCTTCATTTCCCATAGGAAAGGACCTTTTCCTAAATGAAGGTGTGTGAATCTTTCATAGTCCAAAACTGTGGCCATGATCTGGAAAATAACTAGTCCACCTACCCTACGGATGGTGTCAACTTCTCCTGGTGTCTGAGCAGCAGAATCATATGGAAACAATCATCTACTTTATGCCCCTGAAGAAGCAGCAAGAGATCTTGTCTGCTGCGTTGGATGGCCATGTAGCCCAGTAACCATCACCATGCCTATCAGTAGTCCGCAGGCTTTGGCAGTGACTGAACGACGGCCTTGCCCGGCTTTGTGTGGACTAGCTGCGGTCTCCTTGGAGCTTGGGTTCAGCTGCAACAGCAACTGCCTGACACCCAAGTGACTATCACCAGCCTCGGCTGAGCTTTAGCTTCACTTTGTGCAAATGAGGGTAGCATCTAGTGTTATGCTAAGTGTGACAGATCCCCATCACTAATAGATAGGACAACCGAGTCATTATTCCATGCTGAGTGAACTCCCTGTGACCCTGGATGATGCTGATTTGCTGGAGAGCTGTTTTAGCTAAGTATATGAAGGGTGTTTGTCCCCACAGCAAATGCAGAACTGGCAGCTCTTATTTCTTATCTTTTTGTTATATAAAGTTCTTATTTAATGTACTTGCAGACACAGCCAAACCAAAAAGAGTCTCTGGAGTCTATTAATTAACAGCATTATGTCATGAGTGCAGTAGATCAGTGCTTCTCAAGTTTTCTCAGCAGTCTCAAAGCACAGTAATTTTGCTTTAGTTAAGGAAAATCTGGCTTTTTAGGGTTGCTGGCTGTTAATAAGGTTTCTGCTAATGTGCAAAATTGGGTGATCTAGCTGTTCATGGCTTTTGTTTGGAAGTTTATGTAACGGCAAGGCAGAGATTCTTTTCAGGGCACTTGAATGGCATCTCTTCAAGAGGTCAAGGGAGGAAACTTGAGATAATAGAACAAGAACAAATCAGAATCAGCTTCTTTCAAGTGCATCCAGGGGTTACAATGGCTTGCGTGTGATTTGGGTTTCTCAGTAGCCTGAAACTGATGCAGTGAGAGAGGCAAAGATACAGGAGGGAGCTCACGTACAGAAACAGTAGGTGCTGCATTGGCTGCTGCTAATATCTTTACAAGATTATGAGCCTTATTCTTCCTGATGCTGTAGGCTGGTTTATGCTGGAGAAGCTGTATGTCTATTCACTGAAGATTACAGCTCTGCTGATGGAACAATATTTCTGGGTCCCTTCTAGCCGCATAAAGCAAGATAATATATGATATAACCCATGTAGTGTCTCCTTTTGGAACACAGGTGTAAACATGTGAGTGCTTTTAAATTACAGATGCAGTGCTCAGACTAAGAGCTTGGAGAGAATTTCATGCCCATTAGTCGACCTACAAAATCATAGTAATAAAACTCAAATAGACACTCAGAGCCTGTAATTCTGCATTTCTCCAAGGGCATTTGTACACATTTACCATGGAAGTGTCAGAGAGGAAATTTATTTTGCTTGTTAAAAACAACCTTTTCAAAACATGACTATTTCTCTCTATCGACCATGCAGAGAGCTTGGGGCACAGTCTGAGGGTCCAGCTGAGCAGCTGCAGCAGCTCTCTGCTGCTGTAACAAGAACTGCCTGTTCCCTTGTTGCCCCCTCCCTGCTGGTGCCCCTTCCATGAGGATGGGGCGCCCATCGCTGCCCTCCCAAGACCCATTATCCTCTCTGGGTTGTCACAAAACACATTTACTGCTTGCTTAGCTTATGAAGATTGATTTTAGAGCCCAGAAGACATAGGAGACGAGGCCTGAATGGCCAACCCATTTCATACTATAATTTTCAGCCGAAGTGACCTAGAGATTTCACCCTGAGGCGCTAGCCAAATTTGATGCATGTTTATTCAACTGGGCTAATTTTCCTCCCCAGCAATGCCCTCTAGCTGCAACCCCTTGATGTTGTTTGGGCTACAAGGTCTTCAGGAGCTCTGACAATTGAATGTAACTTTTGCTGGGGCAGAAAAGAAAGAAAACAAGACAACATTTAAACGGATAGCTGAGTTGTAAGTATGCAGCAATTTGCATGAGCTCATTTTTTTCTGTGATCAATGACAAATGAAGTCTATAATAGCAATGCTTTATGTTATCTAATCCAGAGATGAGGAAAGATGGTGTGTAGACAAGTAATGTGGTTTTCTTATCCAGACTGACTCCTTTTAAATACTTTCTTCAGTATTTGCCTTTATAGCTGTGACTCCAGTCTATAAACCAGAGCTGTCTGGGGGAAGAGATCTGCTGAAAGTGGCATGGGGAAGGTATCTTCTAACTGCTGAGAAGTGTCCTAGGTAAGAGCTTCAAAGCAAGTAGAGACACATTGTGCTGCAGGGATAAGATTAGGAGAATATTTATGCTTTGCTGGTAATTTAGTTTGCAATTAAGTAAACCTAACCATATCTCTTGCTTTCTCTCAATTTTGGTGTCTCTGTTTACTGTTGAGATGAGGTTGGCAATGTGAGGCAGGGGTGCTAATATCACAATTGCAGGTTGTGATCACAGGGTTGCAGATATCACAAACACTTAGCAGGTAAAAGATAGAGGAGAGGAAGCCTTGACCCTGATTGGGTCCTCAAGGGCTGGCAAAATATTTGTAAAAAGCCACTGTTCAGGCTAGTATCACTTCATGATGAGATCTGGGGGTAAAAATGTCTTTTAGTGGGTGGGAGCCTCTTTCCCAGCCTCCCTTCTCCTTCCAGGAGCTAATCCTACTGCTCCTACACCTACTGCTAATGTTAAAGCTGTAGTACCAGGCTACCTAAGCACCTTAAGTCATGCTGTAAGCTGCATTCAGTGCAGCTCTAGGGCCAGAGCCTTGTAAATCAAGAAAGAACTATATTTTTAGGATATGTTAGAAGTACTGACCACTCACAGTAAAATTAATCAAAGAGGTAACAGGCTTCTGAGGAAGCCACAAGGCAAAGCAAGGATTTTTTACTAGATCTTTTAAGCACTCTCACAAAGCACAGTCTTGCTTCCCGTTTCTTTCTTCTATCCTGTTGAACTTCCTGGCTCGGCAGAACAAGATGGCAATACATTTTCAAAGACTTTGTCAGCCATAGGAATGTTTTGCAAATATGACTCTTTCTAAATGAAACTGTCATCTGTGTTTTTATTTAAAACTATATATACAATAATCTATCCAGAAAATCATGTGCAAGCTTTTATAATATTAACAATGAATGCTCTGCTAATTATATCACTTTTGTACTTAACATGATTAGGGTTACATTGACTTTACAATAACTTACCAAAATTGGTCTTGATAAATAAACGCAAATGGACAAATTTAGTATCAAGCAACCCAATTGCCCAGTCTAAGTTCATTCCACTCAAAGAATTTAGTTCATTGTGAGTCTTACTGTCCTGTTGCTCAGCTAAATACAGCTATTAATTGGCAGCAGAAGTAAATCACTCCTAGTCCTGTTTCTGTTCTACCAGCTAGTACAGATTCTACTACTGCAGCCTCACAAGAGCCCATTCCTTTTGATGTGTATTAAAAGAGTTAGCAAAGCTTTTAGCTGATGAACAGAGGCTGTGTTTGATTGATAGTACCAGCCACTATCTGCCCTTCTGTACGGACGTTCTCCATGAGGTCAGATAAATGGTGCAGCTTCTGTGACCCGCTCTTAGAGCTAAGATGAGAAGAAAGACCTGGGATATAAGGCATTGGACTTTGGGTTACAATATAAAGAGTGTTTTTTAATCCAAAGTAGGATTATTATGTTAGGCTAAAACACAGGCTCTTCCAAAAAAAAAAAAAAAAAAACACGTGTATTTCCTTAATAGAAGAAAAAAATGGAAGGATTGGAAATGATTTCTATAGCGGAAAAGTGTATTCCTGCTAGGAAAAAGGAACAAGCATACTAGAGGACAAAAGATGGAGAATGTAACTGTTGGACTATGGCAGCCCGATGACATACTTGGTCCTGATGCATTCGAGGGACACAGGAGCAATCTGGGAGCCAAGTGCAATTTCACAGCTCCTGAGCAATTGCGTAGGGTCTGTGACTAACAGCCTGGCAGCACAGATGAGTGCCTCCCCTTCCTCAGGAGGCCCTTGACCACACAGAATACTGCTCATGGAAGCAGCCTTGATGGGAAAATGCAGCAAGACCAATATCACAAATCAAAGGAAATTAATGTAAAACCTCGGATTGGGCAGATCTGAACTGGCTGGATTTAACCAGCCGGTAATTAGCAGCAGGCTCCAGCCTCCAGCCTGGAGAAAGAGCAACCCCCTCTGCTTTGAATCCTGCCTGCAAAAACTGCTCTTTGCCTACTCCACCCGCCTCGGAGATAAGGGACAATGTGGACGGTTCCTCTGGAAAGTGCAAATTCTTCAGTGGAGAAACAGCCCATTGTGGCGAGAGGGAACCTCTCCCACATTCACCTGGCACCGAAACAGATTATGTTCTGTTAACTGAGCCTTAGACTGCCTTGGGTAAAGACTGTCCATTTAATCCAAATCATCTCCAGACGGCTTTATTGGGAAGAAGCTCTGAGACCTGGAAAGAAAAAATACATTTCGAGACAATGAATCACAGGTCTCCGTTTTCCTCGCTAAAAGAGTTTATATAGTTATTTGAAAGACGGCAAACAACAGGTTTGAGTCATTGCTGAACAGATGATATATGAAATTACTAATCTAAGGACTAATTGCACTGACGGTTTATTATGTCAAATCATATTAGACATGTGTAGTTTATTTGCTGCCTAATACAAACAAAAATGATTTTTCCTGGCACTACCCACTCATAGCTTGTATTTACTGCTACTAGGGACAGAGAAAATAGCTGTAGTAATAAAATTTTAAATATTCTTACTGTAATCTCTTGCTTGAGGGGCTAACGCTGCTAAATACAGAAAGCTTTGTAAAGTATTATGGGCCATGAAGGATGATCTACAAGAAAAGAATTGCAGTAACAATACCATTATCACAAATTGCAAACCTCTTCAGAATCCTGTTTGGCAGTAAATTATAGACTGTCTGCAATGTCCTTTCTGCAGCTGTGAGTTATTTACGATTCTAACATGCAGCCTTAAATTAAAGGGCAAACGTAAAGACGGGCAACACAAGTAAAATATATGTACAACATAGAGGCATATACTCTGTCCAAAGGGGGTTGTATCCTCTGTGGCCAACAACCATCCTTTCCTCACTGAAATTCATCTTTATTTCACTTCTTCTGAAAAAAGCTTTAGGCTAATCTTCCTATGAAAACTTAAAAAACTAATCATTCCATTTTTTTTTCAAACTAACCTAGAAATCTATGTATCAGATAGATAGATTATATATCCTCTTCTCCAGTGAGTACTGTATCTCAGAGTTATTCTTTCATTTCATTTACTGTTATCCTCTCCTGATTGCCTGTAGCTTGCTGGGTTTTTTTATAGCTGGACATCCAGAGTTACCAAATTCCCCTAGGAGCTCACGAGATTAGGAGCAACTTGCAGGTAACAGCTTTGGAAACCCAGTGGATTATCTAGATGATTACAGAAGGAGCTGACGGAATTTTATCTTCCAAATTCATTTGTTTCAGCAAAGGTCTGAAAATTTCTCAGCAAACATCAGAAATGCTGAAATAATCAGGAGAAAAGCAACTGAAAAGACTTGGTAGTACAGGGAGGAGCATCCCGAGGAGGGTGGGTAGTTTCAGTAACGCTGTATGTCCATGTAGATACACAAATCTCTTTGAAAGTCCAGACCACTGATCACATTTCTTGGTAATACTGCACCTGCTTTAAATTACTTTACTGAGGAAAAATAACTCTAAAATTGTAAAAAATAACTATAAAACTAGCATAGTTAAGTCTTTGCCTCTATTGGCAAGAAATTGGGGTAGTAAATCCACTGTGTTCAACATCAGCTGGGGTTTTCTTGTGCTCTGTGACGCTCAGCTGAAAACTATCCTGAGAGAGAGCTCAGTCTCTTTGCCATTGTGGAACAATAAAGATGCTGGGGGTATCCTATACTTTTCAAAAACTAGTTCTTCATATGTGAAACTCAAAAAAAAAACCAGTGATAATATTAACGCCTTCAGGTGTCCGTCGAGCTTAATCGCTAATGGAGAGAAATCAGAAATTGTCGAAGAGTTTTTATTAGGCCAGATCTCAGTATTACAGCAAAATACAGAAAAAGGAAAGCAAATAACAATGTTTAAAAAGGGTCATAATAATAATCATAATAGAGTTAAAATGATTATATGCTCTCCTAGATATAGCCCCCTTTCCAGTGCTATGCTCCATGACTTCAGTGTGGTGGGGTGGCACCCCCAGGTCCTTCACTGGGAAGAGGAGAGCACTGATAAATTATTCTTTATCTCCCCCTAGGATCCAGTATTTTATTTATGTATAGAGTATTTTATTTATGTATTACCTTACATGTTTTACACTTTGCTTCATGACTCCATTTTATATCCAAATTTACTATACAGGGTGTGCATTTTGTATTTAAGATATCTATTCTTTGCTGTCTTTCTGCTACTCCTAAGATATATTTTGTCCAGCTCCCAGGGCTGTATTTCTTTATTTTCTGTATTTTTTTTATCATTGATAAGCTGTCATTGCCCTTGGATCTGTGACAACCTGTGCCCTTCTTTCATGCCGTGTGCTGTGTCCCAGCTTTTAAGACCTCCAGTATCGCATCAGCTCTCTCTTCCTCTACACTGCACCACTGTTAGCCATAAATATGTGATTCTCTGTAAAATAACTATTTGTTGCTACTATTGATATAAACATTATTGTTATACCATACAAAGATATGTAAGTGTAAAACAAAGTAGGTGCAGCTCCCAGTCATCAGATATAAATGCCAATACGGATGTGCAAGCTCAAACGAAGTTCCAAATGGGCTGGACCAGTTCATACAAAGTGAGCCTGATGAACCTCCCTTCTGCAGCCCCGTAAAACCATCGGGAAGCCTGCAGGCTGCTACCAGATCTGCTGTGCTGCTGCTTGGAAGATTTAAGCCTCTCGGGAAAGCTTGGCACGCGGGCCTCGCTCTTATCCACGGCTGCATCGTCCTGTAGGATAAACAGGCTTCCCCCCGAGCTGTTAACTCACGGATATGTGGGCGCTTCCGCCTCGCCACACTCTACTGCCTTGAACCTTACTGGAAAGGCAGCCTTTTCCTTGATAATACCAGACTCATTTCCTTGGCTCTTCCCCTTCTCATTCAAACCATTTTTTGGCTGGTTTTCTGTGTCTTCCTGCTCGTGCCAGCCTTTTCCCTCTGCCCAGGACTCCCAGTGACTGCAGACATTTCCATGTGAACTGCGTTGACGGACACCCAAGTCCTGGCTCCTTTGAGGAGTTTGCAGAGAAAGAGCTCAGACCACACGAGCAGTGGAATGACTATGCAACACTTGCATGCGCTGGGCCCACTTCTTCAAAACACAAAGGTTCCTGCAAACTTTGCCTCTGTCAGCCAGAGTAGAAGTGGTCTAAAAATGGGTTCAGAGCTACTTTGAAGTCATCACTTTCAAGCTGTATCACCCTCTCCACAACCAAAGATGCTTATCAGGCCCAGTCTGGTGCTCAAACAGTTGCACACTGCACAGATATAACACAGCAAGCTAACAGCAGCATAACAACAACATTTCCATTTCTAAAGAGAAAGTATGTTAGCAATATATAAAAAGTCCAACAAGTTACGAGAAGTTGACTAGTCATTTGAATGCTGAAAGGGTAAAAAAGGGAAAAAGATTTTCCACGGATGACAAGGTAGTTTAGGAAACACAATTGAAAAATTGAGAATTGCATTTACAAACCTGCTAGCTGAGGAATTTCTCAGTGTTTGGATGTAGGAGTGAGGGTAGCAGATATACCAAAGGCCATTAGACTTCTAGAAGTGGAAGCACAAATGCCCAAGAGGCCTAGTACGCCATCAGAATAGTTAATAAGGTTAGTAATGATTAATAAAGAAGTAAAGGTCTCTTGGAGACTCTCAGAGTACTCAGATCAGACTACCTCTTCTGCAGAGTACTCAGACACGGCAACAAAGGAATTGTTAGAAAAATTCTGATCAGAATGTGGCATTCAAAAATTCACTCAAACTGCCACTCTGACTGGGAACGAATGTTATACACAAGAAGAACAAAAAACTCCTGAAAAGCTCTGGGAACTTTGTGTTAGGGTCTAAGACGTGATCTTTCATTCAGATTACTCATAAAAACCTGTCTCTTTAAAACAGAACACTTGGAATGGCTCGCTGAGCCACAAATATTATCTTTAGGCAGCTGCTAATGTAGGTGCTTGGGTGAGAAAGTCAAACTTTCTGAGAGCGACATTGGCAGAGCAGGAATTGCTGAGCGCTGCAGGAGCGCCCCAGCGCCGGAGCCGGTAGTCGGCTCCGCCACCGCTGGAGATGCCGGGAGCCCTTCCAAGCACGACGGGCTCCGTCCACGTTGCACCGCGGTCCTGCCGTGCCCATGGGGCGGGAAGGGAGGCTCTGTGCAGCCCTGCCTCGAGGATGCTGGCACTGGCACAAGGAGGAGGCACAGATAAAAATAGATGCTGAAAGGGAAGGCAGTTATAAAGCTAAACTGGTAGGAGTAGTCTGTGCTTCTGTTGTGGCTTTTTTTGGAAAACTTTCAAAGGCCTTTTAAGCAGCTGGCATGAAGCTTTCCGTTGGCTTGAGAATCCCTTTTGAGAATCATCTCCCATTTGTACTTTTACTATTCATCCTTTCAACAGAAATACTGTACCCACTGAAAACACAGGCTTGCTTGACAAGCTGAGAGAATGGGATTAAGCACAGGCAACACTACGAGGGGTCTCCGCATTGTTCCTGCTCTCTGTGTGTGTGAACCTGCCTCCAAAGGCAGGATCCTGGAGTGTAAACACAGGGCTGTCTGTAAGATTGTTTCAGACTTTCTGCTGACCAGGTAGGAAATTAATTTGGGTTCTGATAGTATCTGCCTAGGAGGTGCAGCACATGGCCCATAACCTAATTCTACAATAATACTCACTAAGGTTAGATGACTATCAACAGAAGCTAAGGTTAGATGACTATCATCTTCGACTGGACTTAGAACAGCAACCAGGACCATAATTCAGAGGCATTCTTCTTAGGAAAGCCTTTAGGTGTATGTTGTACTTATGCACATGCTTCTGCTCTGCTGAAGCCAGCGGGATTTCCGCCTACATACGAGAGTGCCTTTAAATAAGAATGCATACAGTGTGTTTAAGTACTTTTTTGAAAGTAGAATTCTAGCTACAGAAACTCAGTTTCTTTCTTGATGCTTTGCACCACTTCATATAGCCAGAAATTTCACTGGAACTACCTAAAGCTCAGAGGTCTTGAACTGGGTCATACACCCTCTGGGCTGGCAGCCTCATCAGGTACAGAGGGTTTCCCTATGCTGTAATAACCTAATTGCTCCTGAAAGTACTGAAAATAAACCAGAGTAGGCCTGATGCTGCTCTCCTCAATTTCACTGATCTTTCTAGCTAGGCTCCTTCTGCAAGCAGCAGCAGAAGAGCAGGGCGATAAACTAGACCCCTGCCCAGGCTCACATTTGGGAGAAGCTGGTGTCTCTCCATTCAGTGTAACTGGAGCCCAAGCAGACACTAATTAGAGTCGCCTAAAATTGTGTGGCTGTGAGCAGCCCTCCTGTGTTCCCAGCCACGCCGGTATGCCCAGCCCAGCTCGGATAACCCAGGCCTCTCTATTCCATTGCCAGCCCTTTAAGCTCTTCAATCGTCTCTTTTTAATCTAATCTATTTTTCATAGTGCAAACATGAAGTATGTAATGGAATGCATGTGTTTTGGGAGCAGGGAGTCTATGAGAATGCCAAATAAATCAATAAAGGTTTAGCACATCATTTTTCACTGTAGGGATACCATGAGGCATTTATGCATGCCTTTCGGTGGAGAAAAGAAAACAAGAGGAACCCATTATAAATGTACAGCAACATTTAATTTGAGACGAAGAGCGTGCATCTGAATTTCATGAGGTCTATTAATATTTTGGTCTTCTTTAGGGCAATATGATTATGCCATTCCCAAACTGATTGTTTCCAAGCAACGATGCAGATCCTCGTATGTGTTTGCTTATCTCTTTAGTTTGCTGCTGAACCAGAGAAGCTTCCAAAAATAGCTGTGCAACTGATGGTATCAGGTACTAGACATAATTTCAAGACTATGGTATTGTTTTAAAAAGATGTTGCAGATTTGTTCTCTTTGGAAGTTTCCCTAAAATGTGTATTGGTGCTTAAGGTTACTGGCAAGTGATTTTTCCTCTATTTTTTTTAAGAATGAGGGAGATGATCCACATGCAACCAACATAGCATGAGTCAATGTGCTATTTTCATTTGGACACAAAGCTGTTGAAAATTTACTGTGGTCAAAGGATAGAATAAAATTGCTCTCTCTGAGGAACTAATCCTAAATTGTAGCTATGAATTGTGGCTATGAATAATGGTGCAGGTCTTCAGAAACTTGGTTCAGCAAGAAATTGCTTTTCAAATGCTCTCAAGTGTAGCTGTCTAAAGGGCCAAATCTCCCATGCTTTACTAATTGAAAGCTCCCTTCATGTATTATAAAGGAATGCAAAGTTACATAGCTATGTATAATAAATAATAAATAGCTGATTGCAAATGACATCATTGTCTTTTATCCTCAGGATTCTCCAAATTGTGTGGAAATTGTGCAAGGTGCATTAAGCAGAGATCATTTTCTCTCTTTCATGCCTGCTTTTGGCTTTGATGACATCATGGGATAAGTATGACCTAGGAGCCAATGTTTAGTGTTTTAGCCTGCAAAAAGGCTGCCTTAGGAGCTCAGTTGTCAAATGGCATTAATGCACTTTTAGAGTAAGAAAATTTAACATTTATACATAATTTAGTATGAAAAGAGGCTTCATAGAGTTCTCTGATGGCTACATGAAGTCTATAATGCAGTTCTTTGTACCTCTAAATTTCCATAAAAGGAAATGGATCACCTCAGAAGAGAAAAGTATCTGCTATTTCACAGTGCAAAGCAACAAAACACCAAGTTTAGCACTGGAAGTGAAAAAAAAAATACTATTATTGGTAGAAATTTCAGAAAGAATTTATTGTGGCAGAATGTAATTACCAACTGGTTGGAATGCTGTGATTTGTATTTGTGCTCGTGTACAAATGCTCTGAGATGATTAATAACCAACTCAATCTGTTACACTCCTAACAACACTTCTGGCAGAGCACAATAGCTCTGTAATGATCTGTCATGCAGGCTATTGTGTTATTGGATATATAAGATCCCCTGCATTAAGCTAGCTTGAAGTCTCTGGGAACGCGAGCAGGCAGATGCAGCTCCATTATTATTTGCATTGCAGTATTACTTAAGATCTAGTAAGGGATCAGAGCCTTGGTGGGCTAGATACTGTACAGTATTGAAAGAAAGATGGCTTTCCCTTTCAGGGTTTACGATTTAATTATATGATGGGAATTTATGGATAAATAGAGCAGAGTAGAAGGGGTGCATCGTAACAGTTGTTGCACCTCCTACAATAAACTCCAGCCACAGCCAACCACCAGCCTACATCTCTTACAAGATCACTATTTGATAGAAAATGGAATTACTGTGTGCACAAGCCAAAGACAGATAATTTCTTCTCATTGCACTTCTGCAGCGACCACAGATCTACAGAGATTCTCGATTTTGGAGGCATTCTCATTCATTGGAGACGTTCAGAGAGTTGCAGTTGAGATGAGTCAAACACAAAGAGAGAGACCTTGAACACACCATGAAGAATGTGAAACTTACCGCCTTAGTTTGGTATGAGACTGTGAGGAAAAGCTCGGTAAACTTGCTAATCTTTTGTTCTTCGTCTGGTTTAACTGGATGTGGAATGAGTAAACAGAAAAAAAAAAAAAAAAAAACAAAGATGATACATATGTGAGAGAGGAGAGGCTAGGAGAGATAAGTCAGAGCCTCACGTAAGGAGCATGAAGCCGGGCTGACGACAGCCGGTATCTGACTGTCTTTGGAGACCCTTTCTCGCATTTGTTCCAGCCAACTTGGGCTTCTTGGCCCTGAGGCTGGCACTTCCCATGCGGCACAACAGGACTTGACATTTACGTGAAAGAAGGGCTAGTGAAAGAAGAAGCTATCTGTCAGATAGGGGAACGGTACAGTGATAGAAGCGGGGAAAAAAAAAAAAGAAATGCTATAAAATTAAAAAATATTTATAAAAACCGAGTGTTCAAAGCTGACCTACCTCCCTGGCACTGGTGTAGATGTAGAGAGACCAGCGATACCAGGAGAGGTGCCGAGATTTACACCAGCGTGGCTGAGGGAAAAGCTTGGCTCAGTTACTGATGATCGCCCCTCGCTGAGACGTTTTCGAGGACCTGAGGGGTTTGCGCAGTCCAGAACTGCTGTTACTGCGTGCGTGACACGGGCTGGGGCCGCCTCCCGCCTTGGCCGGGTGTGCGCTGCCCGGTTTCTCCCTCTTATTTTTGTGCTTTGCCCGTATTCACGTCTCCTCCCTGCTCCTGCTTTGTACAGCTCCCAGGCTGCAAGAGATGCGGCAGTAAAGGAGGAAAAATAAATAAATAAATAAAAATAAAACCCACAACCGATTTCAGACTGCCCTTTTCAAAGGGCATGGCCGTTAGGGGGAATAAAACGGAGCGCTGGCTGTAAAACCCGCGCAGTAAATAACGCTTGGCCGCCATGTCCGGGCTGCCCTCAGGGGCCGCCGGCCGCCATGAGGGGGGCGCTCTGAGGGGCCGCCATTAGAGGGGCGCCGAGAGGGGCCGCCGGCCGCCATGTCGGGGCCGCCCTGAGA
>JAWLRI010000837.1:3767860-3778720 GCA_034781795.1 Crypturellus tataupa | reverse complement strand
GGCGGCGCGGCCTGGGCCTGGTTGCCATGGCAGCGCCGCTCCGGGGCCGCCCCCAGCCCGGGGCAGGGGCGGACGGGGCCCGCCCCGACGGGGCCTGCGGGGACAGGGACATCCCGAAGCCGCCGGTAAAACCCCCCCGCGCTGAAACCGCCAGCGAATCCCGCTTCCTGCTGGGCAGAGATTCCCACCGCGAAGCCTCGGGAAGGTTTCTAGGAAGGAGCCGGCGAGCGGGCCGGAGCCGCCGCTGCTCCCGTTCCTCACCTGGCTCTGTCTCACCCAGGCTCATCCTGAGGGAAGGAGCTGCCGGGAAGGCTGCTATCCAAGCGGAACACATGGGGTTTCCCCTCATGTAGAAAACAGATTCCTTGTTTTTTTTAAGCACTTTTGCTCTGGGCTGGCGGGAGAAGAGGCAATTCCAAGTGCACGAGGCCTGGGAAGCCTCTGGGAGCCGCCGCTCCCGGAGCGGGATCCAAGGGAAAGCGCCGGCCGTTGGCGAGCAACCCCGGCCATGGAAAGCTTGGGAACGCGATTCCGCGCAGAGCGAGCCAGGGAGCGAACAGCCCGCTCGTTCCTATGGCTGAATGTGGAGCCGGCGGCCGCTTTTGCAAACGCAGCCCCTGCCCTTCCTGGGAGTCGGTTTGTAAAACGGGGATCGTGAGCGGGAGCCGGGGAAGGAGGCGCCGCGCCGAGCGGCCCCGTTGGGCAGGAGATGAGTAACGGGCCCGAGGAGCGACGTCTGTCCTAGCCGAGGAGGAGCAGCCGAATGGGCTGCAGGGTTCGTGTCCCCGCGGAGGGGGAACGCTGCCTCCGCTCGTATAAATAGCAGCGAGATAATTGGTCTCGAAAAGGAAAATATTTGTCCTTTTGTGTTCGGTAATCACAGGCCTTAATAGAGTTTAAAGCCGCGCGTGTGGGAGCTGCGCGGGGGCCGCGTTCTGCCCGCGCTCGAGCGCTGATGGGTGACGATTGCGGCAGGGACAAGGCCAGGGCGGCCTGTGCCGTCCGTGTCCTTCCCGTCCCGGCTTAGCTGCCTGGGCAGACAGCGACTGGATTGAGGAGCCCCTGGAGATGGGGCCGAACTTCGCGGTTGTTTCCAGCTTAAGTAAAAGGAGCCGTAAGATGGGAAAGCCAGAGCCGACTCCAGGTTGGTGCCTGCAGAGCAAAGCAAACTCCACAAAACTGAATATTTGCAATATTTGCAATATTGGCGACAACAAGCTCAGAGGTAGGAAGGCATCAGCCTCGGCCGTTGGACTACTGCGATTCCCGCCGCTCTGCGCAGCGGTGCCGGGAGCAGGGAGAGCAGCCCAGGTCCCTGCTGTTAGTGCCCACGGCGCCACAGAGCCCTGTGGCTGCTCCAGCCCCTCTTATCTTTTGGCTAGAGATTCCTGAGCTTTTACATGACCCGCATGGACCCTGCTGCAATGTTTGGGTTACAGGGACCAAAACAGGAAAAGCCAAGTTCATTTCAGCTTCCCTCCTTCAATCCCAAAGGAAAACAGCCGATCGACTTTCCACCTCTGGGAGGAGGGTGGAGGAAAAGGGCATCTCGGGATTCGTGGCTCTCTCATGAATCAGAACGTGACCCCTCGTGAATTTTCTGGAATAACTTAGAGCACTCTGTGTCCTGCTACTACAGGTGAGGTCCCCTTGTCCCCAAATCCAGCACGTGGGGAACATCTTGGTCGCTTCCCCTGCTCTTTACGGAACACAAGGAGCCCAGCTTGGCTTTGTTTCACTTTTTACACTGAACAATCCCATTTCTTCAACTCTCCTTACAGGATGAGGCAAGTTACAATAGTTGCTTCCACTACAGCGTCATTAACCTTCACCATTTTACTCTTTCTTGCGATTTAGAAGTTCAGCTCCTGGAATCCTGTGATTATAGAGAGTGAATTTGCCCTTAAAAATCTCCTAGAAGCCAGAAGTCCAAAACCGCAAGTTTTGGCTGATTGAAGAGCTCAGGAACCAGGGAAAAAATTAAAAAGCCAACAGCCGAGCAGCCGATTTTCCTGCTGCATCTCCCTTGGAGCTGCTCCCTCGTCACCGGCGCCATCGCAGGTTGTTCATCCCAAAGCTCCTTGCGGGAGCGGACGTGCGCTCCCAGGAAGCAGCTCGCTCCTGCTTTCAGGTGATACCCATTAAAAAGGCTTTTTTATTATTATTATTTTGGGCACTAAAAGTTGCTTTGGGCGATTGTCTCCCTACCTGGGAGCTCGCTCAGGATGTGGAAGAAGCCGCTGGGAGAATTGGTCCTGTTGCTTGGAGGTTTCAAACAAAGACAGGAAAAAAGGCAGCGGGCAGAGAGTGATAAGGAACAATGCTGCCCTGCGAGGACTTGTTAAGCTCAAGTTTTTTGTCCCCTCCCTCCTTTCATTTTTTTTTTTCCTCTTTAATAGGAAAGAATAGAAATGGCCATGGAAAAGAAATTTTATTTTTAACCTTTTGAAAGGGCTTCCACAGAGAAAAGGGAGTTGATGCTAAAATTACAGGATGGGGAAGGTTCTTTTGATCCTCAGTCGCTTTATTGGCGCTGCCGGGCAGCGGTTTGAGCTGGGGACGCGTTACCTCTGCAGAGCTCTGGCACCGTCTCCCTGTCCCTTCAAGTGCTATTGAGAGGCCGGAGGCTTTCCCTAAATGTCCCTGTTTTTTAGCAGCTTTAATAGTTAGTAATTAGCAAGGAATTAGTAATTAAGAGATCAGTTTCAGTCTAATGTTCTCTTGTGGGCACGAGTGGGCCGGTATGCGCTGTGTGATACTGGGCTCCCTTGCTGAGGAGTCGTCCTCGGGTGTTTTGGGGATTTATTTGCAGCTTCCAGAACCAGGATTGCCTTAGCTGGGAGCACGCGGCAGGGCAGGCAGGATCCAGGCACTTGGGTTTGTTCCTGCTGAAGCAGCTGCTGTTTGGTTTGAGCTGCCTGCGTAGCTTCGTGGCCCTCGAGTGTCACCCTTGTCCCCGCTTGTCCTGCAGAGGTGCCGAGGCGGCCGTTCCGGAGCCGTCTCCCTCGCTCCATCCCTCCATGCCGCGTGCTGTGGGCGCATCCCGTCTCTCCCGGTGCCACGCATGGGCATCCTCGGGGCCGCGTCCCCTCTTGCCAAGGACCTGGTGTCACCTCAGCCAAGCTCTGCTCCTCGGGGCTGCCCTTGCCAGTCCGTGCGGTGCCCATGGGCACCCGCGGGAGCCTCCGGAGCGGAGCCGAGAGCCCTGCGGACCGTTCCCGTGTGCCGAGGGACACCAGGCCGCCCCAGGTACCGGCTGCTCCGTCCTCCCCTGCCAAGGTCCTTCTGGCTTATCCCTGTCTGGGCATCCTGCCCTTCATCCCCAGCGCTTCCCGGGAGGCTCCCGAGGAGCCGCTGGCACCGTCGGGAAGGCAGCGCTTGGCAGGGGCAGGGGCAGGACGCGTTATTCTTAGCCCGCCGGGGTTGGGTTTCAGCGCCCTGTTTACCCGCAGAGCTCCCGGAGCGGCGGGATGGGCCGTTCCGGGGGGCCGGAGACCCCACACCATCCCCAGGGCGCCCGTGTGGGGCAGCCCCACTCCGCTCCGGCCGGGAATGCCGAGGCAGGAGGAGCCCCGGAGCGCAGGCGCCGGCGGGGGGGGACACTTGTCTGTCACCAGCGGGACGGTTGGAGGAGGTGGCACTTCCCCCCCCCCCCGCCCCGTTCTTTAATCAAGCCAGTGCTATTAATACCGGGTAATGAACGTAATCTCCAGGTTAAGCTGTCCTTTAATGCGCGCCGGCCGCGCCGCGCCGCTCCCCTCCGCCGCGCTGAGCTTAATGAAAGCCCCGAGGTGAAGGGCGCTCCGCGTGCTCGCGCGGCCTTGCGGCCTTGCGGCTTTGCCTTTGTCGCTTGCTTGCGCTGGATGGAGGATTACAGCAACAGTGGGGGGAAAAAAATAAAGGCTTGTATTTCGATTTTTTTTTTTTTAAATGTATTTCCTTTTAATTTTGGGGATAGCTGCAGAAATAATGAGAAACAGCAGGGCCCAGGCAACTGATGGAGATTGATCGTTATGTGTGTTTGGCTTATGATGACCTTTGGGGAAAGCGGGTATTTAATTTTTACTGATGCTGGAGAGGCACAGACAGAGCCTGACCTTTCGGATCCGGGGTGACCACTCCGAGCGTCCCACTGAGAATTAATTACAGTTGCCTGGAGCGGCTCCAAGAAGCATTTACGGGCGCGCTATAAATGTGGTAAAAGCGATCGGTGTGCCCGGGAGAAGCCGTGCCACGTGCCTGCTGTGACATCTGAAAGAAGCTCAGGCTTGTCGGCTTGTTTTGCTGTTCGTTAACTAGGGTGAAATAGGAGAGGCAATGCCCAGGCTCCAGGGGCTGCTCCCCGCACGGCCGCTTCGGACTACGTGAAGGGCTGGGATGAGGCAGAAGGAAAATCAGACGTCGCCCCAGGAGAGCCGGCACGGGGCAATTCTCCACCTGCACAAAGCAGGACGCACCGTGCTTAAAGATCAGCTTAAAGATGGAAAACTGTGTGTGGAAGGCTTAGGCAGAGGTAACTCGTGTAAGATAGGATGAATTTGTGAGATCTGCCAGGAGAAGTGGAACTGAATACAAAGATTTGAATAAGGATTGTAAAACCATCTGAATTTGTGTTGGAGAAAGATTTAATTGGGAATGATGATGAAAAAGCCAGAAATGTGGATTAACCTAAAACAGAAAGGGCAGCCAAGTTACAGCAGATGGCTTTTTCTTGTTCTTAAAGTGCTTTATAATAAGGAAAATATGCTAGGTAATGAGAGTTGTTTCTAAACTGTTTTTTTTTTTTTTTCTTTTGGTAAGGTTACACATAAGGCACGGGCTAAAAAAAATGAAGACATAGCTGCAGACGGTCTGTATTGAACAGCTTTGGTTTTGAGTCCCGGAGATCAGTTTGATGTGCGGAAGCAAGGACGCCGTCTCAGATTCCAGCAAATTCCACCAAATGAGCAAAACCCTTTTCCTCCCTTCCGCCTTGCCTCCCCGAGCACCTACATTTCACTCTTTCTCTCACAGAGCTTCCCAGTCATCCTTTCTGTGGATTCACTGAGATTTCTCTATTTTCACAGGTTTTTGTTTTGCCTTGTTGAGGCTGCTAGTTCTTTCTCTCCTTTCTCTCGATTAAGGATTCCTCTGCTAACATTATTATCCAAACAGCAGATTTTTCTATACTTCAGAATCTGCTCTTAAGATTTGCTTTAAGTCTTCCCTTTATTGCATTTGTGGATTCCTTTCACCCCAAATGGGAGGGAGCGAGGGAGAGAAAAGAAGCAGAAGAGACAGTGTATTGTGTATGACATATGCTTGATTTCCCAGTAAGGCTTAATTACCGTAGCGGGTTTTGCAGCCCCGTTCCTTTTGACACACTGAGCGCTCCTGGAGTGCACTGCAGAGCCCTATTTGAGTTTGAATGCACATGGGTAGTGTTTCCTTGTGCACTGGAGCAATTGCATCTGAATTGCATATGGGACTGGAGTTGGGAATGGCGTTTGGAATAGAGTTGTCTTTCCTGAGCACTGTAGGCATCCATGCCGCTTGCAGGCACAGCTAAGACCCACAGAAAATGCAGTCTTTTGTGATATATATATATCTTTTTAATGTAAAGGTTAATCCTACAAAGAGCTGAGCATATCAGCCCTGGAAGTACGGGTAGAGCTTTAATCCCACAAGTGGTTGGACCAAGGACCCTGAGATAAGAGAAGGGCAAGGGGGCTTTTCAGGGAACTCATGACTGATACCTGAAGAGATGGGAGCCTCCTGTGCTGTGGGTACCCAAGTGTGATTAGTCAACAGGAGGCTTTCGATGTGTGAGAGAGAGACCTAACAAGATGATTAATTTTCAGCATACTAAAACGTGCACTGTGTTTTGAGGAAGAGAATGATTTCTAATGTAAAACAAAGCTAAATTGTATTAGCTTCGGACAAAAGCGGCATAAAAGGAACTTAAGTGATCAAGTTATGTTGAAAAAGACAATTAAGAATGCACTTCACAGAACAAATCTGAGCAATACAACACTCTCAAATTCCATTGCAAATAAGATTATGATTTCAAGATTAAAAGTGTTTGTTTTAAAAGTGTTTGTGGAAACAAGCTCCGTCTTCCCTGTTTTCAAGCTCTATATTTTAAAATATCAGCTTCATCTCAACTTTAGCTATTTTCAGTAACATTCCAGGCTACTAAGGAAGGGGACTCTCCTGTTAGAAGAAGCAGTAGTTGAAATATGTCTTGGTAATTAAACAGTTTAACTTTACATTTATTTGCTGAAAATATCCCCAGTGACATATTAATTATGCATAAATCCTTGCCTTGTAAAAAAGTTGTTTGGTTTTCAAACACCCATCTCCTCTCCTTTTATTTTTAGTAAGCTGTTCTTTCAAACTCACAGCATTTCAACTGTTTTAATATTTCGATGAAGATCTAACTTCCATTCTGATTATGTTCCCAAATTAATATCTGGCGTGTTTTTTGATCACAACACAATAGCTGGTGCTGCGAAGCAGGAAATAGCTTTGTTGTTAATCTTGATTTTCATTCAGCTCTTCCCTATTCAAGGCACCTCCTTTCAGCAGAGCTGCTCAAAAGGGTGTCTGTAGAGTCTGGAGCTGCCAAAGAAAGAAGCCCCTGGAGGGCTTATGGTAGGGAAAGGGCACTTGGAGCAATGCAGCCGTTTGGGGCGGGGGAAAGGGAGGGAACTACTGAAGCTCCCTGAGGTCTCTTGCGGTCCCTCTCTGTCATGCAGATATCACTGACCTGGCCGTACTCCCTATGAAGTCTGAGCAAAATGTGGGCAGCTGGCCCCTGCTCATCTCTAGGCCAATATTTTAATGAAAGCAATGTTGCTCAATGCATCACTGAGGGATGCTGTGGAAGCACAGGGCAGTGGCAGTTTGCAGTATGAGAGATGAGAGGAGGCCTTCCAATCTATGTATATTGGTCCTCAGCCTTGTGGGCGAACACTCAGATATCAATTACCTACTGCGCACTCAAAACCTGGGGTTTCTGTGGGTGCAAACGGACTGTTGCCTTCCCGGTGTCCAAGCTGCCCAGCTCTTTCACTGGCAATTCGAAAGCACCACTTAGTGTCTCTTGTGCAAGTGAGGGTTGTACACTAGATGTAAGAGAAAACATCAGCATCCTAACTTTCCTAAGTATCCTAACTATAATTAGTTATCTTAACTATCAACTTCCATATATGAAATATGCTGTATGGACAACACAGAAGTTTTCAACTTCAGGTCCCTTGAAAATGCTGGTGTGCATAGAGGGTTTTCACATTGCTTTGCGACATGAACAAGCTGGAGAAAACCCGACAGGGTGACATTCCAAGCAAGCTGGAGAAAACTGTTTGGAAAACAGTAATCGGAGAAAAGTTATCAAAGGTTCACAGTTACATTGGAAAACTGTTGGCTGGGATTCTGGGATTTTTTTTTTTTTTTTAATCAGTGATCTAGACTGAATTTATGACATTTGCAGATGTCACAAACCTGGTGAAGTAGCAGTCAAAACGATCCTGACAAATGGGACAGCTGGCCCGGAAAATAGGATGAACTTCAAAAAGGAGAATGCAAGGTCTGCATTAAATCTGGGAAAATCAAGTGCATTAATACAAGATGGGAAACAGCTGACTAGGCACAAGTTTTCTGAAAAAGATGTTGGAAGTTACAGCAGCTCACAAGCTGAGTATTTATCAACACTGTTGAACTATTATGGTAAAAGCAAATGTGCTCGTGTCATTGCTGGCTCCCTCTCAGAGGACTCCTAAGGGGTGTCCTGCATGGAACCAGGGACAGCTCAGTAGTGTCTTGGCTACATGTTGTGCAAACCTTTATACAGGTTTGTCCCCTTGTCTTGAAAACATTGTAATCTGCTGGCGATCCTGCAAGTGATGGTGGAGAGGGATCTCATCAATGAAAGATTTTTTTGACATAGCTAATTTGGCCATCACTGCTCTCTCCTTCACTACTCTTCCTTTAGCCTGCACAGAATCTTAGACTGAAGCTGATGTCCAGGGGGATTCTTGGATTCTGCTGTGACACTACAGCACCTTCAACAAGGGCTTCATCCAAAAACTTGCTGGATAAACCAAAGTATCGCTGATCCCTGTAGTTTCTTGCTGCCTCTTCCCAGGGCACTTGTTCTGAACCTCAGAAAAATGGCAGTGCTGTGGTTTGTGGCTCACTCACCTGGTCACTTCATTAGTTAGCAAACCCAAAGCCTGGAGCACGGAGAAGAGAAAGGAAGCTCAGGGAGAAATGGAAAACTTGCGATAATGTGAGCTATGTGCAGACAGAATTGGTATTGATGTTGTGTGGAAAATACCCCAAGGAGAAAATAGCTTTGAAAGATGCTTCTGGGGGGCCAGTTCCAAGTATCATTCCTATGTCATTTTTTTTTCCATTCAGCAGAGTGAAAAAGACACTGGGGATTTCCCAGAACAGAGCTGTATGAACTCTGTAGCACCAAGCAACATGTTGCTGTCCTGTAGGCTCTCATTTTTATAGGCAGAACCTATTTCTGTCTAGTAAGAGATAGAAATGTTCCATCCCATTGTTGTACCTGTACCTGCATACGACAGCTGTCTCATTATTAGTTACAGTTTTCTGTATTTTATTCTTTTACTGAACTCGCTATAATGTCCTTTGTGTGTTTATTTTTAAAAGGGAGCTTCTTCAACTGATAGCGCTGTAAAATCATGAAGAATTTATGTCCTCTCCTGCTACAGATCCCCCATCCTTTTACGATACCCTAACCTACTGCTGCACCAAAGTGTCAGAGCCAGCAGAGAAAAATGAGTCTTACAAGGCAAATACTTTTTACAACTTACAGTTAATGAGCCTTACTATTAATTGGCAGAATTACAACTCTTGTTTCGTTGATGAAAGTAGCTGTCTTGAAGAGTCATTAACCTTCCTTTTGTTCTTGCTTTTCTGCATTTTTTTTCCACAAGATTGATTACATGGAGTGACTCTTTGAACTTCCACTAAATGTTTTCTTTGAGGATCTGTTTGCATCTTGGTTTCATCCCCTTTGCTGGTGTTTCCATATTCCAACAACATGTGTGTTAAAAGGAAACACAAAATAAAAAAAATGCAGAACACTTAAGAATATCAGGAAAATGTTCCTGAAAAAGTATGAAGATATTAATAATGAATATATTATTAAAAATATGAATAGTATAAGAAATATGTACAGAGACTTTTTAAGGCGAAATAGTTCTTCGGCAATGGAAAAAAACCCCAAAAAACTATTAGGAGAAACATAGTAATACATAAAGCACGGATGTTGTGCATGGCCTGTATCCTCTCACCGGCCTAAATCAATTCCCTCCGCCAGGACATGGAGGCCCTTCTGAGGGTGCAGCTACAGCTGGAGGGAAAGCAATTTATTTCCACAGCTGATTCAGCAGGAAGCTCCTCAGGGACCTATCAATGCTCCATTAATAATCAGAGATGCTGTAATAATTATTGGTGGCATTGTAAATCATTTGGCGTAGGACTATTTATTTTAACATTACTCAGCAATGCTGTGTTTTCTGAGGGACAAAAAGATTTCCATACCATGAAATCAGGCCTCCAGCAGTCACAAGCAAAAACATATATAGCAAACTTTGAAAACGCTTCTTACTTGATATTTTTTTAATTTTTTTTTGGGGGGGGGGAGGAAGTTAACTATTTCAGAAAAGGAGATCCTTATAAACTTGACCTAAGCCAGCGATAGCATGAGCAGATAGTATGAAATTTTCATGCTGACTCCTGCTAACTCGTCTTGACTTCAGCCTCCAATAACCCTGCATGTTCATTATCCTCTCAAGTCTGGTTCTGCCTCCAAGTGAAATTAATAGGAGAAGATCAATCCTGGACACTTCTTGGTGTGTCAGTTCAATCCTGAATCCACTGGTTTGCTACAACATGATCTCATTTAAGAACAATAATGGTTAGGACAAAAGCTGATTGAATTATTCATTGCAGACAACTTAAGCACTAGTTTTTTTTGTCTCTTAGTGTAAGCTTTAAAAAGATTAAATATAACTGGTTTGGCAGATTTGCCTTATTTGCAAATTCTAGGGCAAGGTCAAAATAGCAGTAATAAAACTCTGTATGAGTTTCATTTTTACAAGATATTGTATTTAGATATTGTTAAAATATTGGTGTCACCACGTCATGAATACCGAGGAGAAAAACAACAACAGGATCCAAGGAAGCAGAAGGCAGGCAGAGCAAAGTAACTATTCGTTAGTATCTCCTATCACACAGGATATTCAGAGAGATGGAGCAGAACACAAACAAACCGCTAGTAGTTACAGGTCTGTTTGAAATTAGTATTTCTCAGACCCATTTTCAGTGTGAAGGCAGTATTACTGACCGAATATTAATGCAGTGGGGTTTCAATAACACTTGCTCCTCTTTCCACCTGTTTTGCTTTACCGTCTCTGAAGAGTTTCTCCTCTCTTGTTGCATGTGTGTGTTAGGGAAAACAATCTCCTTTTGATTACGGGGCTTTTTTTTTTTTTTTTTTTAACCTATTCTCTCGTGCGATTTTTGTCACAGAGGGCCTTGTAGTGAGGACAAGACCGCTGCTTTCTCCTGCTGGGGCTGTGCTGCTCCGTGATTTTCACTGTCCCGTTTGCTTTGCCGGGCATCTCAGTGATCGGTACCCGGCTGGGCTCATTCCGCGAACGCCAGCTTCACGCGCTGCCCCCGAGCTCAGAGCTCCGCCGGGCAGGGCGCGATCCGCCGCGATGACCCACGGAATAGCCCCGCGCCGTGGAGGTCCCCTCGGTGGCGACGGCCCGTGCGCTTCCCCGTGAACAGCGGCCCCGTTACCGGCCCGGCCGCCGGCCCGGAGCCGGGACGCAGCGGGCG
>JAWLRI010000837.1:3714220-3767144 GCA_034781795.1 Crypturellus tataupa | reverse complement strand
TGTCCCGGCTCCTCCGTGGCGCCTCTGTCCCCGCGCAGTGACACTGCCGGGGGCCCCTGGGCTGCAGGTGCTGGGGAGCCGTCGCTGTGGGCTTCGCGGGACCTGGGACCCGGGACAACCTGGGAACTTCTTAAACCTTTTTTTTATTATTATTTTTCCTTTTCTTTCCCCCATTTTTTCCTATTTTCATTTTCATTCCTATTTTCTTTCTTTTTTAAAAAAATTATTTATTTTTATTTCTCTCTTCCTCTTGTTTTTGCAGTTAAATCTCTGTTAATGCCTTTTCTTTCTTAAGTGCATGTGTCACGAAAAACCGAAGCCAGCCCGAGGCTTTGCAACTCCATCAGGGAGGGACAGGAACGTGTCGCAACTCCCGAGTGTCCGGAATGTCTAACGCGGTCTGCACAAGGCTTAAGTTCTTATTATCCCCCTAGTTTCGATGCCGTTTAGTAATCGCTGCAGATGACCAAAGCGAGATGGCTGTTTCCAGCCCTAGCAGCTGAAATCAGTCCCATGGAGGCAGGGTCCGAGTGATGTGTTCTGGATGCGGCTGCGAGGTTACTCCACAGAAGGTTTAGTTTTTGCACTTAGTTTTTGTGCAAGAGGCTGCAGTTTTTCCTGCACTTTTTCTGCAAACCGCAGGCAGTGAGGGGAAAGTGTTCTCATTAGGAAAAGATGGCTGCAAACCATGAAAGCAGCCAGGAAGTTTAAGAGACTTTAAATGTGAGAGTGAGAAAAAAGAGTTATTTTGCCTTGCATGTCCTATAAGACTGGCTTGCTTCACACAGAGGATCAAAAAGCCCTCTGATTACAGAAGGGAGCATGGTGTTTCGACCTTGTGGGTGCTGTGTTTCCCGTGGTAGCTGGTGGTGGGTGCTTGGGGTAGCGGATGAGGTGACGGGTTACTCCTTGCAGTGCTTGCAGGCTTCCACATTTGAGGATTAAAGCCTGTATTTGAACCAGCGAATTATTAGGTGCTAGGCTCAGTTGTGGCTCACGTTGCCTTTCCTCATGAGAGGAGGATAATGCCCTAAGAGGGGTGGGCAGCTCTTTTCCTGTAAAAAATAAAGACCTGAGGTCACTGTTAAGTCCTAAGAAGGTGGTTTTCAGCAAGTCCACTAAGGATGAGAGCAGAACGTCACCTCCCGTATTTCTTGTCAGCAGTATGGAAGCTAGCTTTGTTTCCATGAGGATTTTAGGGATGGGTTGTGTAAAACAAACTTTTTGTTATTAATTGCTTATGGTTTCGTGTTTCTGTGGCTAGTGGAAAGGTGAATGTAGTTACTAGGTGGTAAGCACAATGTTTTGTTGTACATAAAATATATAATTATTGTACATAAAATATGCAATTGAAACAGTTATCTTCTCATTTTTCACGACAATTTTCTTCAAATAGAGGAAAAAAACAAAACATTTTTTAATCAAACAGATACTGAAACAATAGTATCAGTGATTATACGCAGTAATTACTGAGATATAGCCTAGGCTAATCTCTCCTATTTGTCCATGGGAGTAATAAAGGATGATTCTGTAAGTCAGAAATAGACATTTATATGTCAGAAATTGATTGCCCTTTTAGAAAGGGACTTTCATAGCAGGAATAGGTTATCAATCTTTGTTTGATTTATGCAGTTCAGCACTTCGAAGATTTTATGGCTGATATCAACATAAACCTGGTCTGCTTTTCCAACTATGTCTTGTCTGAACAACATGTAGGGAAAGATTAGGGTTTTAGGAATGATAAGACAAAGTTGTCACACCAAGGAGCTGCTGTGTGACTACTTTAGCCAGATTTTGATAACATACATCTTTTGACTGAAGAAGAAGCTCTGTGTTTGTATGTAAGGAGAGTAGTGTCTGCAGACAGTACTGGTGGAGGAAAAAGGAAAGAAAACCATCATATGACAGATATTAGTCACACTGCTTTGAAGTTTCTCATGTGCAGTGGTTAGTAGGACAGTATTCCTAAAAACCAAACCATGCTAGAGCAGGGTAGACACTTAGAAGAAGATGCCTAAATGAGCATGGTGGTTGAGCGTTTGACCTGTTTCAACAGTGACAACAGTGAACTAGCTCTTGTGCCTTTATAGATCTTCCTTTCAGATTAAGCTTCCTGCATGAGTAGTTAGATCTTTATGTATTTCATGGAGTAGGAAAGGAGCCATCTGCACAGAAGGCTCACGATTCAAAAAATACATGTGGTTGAATCTTCATTCTTCTGAGCCCACTTGTCATCTTCAGAAGCTCTCTTGACTCTCTTGATCTCTTTTTAGCAAAGGAAAAGCAGGAAATATTGTTGCAGATCAGTTAATTGCACTGTCTTCTTAGTTGGTATCTACCTAGTAGGCTCTTTTAACTGAACTGGAATCTGAAATAGGCTGTGTGATGTATGATTTTTGGCCGTTCATATTTCAAAGGTATTTATGTCAGTGCCCCCCTGACTCATGGTGGGCATTAGCTAAGATACGGGGACCTCTGATCATAGCTGTGGAATGTTTTATTGTGTAGGATGTTAAGCAAGAGAATTTTTAATGTTTGTGCTCTGGTTTTCCAGTGTAAAGCGTGTGTAAAGATCTCTAATAGGATCATCCCACAAATGCACATTTCCCAGTGTCTGTACAGTTGTGTCCTGCCTTCTCGAGCTTCCCTGCACGAGGAGCAGCACAGGTCATAGACAGTAACTGCCCCAGAGGGCTTATGCTGGTACTAGAACAGACAGACCAAGTGGTACAAGGTATGTTGATTTCTGAGCCCTTTGGAGGACTTTGATACAGAGTACTTGTAGGGAAAGAAAATCAGTGACTGGGCTAAGAATTACATTGAGGCCTCCAGAGTCTTGGCTTGCTGTAGAACTGCTGTAGTGTGTGCATTTTTTTCTGAGAATTTGGTGTGCGTTTAGAGATGGTAATGAAAATAATATGGAGCTGCACCAGATTTATTTGTTTGATTTGCTTTAACTTGTGAAGCTACAGCAGATGTATTTGACTTGCTTTAACTTGTGAGTTTAACACAACCTTCACGCTTACTGTTATTTAAAATTTGCTAGAAACTGGTAGGCCTAACAGTTCAGAAACCAGCCTTTTATATGAGATGTTGAAATACAGCACTGGGGTTTTTTTTTGTCCCCCTCTATTTGAAACTCAGATGGCTGAAACATTTTTAGTTGATGATAGATGTCATTCCTTCTCTGACAAAAGGAGGAACCATGCGTTTGGGAAGAAATGAAGACATTTGTCAATGAAGACATCTGAAGATCGAAATTGAAGCTTTTGTGCTCATTTAAAGTGTAAACTAGGAGCTCATCATGGTTTGTTTTTTTTCTTTTGGCACATAAGGTTTGAAAACTTTTTTTTTTTTTTTTTTTTTTTTTTTTAGTCTCCAGCTTATTTTTTCTTAGGGAATTACAAGTATTTTTCATTTGCAGACTTCACAAATTGGTTTATTTGACACAAACAAAAATATTCTGCCATTCAACTATTGTTGCCTAATGTATTCTTTTATATCTCAAGGTGTTTGCCAGGCATCTGGAGTCGATCACTGCATGTGTTTGGGTTTTTTTGGTAGGCCTTTCCATTTGCTAATATTTTGGGGGGGATTTTTGAAGATCTTTCTTACCTGTTTATTATAAATAGTATCTCCTTCTTGCCATCAATGTGCTTGACAGCCAAATTAAGGCCATAATTACCAAGATCAGGGCAAGGTGTCATTCAGATCATTATACGAAACTTCCAAAACATTTATTTTTGGAGAGCTATTAACAGCCACTTGAGAAGGCATATTATAACAGAACTAATCACCTTTTATGTTTTAAATTGGTGGTATTCAACTTGAATATGATTTTATGTTGCTTTTTTAAAGATAATGTGTTGAAAACATAAAAACAGTGTAAAGCAGAATATTTCCCCATCACTTGCATGCTACCAAACAGATTATGTTTTCAAGTGTGTATATTTTCTTCTGGTCATTCATAATTGCAACTTTTATTGCAAACTTTTTTTTTTTTTAATTAGAAAGTATTGGACAGAGCTGGCACAAAGACGATTGAGTACTGAGTTAGAAGTTTTCTGAGCACTTGTTTTGTCTTCGATGTGGCCATTATACAAACATTTTTACTTTAGCCCTTGAATGAATCCTCTGTTTCACTAGGTTTTCTTCAGCATGGCTTTTTGTTGCAGATTGCTGTTGCTGAAGTCTGTCTGATACACAAGCTTCTACGTATTTTTTTTCACTCTGAATATCTCAAGCGTTGTTCATTTACACACTAGTATGCACAGATAAATTTGCATTAATGATTAATATTCATCACCATTAAGTATATATGAGACAGATTTTTGATGCTTATGTTATGGTTCCTGTTGTAACAGAGGAGTGGAGGTTTGTTTAGCTACTTTAATTATGGATTTCTGTCCATTAATGTGTTTTCTCTCTGAGTGAGTATTCATTTTAGAGTTTTGATACTGCACTGATTCCTGAGTCCTCTCTCAGCCTTGTATTTGCTGATAAGACTTCAAAATTGGGAAGGAACGTATATTATAAATAGTAAAAGCTGTTTAATGCATATCTAAATGAAACTAATAGATAGTTTTTCCTTTAGCTTGGTAACAAGTATTGCTGTTGACTATATTTTTTCAGACATTTGAAATTTCAGCTAGTCTATCTGCTACTGTCTGCTAGTTCGAGAATACTGAAATATTTTCCTGTAATCTATCTTTTTATTTTATTTTTAACTTGAACATTTTCTTGCAACTGTTCCCTTTGGTCTTTTTAAGATACTGCTGTCACGTTATCACCTGTCTGGCCCATCTGTGAGCACATTTAATTGTATGTTGTTTATGTTTAAGCTGTTTGCTAAACTATTTAGTATTAAAACAGACTTCTGTTTGGCCTAGGGCTATTCTGGTAAGTGTGGAGGCAGCTGCGACGTGGTACCTTAGCATTCTGCTTGCATGACCCTGCTTCCAAGGATGCTCCGGCTGTTTTTATTGCTGGGTCTGTGTGTATGAAACCCCTTAGTCCTTACCAGTGTCCTACTGCCAACATGTCGAAGAGATTCCTCCTTCAAGGAATGCTCCTATCTCCTTGTTAGGAATCGGGCTGATGGCATGTTTTCTTGGCGCTGTAATCTGCTACTTCTGCTCCTTTGTTCTTTGAGAATATCTTTTAGTCTGTTTTGAAGAAAAAAGAGTTATGGAGTGATATATTTATCATCTGTTACTTCTGAATACAGAAGCAAAGTTCATGGTATGAAAAATGATTTTGGTTATTATTTAGTAGCAACCAGCCACCAGGAGAAAACTAGTAATGAACTTTTCTGAGGACATTCTGTGAGTGGCTTTTTCACTTATGTAGGGGCACATACATATACACACATATATATTTTTTTATATATATAGTATGGGATTTCAAGTCGCCATAAAAATTAATGACTTTGTATGTCAGTATGTGGGCTGGAAATTCAAAACTATGGTTGCAGGGACTTAACAGTGGGCCTTAACGTGGCTATTAATATAAAGTACTGCTAGGAGCAGTAGCGGAGGGCTGCAACTTCTGTGGGTTTCACCACTGCTGAGGACCAGCAAGGAACTCGACCTGCTGGTAGGCACTGTTTGCTGGCCTCATTTCTTCAGAAATGGCTTCTTTATGGTCTTGTCCTTTTAAGTTGCTGGGTAATTAGTTTACTTATAGCATGACTATGTTATGGATGAAATTAGCTTACCTTGTTCACTATTAAGCCTGTTCAATGTTCTTAGTGTGTTGATAGTGAACACACTACATCTGCCTCTATCTAGACAGTTAGAGGCAGAGGTTTTCAGACTGTGCTGTGGTTGTGGAATGAATACCCCAACAGGCACGTGTAGCATCAGAGGTATTATTTGATAATATAAATATAAATATGGCCTTGGAGGTAGCATGTGCAGTATAGGTGATAATAGAATAATTTAAAAATCAGAAGCTTCTGACCTGGGGCACATTAGACTCTTCTCTTTCCACTGTTAAGGGTATTAGTGGAGTGTTTGTCTTTAGCAGGTGACTACCGTGTACTTGGCTGGTCTCACTTGTGCAACTGGATACCTGGTAAAATAAAATTCAATCGTTCTCCAAGCAGGTTTAGACTAACTTTACTATGAGTACCTGACCAGCTGAAGGCAGTGAGGGTTTCTTAAACAATGCTGTCTGTCTCTGTGAGCTGTATACAATGGCGTGAGGAGAGGATCCCATGTATTTAGAAGACAAGCACAAATAGCCAAATTATATTATTAGAACATGGCGAGCTAAGGGATTGGTGGCTGCTTGTGTCTCTATATCATTTAAAAATGAACTAGAACCACATCAGGAAGGCTGCAAAAAGCCTGTGTAATCAAGAAGTAGTCTATGCAAGTGCAGTTGCCAGTGCAAATGGAAGAAGGCCCAGAGGAGATGGAAAAGGGTGCAAGGGTGCAAGTGAAGCTCAGGAGTATGGGATGTGACTCACTAGTCGCAGCTATTGCACAAGGAACTGACTTATCACACAGGGTACTAGAGAATGTCCTTCATGCTAGATAAGCAGATGCATTGTTGAGTGGATCAACTGGTAGAAACGTTTCTCCCTGAAGTGATCAAACTAGTGTGAATGGCTCCTTGTGATCAGCCAGACTGTCAGGATGGAAGTGTAAAAGTGACTCAGCCCAACAGAGGGTATAAAACCTGAACAGCTAGCAGGGAATTCTGAGGAGATCGAGGGGCTTGAGCTGCCTTCAACCCACATAATCCTTCCTGGCAATTAGGGATGCCCCAGCATCGTGGCAGTAAGCACCTTGGTGTAGAGACCAGTGGTGGCAGTCACACTGGTGTTGTGATCGCTGTGCAAGTGGACACCTGCGTTGTGACTTCAGTATGTTGTGGATTGCTCTGCTAAATGAAAAATCCCATGTAACATTAAATATCTGCAAAACAAAATTTTATATAAAACATTTCACTTGCATACTAGAACTGCTGCTCTTGCTGCTGCCTCTCCTTTTGGATGTTGGAAAGATAAATATTTGACCAGAGGGCTACCTAACCCTTATTTTCTGTCTTCTGCCTCTGATGCCCTGTGGTTTGGTAAGGACAGTAGCTTTTTGGTCAGTGGTGTGTAGCTGAGCAGAGTCCTTTTAAAGCAAGCGAGCAGTACGTAACTCTTGTATGCAAAGCTGTTCTTGCATACAGTCCGGGTGGGTGGGAGAGTCCGGACAGCTGAAAACATAGCTTCTTCTCATTCTTGTGACATGGAAATCTGATTTACAGGAGGGCAAGTGCTTTCTTCATTACCTAAGCTCTCAGTTCTTCAGCTGATGGATCCGTGGAATCTTTTTTATTACCTTCATATTATTAAATGTAATGTCTCAGAACATGCTAACAGTATTCCTAGTGAATGTTGGGATTGATTGATTGCTTTTTAAGAGTTTGTTTCAAAAATCCTTTGTGGAAGAGGTCAATATTCCATGATGCTGAGGAAACATTCGTCTGCCTTGGACCTGGTTCTCTCTCAGAACAAGCAGCACCCCTGGGTGCTTGTGCTGCAAGGAAATGTGCTGCAAGGAAAGGCCTGGGAAACTTTGGTTTTGTTTTGAAACCCAAACTGCCTTGGAAACATTTATTTGAGAAATCCCGCTGCATCATTACACATGAATGAAGGAATTTGAAGTTCTGAATTAAAAGTTGGGCCATAATGAAAATGTGACTCTCTGGTTCTATGGCAGTTAGAGCTTGCTGCTTTTTTTTCACAGGATTTTGGACTGTGGAATTTGTATCCACAGAGGCTTATTGGTAGACTTATTCCTGAGAAAATACTGTGTTTTCCTTTGTTTGTTTGTTTTTGAGGTTGGCTGCTGCTTTGGCATCCAGAACGGCCGCAAGCAGGGAGGGGATAACCCGGCCCTTGGTGCGGGGCCTGCGTTTGGCTCTCGTCTCACAGGGACCAGCGCGGAGGCCCCTTGCTCGCGCCGCTCGGATGCTGCGCCGGCTCCTGCCTCCGGCGTGGGGTGGCCCTTGGCTCTGGATCACATTTAAAGGGCACCTCTTGCCACTGTGGGACAACAGGTCTAGGGTCCATTTCAGGTTATCTAGTGTGGTAGAAGAAGAGTGTTTGCTGTTTGGATTGAGTTAGGAGCACCTCATTTATACCTCAAGCTAGTCCTGCTGTAAAGACAGACCTAATTGCTCAATTTCTGTGCTGGTTTTACACTACTGATGACAGGAAAAAACTTTTGTTTTGGCAGACTAACAAGCAGCTGTGTTTTTGTCTTCAGAATATGTATTAGCTTGAAATAGCTGCATCTGAAATGCTACTGTGAGATCTTTGGGAGTGTGACCTTATTTTTCTAAGCAATTTGCCGTGTTGTTCAGAGCTGTATTAATAACACTGGAGAAGGTAACATTTTGCAGTAACATTGGGAGTCATCCTGCGCGTTCTGAGGCCCTCTGACTTCAGGGAGCGCTGCATCTTGCTGACAAGTTGAAGATTAAAAACTTCTCCTCTTGGTGTTATAGCTGGCTGAACTGTTGTCTTACTAGTTGGCCCGAGGCTACCACAGGCTTGGCAGCCTTCAGGAATTTTAGTATCTTAGTATGTGATGGCAAGATTCTGTCAATGCAATTCATAACTCTATTTGCGAGAACTGCTGGCAAACATTAGTCAATGCCCCATACTTAAGGAAAGTTGCAGAACTTTCCTCGTCTTAGAAGATACTAAACATTCCTGTGTTACTTAGATAGGTGGTACAGTTACTGCATGTGTAAGTAACTGATTTCCAGCAATACTAATGCAGGTGAGTAATCCGGAAATATTAATGAGGGATGAAATAAAATATTTTAGTAGCTTGAAGCAGTCTTGAATTGTGGCATGTGAAGCATACAGAAATGATAGTTGAATGAGGTATATAGTGTTATCTTTATGAATACTACGAATTCTGCTTTTAATCTGGAACTATTGAGGCATCAGTGAAATAAGCACATGTAGGGAGCAGGTAGTATTTTTGTTGCTAATAACAACAGCAGTTGAAAACCTCAAGTACTCTCTCCTTTTCTCCCTGTCCTGCGTTAAAAAAGGCTGTTCTGTTTTATGTTATTTCCTCATTTGGATTTTCTGTTTCACTTCCTCATTCTGCAAACTCTCTCCCATCTATTTCTTCTGAAATCTGTTTTACTTCCCTTTCAAACTTACTTTTATATCCTAGTATTCACTTAGGAATATGTATTACGATAAACTTCTGCTTCATCTAATTCCTTCTGAAGCCATGAATGCTTTTTTTTAAAGCTCAGGGATGAGTAAAATACTGTATCTGGCTGCCACATTCATCTCTAAAGAAATTTAAAATGGAGGGAAGTACATGTCAGACATGAAGTGCCTTGCCAAATGTAAACCCCTGTTTTTCTCTCCGCTCAGTGAACTGCCGACTATCAGATTTCTTTAAACCGCAGAATGTTGTGCTTGGCAAGGACATCAGAGGAGGATTCTTCCTTCCAAACAGTTGTTGTTTGGAAAACAAGCATATGTCTGACATCACCATGCATTTCTGAGAGGGGAAAAAGTGATTTTTATTATCAAAACATGTAGTAAAACTGTATTTTCAGTAGAATCAAATGATGTATGCTTTTGGAAGCTTACATTTAATGGTGTGTCATTACATTAGGTTGTCAGAGTTGAAGCAACAAGCATAGATAGCCCTTAAGCTCCTACGTGCTAATCCTAGCGTGGCAGGAGTTTTCCTTGGCCAAGTTACTGGAGAAGAGCGCAGTCAGTCAGAGTAATTTTTAGTTATTTTCAAAGCTATGTTTAAATGTTGAGGTTCAGATGTAAATAAATAAAACTTTGTGTGTGTGTGTGTGTGTTTATAATCAATAATTTGAAAGCCAATGGCTATAAATATGTAATTCAAACATCCTCAATTTTAGGAATTTTGACCAGAACTAAGGCTGTTAATGCCTTTGAAAGTGAGGTATTAGAAAATTTCCTACCTGAAAGCTGGCTCTCTAAACAGTGAACAGGTTTGATATGTTGATCAGTTCTCTTTATGCTTCATTACAGATCCATAGATATAGCCTGTAATGGTCCTGGATACCCTGGGAAATCAGTTTAGGCTCATTGGATTAGAGGGATAGGGTGAGACTGGGGAAGAATAACCTGCTCTAGCACTAGGTGGGAGTACTAGGGAGCATTAACTGTGAGGAGATGGAAAAGGAGTGAGAATGCAGAGGTTGAATCTGGAGGAATAAAAACAGTGAAATTACCTGAAATTTATAGAAAGTGTTTATATTTTCTTTAAGATTTTCAACCTCGTGATATTAACATTAAAATGAATGAGGGGAATCTTACAGCTAAAACTTGGCAGAAATATAAAGCTTGAAGGACTAGTATTATCAGAAATGCGTTTTTGAACCTTCTAAATCCACTTTGAGTAAAACAGTTAAATAAACAAAATGGAAGGAGAAGATGGAAGAAATAACTGAATTCTCTTGTGAATGAGTTGGTTTGTAGTATATAAAGATTTACGATTTAAGTTTTTTACAAAACGCAGTACTTGAGGGCATTTCCGTCGGTGTACCGTAAAGCACTGGTTCTGTTTTGTGGTCTCTGCCACAGAATTTCTTAGTAGACAGAGAGAAGTGGGCTGGGCTTGCAAAGGTTTCTGCCCCCTCTTTTAAGTATTTTAAAACCTTTTGTTCCTAATGAACCAATATATTGATCTGGAGCTGGTTACACTTGGGAATTAAAATTATTTTGTGTTGACAGGGTAATGCCACTTCCAGCCACGTATCCTCTGTAATTCAGAAAGAAATGACAAAGAAGCTGCAAAGGGGCATGCAATCAGAAAACATGCTTTTCATGTGTTTTTGCATGCTGTTGTTTGAATTCTGGCTAATCCCTTTTATTTTGATTCCTTTTTCTTCAGAGGTACATCTGGTATTGATATTTAATGTTAAACTCATTTATTTTTGGTTGCTTAGTCTCATTTAATGAAGAAGTAGTATTTAGTGAAGAAATGTTTATCAACTGTATCGTTACTGCTGCAGAAACTTGGAAAGTTTAGTCTTTGGGCTGCTTACCTGTATCTTAGCTTAGTGAACCTAGTTAGAAAAGAAAAGGAAGGGAGAAGAGGTTCTGTGTTTGTAGGAATGAGTATTGAATAGATTCCCATTGCTGCTTCAGTGCCATTGGTCTGTTTTGGGTTTAACTTTCACAAGAGCAAGTCCTGACCCTCTTGGCAAATTCATTTTTGTATGTAGCAAGAAGCTGGTGTGGAGAAGAGAAGGTTTTCCTTGCAGCTGCAATCCCATTGCCCATTTGTCATACTGCAGTACTGTTTTGCTGCTCTTCAAAGGGTAACAGCCATTGTTGGTCATTAATTAGTTGAACAAAATCATAAAAAGCCTCGCTGGAGGAGATAAGATGGAGAAGGGGCTTTAAGATTAGTCTTCTGCTTAATTAGTAGCATAATGCAAACTAACTCTTGTTACAGATTACCCATGATTTATCTGCATGTACAGGGCTTGTACTATTAATATGTTGTTATTCTTTTTTTGAGTGCACTTCAAAGTGCCAAGATACCTTTCTAAAGTAGTACTTAGGTGCATATTTTTTAGTATTTACTTCCTAACCTGATAATAAGCTGCTCCTGAACAGGAATCTCTGCCAAGGGCAGGGCAGCTCTGTACCACTGTCGTGCCTGAAAACGCGCTCGCTGGAACGTGTTGTTCCCTTCAGTTTCCTTCCATGTGTGCCGGCAGCATGAATAAAGATCTCTTTCTGGAAGTCACTTCAAAATGTTTTGAAGACATCAAGCGTATAGTTAGTTGACTAGTAAAACTTCCAGGCAAGTGAACCCAGATGTCAACTGTAGTTTTCTTTTTGGTTTGAATGTCCCAAATATATAAATGGAGGAAGATTAAAGCTTAATTATTTCCAGTTCTGGAAGCTGGACTTGAATCCTTCCCATGGGTCAAAAGAGGAATGAAAATTGTTGATGAGACCTGAGCGAGAACTGTGCTTTTTCCAAAGTAGACCTCCATGGTGGGAGTGAAATTGGTGAAAGTGTGATGCCAGTCATGTATGTGAAAATACCAGTATTTCTATTGCTGGGAACTTGAAAAATATATGATCTGAAAAGCTTTTGGGATGCTAACTTTTTTTTTTTTTTTTTTTTCCCTCTTTTGATTCTGGCTTAGTTCACTGTGTTCAGTGCAGAACTGGCCAGAAATGTGTAACCTCTGTGGTAGCTGAGGTCAGTGGTTATCCCATCTCGCCACATTTTGGCCACAGGTTGGGCCCGGAGGAGCTTTCTGGCCCCTTCAGAGCGCGATGCCTTGTGGCAGACGGCTCGGGCCTCGCTAGAGCACCGAGTGCTGCATCTGGAGGGACCCCACGTGCCGGCAGCTGCGGCGCAGGAGCGTTTCTGAGCAAAGGCTTAGCACAGTCAGTGTCAGCAGTTTCCAAATCTCTAACTGAACCTCCCTTCTTCTCTGTAACAGTCTGTTCCCCGCTGCTCTTCCTCCATCCCCGGGAGGCAGAAAGAGGAAGGCCCAGGCGGCAGCTGCGTCTTGGCCCTGCACGGGCAGCGGAGCCCCTGGGGTCCTGCAGCTTTTGCTCTGGAGCAGCTGGAGGAGGAGCAGGTTTCCTGCTGACCTCCTGCCCCCCACTAACTAAAATACCCGCCACGCGCTGGCTTCCGAGTGCCTCGTTTGGAGCAAATAAAATGCACTCTGGGAACAGGATTTGGAAAGGGATATTGTGCAGTGTTTAGAAAACTAAGGGAGGGTCCTAGGCAAGAAGCTGAGGGAGAATTGGATGGCCTAAACATGATCATTTTGATATTTGAGCCGTGAGGTTGTTGTGGATTATACATGAGCACGATATTTTAGGTGTTCTTTCCTCAAGTGGAACATGAGACTTCATTGTCATATCCATGTTTCCTCTCCGATCCCACCCCCATTAATTTATAGCTCTTTTTAAAGTAATGCATTTGGAGCAACTGATTGCTTACTCTAGGATTTGGAGTACTTAAATTTTTGGTGTATGGGGTGAAGCAGGCACCTTGTTCTTGCAAAAATGGCTGAAGTGGGGAACGGAAGAATAATGTTTCCTCTGATAGCTTTTTCTAAATGTAAAATGTTAGCAGCCAGCTAACAGTTGGTGGTATTGAAGGTTATGTTGTTGCTGGAAATCTTCACTGGTCCTGCTGGTAACAGAGGTGACTGGTGTACGTAGGTCATTCAAAATTTGTGAATGTATGGCTTCAAGAAGCCACAAGACTTTATTAAAAAAAAGCCTTAGACTTATCCAACTAATTAATATCATTTAACCCAATCAGGATTATCCTCCCTTCCCCAATACCCAGGTTTGTATCAAGAATCTGATTAATTTGCAGGTGCTGTCATGGTTTCTTTTACATGGACTTTTCAGCAATACTGTCTGTAGACCCTCTCAGGAAGTTAAATTGAGTGAAAAGAACACTTCAATTTGCTCCTAAAGTAACATTAAAAAAAAAAAAAAGAAACAAATAAGCCTTCAAAATAAAATCCCTTGTAGTTGCACTATAGAGATTAAGAAGTCACTTCTGGACTGCATGTTCTTAAGGATGATTGGACACCGATACTGAAAAATACAAGGGCTCAGGAAATGCAGATAGTTGTATGGTGAGTTCATGGTGAATGCCATCAATGAAATGCATGGTTAAAAGTTTGTTTGAACTTGTAAGCAATTTGGGCAAATTGGCATGCAGATGGAAATCATGAAGATTTTGGTGTCAGGATGGACTGTTTGCTTTCTACTGGAGGTGATAGTGGAATAGAAAATACAAAGTGTTGCAAAAATAACCACTAATAACATATAATTTACTGAGATTATGAAGGTGCTCAGTGAGAACAGGCCCATCTTGTCTCGTGGGTTAGTGTTTGGAAGAGAACTGGTTGGCGTTGAGGCTGGCGTGAAAGCGTCGGAGAACGTGGCTGATGAGGACAACAAAGCTGGCAGGCTTTTTTTGCTCTTATCCTACCTTAAGCAGTGTAAAGCAGAAAGAGCTTTAAAATTTATCTTCATGAAACAGGTTTTTATTAAAACTGTAAAATCTTATGGTAATGGCATACACGCTTCAGTCATCTTACTGAAAGAAAAAATGGACTTCACCCTCCTGTCATTTGTATGATCTTCATGAGCTACTAAGTTTCTTTATGTTCAATGAGGCTCTTGATGTCATAGATCCGTGCAAAATTGCTTTAGTTTAATGTCTTATAAACAAAATACTGATAATAAAAGGACCCAACAGAAATAACCAAAAGTATGGGTCTTCACCTGACCCTTTATAGTCAATCATAGGAAGAAAAACTATTCAAGAAATGAGAATGAACTTGAACCACATAGTTAATATTAGGGTGTGCTAATCTATCTTTGAGGAATAGCTATCTAGTTAGGGTGTAAAAAGAAAAAGTAAATACTCAAATATTTAATCTGTTAACTGGGTTCCTTCCTCTTCCTCCCTCCTTCCCTTTCCCTTCCCATCGCACTTGATACCTTTACACAGAGGTAAAGGTGACTGAGCCCAACTCAACGTGGCCCTGACCGTTCTGCCCTGTGGAGGCAGCAGTTTGCACGTGGCGACTCTGCACTAATGAGTTACTGATGGATAAGGCTGTGTAAAAGCAGTGAAGATTTTTCAAAATGAAGAACCATGTTTTTCAGCTATCTTACGGTGTGTCCCCTACTGGTCTAAATAGTGATGTCTGCTGGTACCAAAACTGTAGAATAAATGCGGTGAGGAAATTTCCAGACATTTCTTTATCAAGAAAAACGTGATTTAGAACGCATTTATATGGAGAAGAGAGGAGGGCTTTCTTTTAAAGAAAACATGCTTATTCTTCTGATCTTTTGTATACTCATATTGGTGACAAATGCAGCTGTAAGGCTTGTACAGTTAACTTTGACTGCTGAAGTCTCTATGTTCTTCTCTTTCTTTCCACTTCTCTGTTTCCAGACTCTGTGGGAATTAGCCATGGAGTGATATGAGCAGTAACTTTTAGCCCAGTCCAGATGTAAAAATGTCTTGATCCTGGATGGGATATGTGAGGGAGACCAGCTGCTTTCTTGATGCAGCCTGTAACGTCCGTGTGATCCCGATTCTATGGTGTCGGAGCAGGATGTCTCCCAGGGGGTGTTAAATGAGATACCATTTTGTACAGCTCTCTCTCTGCCTCCTTTCCTGCTGCATTTCTTCCTACATCTTATTTTTCACTTTAAATTTTATATTGGTGATGTATGTTTGTTTTTTGTTTTATGGAAGGGGGATTTTTTTTTGAGGGGGATTTGTTCATTTTGTTTGGTAGACATTCTGCAGCCTTCTGCATTTCATTTCACTTTTTTTGTGAAGGATCTCATTTTGGGTGTGCACATGTGTTGGAGTCATCATGTTTTCGACTAGCATTTTTCAGTGGGGCTCTGTCCTGTGCTGCCTCATGCTTCCTGTTTTCTGCCACTTCTCTCTAGTGTTGTGTAGCAGTGGTTACCAACTGCGTGAGTTTGATCTAAACAAAATCCCAGTTTTGGTCGGGGAAGATTTGTGCTATTTGCTTTGAATGCTGGCTGTTGGATATCTGGCTGTCTTGTGTTAGTCATGGCACTGTATCCATTACTTCTTTTTTAATGATGGATTTGAAATTTAAAGGCTCCTGCTCTTGTCTTTCCCCGCCAGCCTTAGGGTAGTCTCTGCAGCAGTCCTGGCGGTTTCCTTGCCGTCTGGATGCTTGGGTGTACCGAGCGCGTCTGGATGGTTGTGCTTTGCAGCATCACTTGCTAATTGCAAGATATGGTGCTGTAGAATTTGTTGGGACTTTCTGATTTTTTGAGGGGGATCATGCTCTGCAATCTCATTAGCAGATGAACTCTGCTCGGTAGTGTCCTTGCTGGGTGGAGTGGCAACCCCTGACGATCCAGAGTTGCTGACCGCTGAGGAAGAGCCGTGAGCAGTGCTACCGCCCAAGGGGGTCTCCATGGGGTGTAAAGCTAGCACTGCTCTTAAGCAGAGCTCTAGGATGTCTCTGGGCATTGAGTGATACTTAGAGGATGGACTCCTTTGCCCTTCCATGAAGATACATGCAACACAATTCCTGGAGAATTCCCTAGCTGGTTTGAGAGGAGGAGGAGGCTCTAGAAATACAAGAAAACTTGTACTGTGAGATCAGGGTTTTTACCTGGGAAGATTTACTGGCAGTAAATAGTGGCAGTAAAGATTTTCAGTGTTTGGAAACATCTTAATGTTGATATCCAAGCTGAAAATATTCCTCCTTGGACATCTCCGCATGCCCATGGAGCCTCAGAGTTTGGACAGCACAAGAGAAATGGGATCTTGCATGAAGAAGCACTTGGACAAAAAAAGCTGCTGCTGTGTGTTCCTCTGCCCCAGTCCTGTGATATGTTCAAGCCTAAGGCTGAGATCTGGAACAGGCCAAGACTAGATGTCAGGAATTTTCTAACTGTTTTGCTTATTGGTAAGAGTTGCTGTTTTGAATACAAGCTACAATAATGAGCTTTGGATCTCTGAAACCAGGTTTTAAAAACCCTTTTAATTATTAAATTTTAATCCTCAACCTGTGTAAAAGTTGTCTTGTGCTGAATCCTATGTTTTCTTTTATGAAGTAATCCTATGCATGCCAGATAGTTTGTTCACGTGCTTGCATATTGCCTCCTTTCTATGAATCTTGCTTTGTAAGTTTCAAAAGATTAATTTTAAGCAAAATTCAGCCAACTGTACATTTTTAACCAGAAATTAGAAATTTTCTGCAACCTTATCCTGTGGAAACTGTTTCACACTTCCTGTAGTTTAGTCAGTGTCTATGAGTCAAATGGGGCATTTGGCAGAGGAGTCAGGGCTGTATTAGGTAGCAAGTGAGAATTTTTTTCTTATGACTTAGAAACTGAAGTTTTAATTTCATTTGTCTGTATCTTGTTGCAAATATCTACAGTATATTTTTCATCATAACTGTGCATCTTAAATACAGAATATGTGATGGGATGGTTCAGCCTTTCTGTCTTCCTTCTTTGTGCTCTCTGGCTTATCTGTGTTTATTTTATGTTTTACTGAAAAAAATATAAAGCTGTTTGATACTGGATATGCCTAATGCCTTACTTTAACTGTAAAAGGATTGGTATTAATCCTAGGAATATATGTTGGGGTAGTTAATCTTGTTTTGGCACCAAAGCTGAGCAAGGTTCTCATCCAGGTTTGTGGCTTCTCCCCATCCCTGCACAGGTCATATGTATTACTGATTCGAGGTAAGGCTGTAGATGGCTCTTTTGGAGTTCTTCACTGCAGGATAGATTCAGTGATCCTGTATGTTTAGGATAGCAGTTGTAGTGCAGCCCTATAGCTGTGTTTGTCTCAGTTTATCACCTCCATGAATTGCATTTCAAGTTGTTCCAAAGTAGATTTACTGTTTCTCGGACCACACAGATATGACTGAGGAGATCTGAGCCCTGCTGCACATCACTTAGGTTAATGCGACAATGGCTGACCTAACTCTGGTCACTACTGTTAAGCTGTATTTGGAAGATGCCTTCGTCACAGAGGTATGAGCTGGGTATGAGCTCACGTACCTCAGCTTCTTAAAGATGTTCCTTGCCAAGGCCTTATGCATGTGTGGCTGACTGGTAAACCTGGTTGCAGGCCAAGTTGAGGGCGATATGGTATTTGCTATAGGTGGCCACTGCACCGAGGCTTTCTGGGTTGGGGCTGTGGGTGCTGTGACATCTGAGGTCTGGTGTTTTGAGGAGAGCGGACAAGAGGGGGTGTTTAGGACCATGACATTTTCCTTTGAAAAGTGGTGACTTTAGAGAACTGTCTTATTCTTCTAGGTGCTTTGACTTTGGTTTTAAATTCCCTTAATGAATGTGTCGATGCAAGTGCAGAGTTTTTTTTAAGCAGTGTATAGCGGCAGCCTTTTAAAATATGGCTGTACTGTTAGTCTGTCATGGTCAAACAACACGTATCGTGGAGATCATGTTTGCGCTAATGCATGTGGAAAGGACCGCTGTATTTAAATCTATCAGGAGGACCTTTTAAAATAAAACATTATACAGCTAAATAGTCATCTCTAAATTAAAAATATTTTTCTCTTGATTGCATGTATTACAACTAAAACCCACAAAAAAACTTTTATGGACTTGTCTTAGTTTTTACCAGGGATTTAGTTTACTTTTTTTTTGTGTGTGTTCAGTAATGCTTGATCTGTTCTGAAATGTCTTGGTAGGACTCAGACTTGCTGGTTTAGTAAGCTTTAATACAGACCACTCTTTTGTGTTTTCCTCTACCCACAGGTTTTAATTGTGCGCGTGTTACTTCATCTATGGATATTTCTAGTTAAAAGCAGGGGCACCAACCTAAAATTACATAAGCTTCTTGTTCGTCTTCAAAATCAGTAATTAAGCTCTAGCATCGTATTAATTTCTAGTTCAAAACATTTTAAATTTTTGTGTTTCCTTAGTTTTTTTTTTTTTTTTTAAATTTGCCACTTACTCTGATTTTTTTCTTTCTAAGTCCATTTCTTCAGTTTATTATTCTATTATTGAAGAGCTGAAAAACCTATATTGATGATTTTGTATTTCTATTTGCAGATAAGGCCATGTGAGTGTTCTGGCAAGTTGCAGATCAGCTGTCTTCTCAAACTTGTAAATAGGAAGGATTTTCTCTCCTCCATTTTTTTTTTTATGGTAAGTTGTTCAAGGGAGCTCCTCTTACTGAACTTTCCTTTTAGTTCATTTTCGTGAATCTGTCACAAATAACTTTGAAAATTGTTTTCTTTAAACTGAAGATTAAATGATGAAGTTTGGAAACTGTCCAGAAGGATTTGAGTTAAGATTTGGAAAGAAAATTCTGTTCCTCTGAAGTTGAAGATTTATGGTTGGAATGATGATCTTGATGATCTTACAGGTCTTTTCCAACCATAATGATTCTGTTTGGTATTTTAGGCCCTGAAATCAATGTCAAAATCTCTGCTACACCAGAAGACCGATATCCACTTACACACTAATCTTATTGTGCAGAAAACAGAAATAAATTTGTTTTATTCCTGGATGTTGATAATATACTGGATTTAAAATCTGCATCTGTTAATTACTTTTGCCCTGGGTAATCTGTACTTTGCTGACATGTCTTCTTAAAGAGAGATTTAAGCTAAATCTGCCGAGGTTAAATGTTTGACTGTTTGCCTCAAATCTCTTGTTATCAGTTATACTTGTTACATTTATTGATATTAAATCAGTCGTTAGGAAGAAGCTTCATTTGGTAGCATTTTCCTTTTGCCCGTTGCCCTTCCCAGTGTGCTGCCCCATGGACACACACCCCAGAGATTTTTGGAAGGGGGAGTAACTGTTGTGTTGGTGGGAGAAGGAGAGCAGCCATGTAGTTCATCCGTGGTCTTGTCTTTAATTACACTCTCCATGTAATTAAATAATAAGATAGCTTGATTGTTTTCTGTAGAGGCAGCTAGCCAGGCTTGAAGTTCACTGGCAAACTAAACACATGCCCAAAGGATTGAAGTTCCTAAGGAAATACATACAGACCCTGGTCTTCCATGATAGTGCTGGGAGCAGTTGGGTCTGAGTGCCCTTATGGCCTTCGAGAGGTTTCTGGGGTCCCGCTGTGTGCCTCGCTCCTTGCCAAACCTTCAGGTTTACTGTGATTAACCCTTGATCACATAGCACTATAGTTCCTTGTTTTTTTCCACGATAGACTTTGGTTGCAAGCACCAATGTGTTGAGATGTGGTGTTGTCTTGAAAAAGATCTTAAAAATGTGATTTTAGGGAGTGAGCTTTGTTTTGGTATTCCCTTCCAAGTGATGTTTTAGATGGAAAGGAACCAAAGAACATTAAAAACTAATTGTAGTAAACATAATAAAATGCAACTTCTGGTTGAATGCTGATCATTCATGTATCACATGTTCTCATCTGATATACAATTTGGAAGCCACCTGGTCGATGAAATGGCAGTCCTGTATTCAAATTAATCGCTCTATATTACAGAAAATAATCTTTTTTTCCCCCTCTTAATTTCTGCTTTGAAGTCTTTCAGCTATATTGCATAAAAAAAATATTTTAATGGCTTAACATATGCACAAAATCAAATAATTAAGCCATTTTCATTGTAAATGAAGTCTTTGTCGCTTGGATTATAGTTGTAACTCATCTTTCCTCCCCCCTCCCCCTGGATATTATGGGATATTTTGGTATATGAAAATACCAATTCCTTACTGTACCTTTTATATATGTCACTATTTATGCACTATATATGCACTATTTTTCTAAACCTTTACTGTAATCATATGATACTGGACAACAACATCTACTGCAAAGAGTGTTAGAGAGCATGTAGTCAGGAAAGAAATATCAAACACAGGGATTGGAAAAGCATCCTGAAGTTTGCCAGTCTGAAATGTAAATGGAGCAGGCTGGCTGAAAAGCTCCCTTGTCATTGCACATCAGCAAATGGGAGAAATGTGTGGTTGTAGTTGGTTTGGCTCTACCTGTAGGGCTAAATGTCACATGCTCAGTAAAAGCTAAATTTGTGGTTGCTATGTAGATAAAACTTCCAGTATATAGAAATATTTCTGGCATGGAAGCAAATTAGATATCTTTTACTCATGGTTAAGCTGAATTATTTGTAGACTCTTTGCCTGAGTTATGTGAATTTTTAAGCATATAAACTTTATCCTAAATGGTTGGTAAATCCATAGAATAATTCATTGGCTCCTATCCTTTATTTAAAACAAATAGTCAAAATGCATTTCCTTCAGATTTTCTCTTGAGGATGGAACTTTGGCTTTTTCCAGAAGTAGGGAGAAGCCTTTGAGAACTGGAGAGAATAGATGTGAAAGAAGGATGAGGGAGGAGAGCGAAAAGGGCTTCTGGAGAAGGGTAGGAGGCTTTTGGAGTACTCGGCCACCCAAAGGGTGAAGAGCATTAATTTCATGGGAGTGAGTGAAAGAAGCAGAACACGTATTCTGCAGTTTATTTATTTATTTTTTAAATGACAGGAGATAGAAGGTATCCCGGGATCCTTGCATTGCATAAGTGGTAAAGTGAAAATGCAGTAGAGTTGGAGTTGGGAGAGACTGACTCAAAATTTGGTAGAGAAGCCTCTTCTCAGATTTTGGTCTTATTTGAAAAGTGCTTCATTTTCTTAGAGGATCCTTTCTTGTTTCCTGTCTGATTTTCTTAATAGAAGAGGCTGAGTATTTGGGTTCTATGTGTTGGCTCTGTTGGATGACAATTCTATTCAGTCTGTATTTAATTTTGATTCTTGGAGCTGAGTGACTTTATACTTTTAAATTGCAGCCTGACAAATTGGAATTGATGCTAGTACCCAAGGAGGAGTAATTTGGTGAATCTGGCATCAGTGTAGGGAAACATTTAGCAGGCACATCCATTTAAAAATGTCAATATAAACACATACAGAAATATTCTGTATTATGACTGTTTGAAGGTACATGAGGAATTCAGTGTCACTTTGGTACTGCAGCTAAGCATAGTCATTGCCTTCCTATCTGGTCTTTTACTGCGACTGTGATTGGCATCGTAGTGATTTCCCTACTGAATTATGCAGTTAGTGAGTAGGGATCTGTTTGAAGATGAGGTTTAAGTCTTGGTTGCCTGCAATGATTAACTAAATCAGCTTCTAAATTTAACTGATGTAGTTAAATTGCTTTTTGAACTGCATGTAGATTAGTCTCCAATGGCTTGATTTTTCAAATATGCAGCATGTACTCTCTGTAGATTACACTGACTGACTATTTTAAAGTGTAATTTAAAACAATGTATGCATTGACTGATCTGTTACATAGTTTAGAGGAGGGTGGGGAAGGTGTATGTAATTCTAGACAACTTTATTTAAATTACATTCTGTGAGGATCAAGGCCAGTGCCTGCATGTGCGTGGTGTCAGTCTGGTTGCCAGTGTACAAGTTTTGCCAGGTTTGGTGCCATCCTCAAACAGGATCCAGGCAGGGCACCAGCGTTGCCTGGTGGCGCCTTGGCACAGATGTGACAGCAGCAGCTGTCTCACTGCTTGGAACTGTCCCCAAATCTCTTCCTCTTTGATTGTGGGACCTCTGCAACTCAGGTTAAATAATACAGTATTTCACGGAATCACAGAAGAGTTGAGGTTGGAAGGGACCCCTAGAGATCATCTAGTCCAATCTCCTGCTTTAGCAGGGACACCTAGAGCACGGGGCACAGGGTGGCATCCAGGTGGATTTTAAAGATCTCTGGAGAAGGAGACTCCACAACCTCTCCGGGCAGCCTGTTCCAGGGCTCTGTCTCCCTCACAGGAAAGAAGTTCTTCCTTACTTGCTCTTTCCTCATGGAAAAATCATGTTACAGGAATACATTCGCTTAAGAAAAAGATGAGGGCCTGACTCTAATGTGTGTTGATGAGGGGCATCCTGCCCTCTTCTTAGAACTGATCCTGCTTTTTAAGCAGGGGCTGAAATTCCATAGTGGGATTGTAACACATGAATTCAGTAAAACAAGTTTTACCCAGGTGGTAAAGGTGATAGTGAATTGTTACTGGAAGCAGATGTTGAGCACTGGTAATGTGGGCAGGACAAGAAATAGAGTTTGAGAAAAGTCATCAAAGATGCCCAATACGATTAGAAAATAGTGACATGATGTTAAAAAAAAAGGGGGGGAGGAAGGGGGGGAGGGGAGGAGGGAAGGTGCTGATTATTATGTTGCATCATTTTTGAGAAATTTTCATTTTAAAAGGTATGCATTTCACTTTTAAGGGAAAACTATTTCAGTACCTTAATCACAATTTTCCTCTTATTGGGGCTTATATAGTGATCCAAGCTATAAAGCTGAGATTGTTCTTCACATCCAGTGGAGACTTTGTATAGGTCAGTTGAATAAAGAAAAGCTGGGATATACCATCAGATATGATCAATTAGAGTTTAAATATATCTAGGCTGTGAGAAAACTGTAGGATAATATAAAACTTAGGCTTACAGGAGTATTAGTATTTTCCATTAACTGTTTTTTTCCCACAAGTATTAAATTGCTGCTTAAGTGCTAGTTTTATTTATTGAAAATTAGTATATGTATGTATAAACATTTTCATAAAGCTACACAGAGGCAAATTGTACAGTAATGCCCAAATCTGCCTCAGTTCGTAAGCACAGAACAATCAACCCTCTGTTGATGTTGCAAATCAAATTGAAATGATTAAACATCTTACATGAAAGCATTTTATGTAAAATGAAGAAGTGGTTAATTATCAGGAGGGAAAAAAGTTTTAAAGGACAAGTTTATAGCAAACACATTTCAGAGTTTTGTAGCTTCCTTTGGTTTTGTGTCTTACAAAGTGTAGTAGTTAAAGAAAAACAAAAAGGTCCTAAATTTCAGCATTGCAGGATTTTTTTTCAGTCCATCAGCTTCTTTAGATTCAAAATAATCTACTTGTGTTAAGAATGACCATTTGTTCATAGGCAAAGTTTTCTGTTTAAAACAAATATCAGATCAGTATCAAAAATGCTTTGGTTCAGTATGCCATGAGCTTGCTTACAAATATTTTCCAGACTTTAGAACTAACCACGATGGAGCTGGAGTAAGGAAGGATAATCAGACAGTTTTCTTGGAGATGGCTGTTTGAAATTAATTTTAAACTACTTGCTTTAATTAAGTTCCCAAGAGCCTACAGTGATTTTTAAGATCTAGATAGTTGCCCTTTCCTTTTTACCTTTAGGAGCAAAGTGCAAAATTAGAACATGTGTTTGATTGAAATTCATTGCAGTCAGATGTCTTTTCTTGTGGATAAAATATTAGCTTGCAAAACTTCCTCCTGTTCTTTCCCTGCAGTTTGTGTGTTATTTATTCATAGGATTAAACAGATGCTCTTAAACTCTGATCTTGATCTGCTTGTGGCTGCAGAGCTTCTTTATGTAGCAGCTTGAATTGTACATTAAAACACTTTTAAAAAAGGCTATTAATGAGTCCTTAAAAAAAAATTAACCCTGAAATCTATCCAGGCAGCTGCCTGAAGCGAACATTGCCAGTCTGCAGTTCACTGGGTCCATCTCCCCGTGCTTTGGGGAGAGGCTTCATCTACTTCTGCTTTCTCTTCCTTTTCTCCTGTGAAAGTAAAGAACGTATATTACATGGGTTTTTTGAGGGGATTTTATAAGAACATAGTATTTGAATGAGGTATTTTATTTAAGATGGTCTAAGGGCATGGGTACCTGATAGGAAAGAGAGAGAGGAGCAACTATCTATGTATTTTTTTTTAAATAAGAACCAGTCTACAGAGTAAGTCTATGAGAAGTAACAATTCTAATAAAAAATAGTTACAGTGCAAAGAACAAAGTTTTGCACCAAAAGGACCTCGCATGCGAACACTAGAGTAAAAAATTCCTTAAAAAGGAAAGAGCAGAAGGAGGAGAACACAGAAAAAAGGCAATGCAGTCAGCAGTGCTTCTAAAAAGGTAGAAAAAATAGGGCTATTAAAAATTTGGGCCAGGGAGGCGAAAGTTCAGGCCCAGGGGTAAAGCTAATTGCCTCCTCTTACTTCTCAGGTGTTCGATTTCTGAATTTAGATAGATAGATGCCTCCCTTAAAAGCAGAGAACATGGAAGATGTGATCAGTTCAATGCTTAATGCATTCATATACTATTTAAAGATGTTTAAAGTTAAAATGATGGGAAACAAGTTATGCATACAAATACAAGTAAAGTGTTCTATGTTCTATGTATAGGAGGAATTAAGACTTTTGAGAAATGTATGCACCTCGAACCATGTAAAAAATGAGTCCTCCGTGTGAGTGTGTATATTTATTTATATTTTGGTATGGTTTATCATTGAATCAATCTCATTTGGAAAGGAAGCGGGTAGGGAGACATTTGGAAAGGACAGTGGTAGGGGAAGATCTTTTTGGGATATGGTGTTGCCTTTCATCTTTCCAGAGACATGTTGTTTGTGAGGAGCATCATAGTTTCTGGTGTTTCTGTCTCCCTCTTCTTTTGGAGTACTGTGTGTTTGTAAAAAATATTTTTAATACTTTATACATTTTTTACTTAACTAAAATTAATCATAGTGTTTGTATGTACTACTTCCCTCTTTGAAAGGAGATCTCAAACTAATGTGTACCAACTTAGCATTCACCAAAAGTATCTATTTTCATGAGAACGATAGAAATGCAGGCATAAATTACTCATGTGGCAAAAAAGTTGATATGATTTATAATGCATGCATGAGAAATGTCATGTAATCTAGTCCTTAAAACATGACAGATATCTTTGAACCTCAATAATAAATATATAGGAATGGTCTTTGCTTTGTTTTATGAGATGGATGCGTGTTTTTGAGCTTACTGGAGTTTCTTGGTGATCTTGGGGAGGATGACAAATTAACTGTTTTTAGCATAGTTTTGGGTTCTTACCTAAAGCCTCCTGTGGCAGTATCAGTGCTCTGTTTCTTGTAGAAAGCATAGATTACTGTGTCTCTTGGATCTGGTTATCTTATTTTAAGTAATTTCTTTTGTTTAGTGCACTGGTCACCCCCCAGCTAGCGGTTATAGCTGCTCCTTTGAATGCCTCTGTCCTGCTTCATTTGAGGCAAGGGGTTCCCTTGAATCCCCAATGTTCTTCCTTTATATTGAAGCAGATAGAACTCTTTCATTATCAGTTGCATGACCGCATTTAGAAGGAAGGCAATTCCTTGAAAAACTTTGAATTCCTTCGTCAGGGTTATATTTCTGCTCATTTACAATTTATTGCAGTCCGAAAGTACTTCAGCTGGGGCCAACCGTTTCAGCAGAAATGCTGAAATGGGGAATGGGGAAAGGAATCCATCAAAAGGCATCAAAGAGTGGTTGGCTTGCAAAAAAGCACAACTTAATGGAGCGGATCCTAAGGCAATAGCTACGTTTTGCTTCTGAGGAAATATAACTCATGTTGTGGTCAAAGTGTTGGTTGCCAAGAATTGGTGTGATCTAGGTCCAATTTCTGTCCCTTCTACAGGCTTTGTGAGCCTTTTAGGACAGCTACAAGAACTTTGTGATTCTCCACTATAAAACGGAGGCATTGCTTTCCTTTTTCAGGATTGCTTTCCTTCTTCAGGTAGATGCAGGGACTGGTGTGGAGAAACTGTGGTGGCGCCGGTGCTGTGAAGGGTGCCTTATGCTGCTTGGCAGTCACAGCCCTGTTGGGCTCAGGACAGACACTGCCGCCCTAGTGGGTGATCGCAGGCCGTGTTGTCAAGCTGGGTACCAGCAGGTGGGGAAGATGGCCACATCTGAGCTCTATGTTCTGTTTGTCTTTAGTATTTGGTGACTGAATGTGCGGTAAGAAACGAGTAGATAGATGAAGCTGGGACTCTTGTCAGAGTGTCTTCATGCCCTTCCTGTGGAGGCTAGATCCTTCGCGTATGTTGCAGGAAGCTGTAATTTCAAAGTAGTTTGAGAGACTTTGGGCCTTTTTGTTTGTTTTCATTTGCTTTTTCATCAGTCTTTGTCCCTTCCTTCTACTTTGTCCCCACAAACAAAAAAAAAAAAAAAAAAAAAAAAGTACTTCTTTTTGGACTTTAATGTAGTAAATTAAAATGCTAAGGGTTTTTCATTACAGTATTGCCTTAGTTTGGATCAGGAGTATGTTTATAATGTAAATCTCCCACTTGTCAAGTATTCTTTCTTCTGCTTTGATGAATCTGAACCCAAACAGGTGCTTTCCGTGAGCTTACCTGATGGTGTTTGGCACCTAATAGGCGTTCAGTTCATGAGGACAAAACAGAGCTAATTTGGAATAAAATCTTCCCTTGTCCTCCATAAAATGTGCATAATACTGCCACAGAACCATCAGCACTGACTGTTTTGTTCTACACGTCTCTCTGCTCCTTTTGTAGCACAGAATTTGCTAATGTCCTTTTAGCCTTCATTACTGTTTTGCTAATTCCTTTTAAAGTCTGTGAACATCCCTGGTGGTCCAAAAGTGGAAAACCACTGATGGATGGTGATGTTTTCTCTCTTGTGGAGTTTGCCTAATTAGTTCAGTTCTGCTCTTACTTAATTTTCTAGTGTTCTCTTTTTTTTTCCAACTTACCTGCACTTGACATTGACTGAAAAGCAGAGTTGTAGTTAGCTGTAAATCATTAAGATACTTCCAAATCCTCAGTGTTGATTCCTGAAGTTTCATAGTCTCTTGAAAAGCAGTGTTAATTTTCAAAACTGATTTTTAAAAAGAGAAGATTTCCTCCCTTCTTTTTTTTTTTTCTTTTTTTTTTTCCCTCCCTCCTTGAAGCTGGATTCTGGAGCACTTCTACCCTGCCAGCTCCATGGAGAGCTGTTGATGCAATGCCAGATTGCACAGAACAAAGCTTTTCAGGCTTCAAGTTTTGAAAGGGGATTTTTAGAGAAGTCTAACTGCTGTATTCAGTCTGAGACCTACTATGGTTTTATAGAAGCTTATTTGTCTCATAATGGGAGTTACTGTCTGTGTAATGATGAAGTCTCTTAAATGCTGCAAATAGGCCATTGTAAGCAATACCATGCTATCAAAACATGTTGCTTTTACTAATGCCTGACATTGACTCTGGCTTTTGTTTTCAGAAACTACTGAGACAAGGGTTGTAGATTAGGCAAAACTTTGACAACTGTATTTGGGATGCTAGTAAAGGGAAATCTGACACACACACACAAAAAAAGGAAATATGAAGGAAAAGTAATGTGTTACATTTGTTTTCAGTCTTATATGCTTCATATATCAATAAAATAGTTTTTCAGATATTTTCTTTTTTTTTTTTCTTTCTTTTACCACAGTTTTATTTCTTACGGTTTTCTTTTCCTGCTGAAAGATGTAAATGAGTATCTGTGCCTGTAACGTGGATGTGCAGGGAGGCTGAAGCTAGTGGCCTGAGGAGTGAGGCTGCTGCAGCCCTGTGTCCCAACGAGCAGCGGGGCTGAGGCTGCTTTCCCAGGAGGAACCCATGCAAACACACGTGCAGCAGCTGGCCGCCGGATTAACACGCGCCGGCTCGCTCTACGCTCGCATAAACACCAGCAATGGCCTCGTCGGCTTCCTCTCTCACTCGGGACCCTATGGATTGCCCAGCAGCTGGCCTTGGATACACAGTCCATGCTGGAGCTGCTCCTGGATCCTTAATCTTCAAGGTCCCTCACCCCTAGAGACACATGTGCACAAGTTGGCCTTGGTTGAGGCCAAACCCTGTGGTCTCAGCCAGGGCTCTGTGGTCCCTCTGGGAGCCAGCTCCCCTGGGGTCTTGCCCTTCGTGTCCCATCCTTCGTTCCCAGCTCACCTGACCTGCTTGTCAGTCTGAAGCCACCTGCCAGCCGAGGGAAGTCTGGCCTGATGGTTGCTGGCGATCGCATGCTGCCTTGTGCACTCTCCCTTGCTCTGGCTGCTGCTCCCACGGACACATGGGCACTCTCACCTGTGGTCTGGCCCCTCTTTCTGCCACCTGGAGCTCCGTAATGTTGCACATGCAGAAGCTTGAGTGCCTCACCGTGCAAGGACAGGAAGGCAGGGCTGGTCATAGCCACACACGCCTCCTGGCCAGCCCTTTTATCTCTCTAGTTTTCCACGTCTGTGCCTCCCCAAATCCCTTAGTTAATCTCCTTTGCTCCTCATTTGGGTCCTTCCCTAAATATCCCATGGTGAATCTTTAGCAATCCGTAAAGGCTGTTCCCCAGCATCCTGCGGGGCGTTCTGCACTCTTAGAGTGTCAGAAGGTAGCTGGGGTCCCGAACGGGTCCTTGTGCCTCCACACGCAGGGATAAGGGATGAGCCCTTCCTGTGGGGCTGGCGCTCGTGGGGCTCCCCTGCCAGCCGTCACCTCCCTGCCCTCCTTTGGGCTTGAGGAAATGTAGCCAAACATGTAATTGTGAAACATGGCTTGAGTGTCGGTGCGGTGAGGAAAGGTGCATTATCTAACTTAATTTCTGGTACACCCTGCATGTGTTACTTACTCGTAATTTAATCCTGGGGTTATATGGAGCTCGTGGACTTCTGATAATTGATATTTTGCCATGGCATCTGTAACTATAGGTACTTTAATTGAGTTGCTATAATTTCTACCTTGAATGATTTTGATGTTTTGAGAGATGTTTGTCTGCATTCTCGGCTTCTTGGATGCTGACTGTGCCTAGTTTATCTTTCTTTTCTTCCTAACTTCTTGAAAGATATGGACTCCACAAAATTGTACCCAGCCTACTTACAAACAGGACATGTGTTTGAAGAGCACTAGTAGACTTTTTAATGTACAGCTAATTTCACTGTTTGTGCTTGGATTAAATACTTCCTTGACACAGGATGGTTTGTAAGTTTTGCAAATGCTTTATCATGCTACCTACAAGTTATGTTAAAATGGGAAATGCTTAAAGTTTACACTACACTTATTTTTGTTTAATAAAAATACAGAATGGCTGCATAATTAGCTGAGAAAATTGACTACTTTTAGCTCATTTTATTTGCTAAAATTTAAAATATAAATGTGAAACTCTGACTTACTTTCTGAGAATCAGACTGTAAAAATAAATACTTAACGCTGTTTACTCCAGCATCTTCAACTACATGTGTAAGGATATTTTGAATATTTTAAAAAACTAATATAGATGGTTGTCAGGTCACCTTTTTTCTTCTACTACTTTTACCTAGTTTCTGCCAAATTTGTAATTGTTAAGAGGAGAGGACAAATTGGGAAGAAGAGTAGGGAGAGTTGAAAATTTATGAACGCATAAGCTTTTTTACTAGAGAAAGCCAGCCACCAAAATGAAGAGGTATTAATGTCGCAGGAATTTAGTCTTATATGCAACCATTTACCATGTTAAAATCTTAAGTTTCTAAATTTTTGTTCATCACAGACGAATGTGTTCTGTGATGATGTGGAAGATGGTAGCCAGGTGTAAGAGAGGAAGGGGCACTGATTAAGAGCAAGTGCAACATTAGCACTTAAGTTACCAAACATGGCACATACATATTGGGAAGAGCTATAAAAAGTATCCGCGCTCCAGAAGAGCTTTGCTGGAGCTCAGGCCTCCTTAGACACTGCAGTGACATCACCACAAGCCGGCAGGACGCTGTCTGCAGAGGTTCAGGTGCTTTAGCAGACTTCTTGCATCTGTGTGACCGTTGTTCTTCGGTCACTCCTGAGGACTTTGCGGACACAGGTACCATCCTGGGTTACGTGGGATGCTGTAGTAGGTCTGTCTCCTGGAGATGGGGGCTTCACGGGAGCAGATGGCAGCCTTGGCTCGGGTTGACTGTCATCACAAAGCTTCATGTTGCTTCACTTAGACTCAGCTGTTGATATTTGGGACCAAACACAAAATATTTTGCTCATTTTTTTTCCTCCTTAAAATGCAGGCAAAATCTCTGTTTTTTTCCTGCATGGGCTAGCTCTCTCTTCCAACTTTCTGATATATAGGGAAAATAAAATGTTGACATAGGCTTCATAAACAGTGTACCTCAAGAAATCCTGAGTTTATTCCCTGTGGTGGGGGGAAACTCCAGCTTGAAGAATTTCAGGGATGTCAATTTATTTTGTCTTTACTTGAATTTGTACAGGCTGTCTGTGTGTGGGGGCAGTGTGCTAGGAAATTTATGCCTCCATCACAAAGAACCTCGCTGTTCTGGCAGGCATTGATGTTGCCTGACAGTGAGGTATTTTATGGATAGTGATACACTGTGCTAGCCCAACCGCAGCAAGAGCCGATCAGGCATCACTGCAGGTGCTTCCCGGTGGGAGAAGAACGAGAGCACCTGAGCTGGGAGTCCAGGAGACCGTCAGGAGTTCAGGCAGGTGAAGATTCATGTTGAGCTGTCTTGAAAGAAAATGCTTTTCTTTTGGGGCTTGACTTACACTGTTGTTCTCTTCCATCATCTCTGAATGTGGTATATATACACACTGTATTTATGCATGCACACACACACATTCATGTGAGTGTGTGTAAGTGTGCCTTTTTAAAATGAAGATCAGTGAGAAAATGTGATGCTTCCCTGCCCATGATGCCTTAGATGTTAGATTAATTGCTGAAGGAAAAAAAGAGTTTAAGAACGTGGACTTTTTTGAAAAACAGTGTCTAAAGGGATTTTAACTGTGAATAAATATAAGAAGACAAGAAAAACAGAGAACACTCTGCACTGCTACAAAATTGATATTATTGGACACAAAGGGGATCGTTCATCACTTTCTTACTTCTGCCTCCAATTCAAGGTTAATTGGAGTTCCAAGAAACAAATTACTGAATTTGCTTCTGTTTTAGCGTGAGGTCGTTTGAGGTTTTGAACTGCATGTTCTTACTGCAGGCTGGATCCTGAAGGCCTTAACAATTGGCAGTTGTCACATGTGCTGTGACCCAGACAGATATTTCAAGCACTTCAAATCCAATAAGGCTCTGTTAAATGGGATCAATGTAAGTCAGCAAGGCGTAACTGCAGTTTGCATTTTTTTAAATAATCAGGGGTTTTAGCTTCTGATACACTTATCGTTTGTGAAGGAAGAAAACTCTTGTAAATGCCTTCCAAATGGCTCTAAGGAAATTGCTGTCTGTGTTACTGCAGTTCAAACATTAAGAAAAGGTGTTTGTAGTTGCAGGCTTTTAATATTCTGTGTCACAGAAGTTGTTATGGCATCAAAATGTCTAATGTAGCATAAAACATGCATCATACAGTAATGATGTTACTTATGTTCTTGTATTACATTGTAATACAAGATGTTCTTGCATTACACATTACTGCATTTCTGTAATGTAGATAAAAAGTTAACTTTTCATATTTTGAGCTAGAAGAATATGCATCAGAGTGCCTGCTTTGAATCTGTTTTGCATGCCTAAGATGTATATGTCTGTCACTCAAGACAGCTTATTGAAAGACTATTATAACAATCTTTTAAATTAGAAGAAGATGAGCTACTCTGTATGTGCTCTAATTTTAATCATCAGATGGATGAAGTGGGAGTTTGTGTATTTGCAGTGATGCTTTTTGGATTGTAGACTCCTCAGGTCCTCGCAGAGGCAGATGGTGCCTGGACTGTGTCTGGACGAGAAGGGGACTTCCTCTAAATGAAAAATATGCTGGTAGGCTTGACTGTTTGTTAAATAATAGTATTAATTAAATAGCAGTTAGTTTTTTTTGTCCATTTTTAAAATACACTGACCTAAGAGAAACAGCATATGCTAAAGAAATTGAGAGAGACTATATAAGTAGGAATCATTAGCCTAAGTACATTGCAAGCTGTTGGAGCCATACCTTACTTTAAGGCTGCATTCCTTTAAGCCATACCTTACTTTAAGGCTGTTTCATGGGAATACTTCTGCTGGTTGCTAAGCAAAGAGGCACAGGGTACAGGCCCTTCTGCAGAAATCTGGGCTGCGGCACTTGGCAGTGGAGTGGGAACCATGTGGCTGTATCTGCAGTTATCACTGATGTGATGAGATCCAAGCCTGGTGGCACGTGAAAGCAATTTTGACCTGTTAGTGGCTCTTCGTGACCTAATTAGCTTGGATTCACAAAACAGGGGAGAGCAACTTACAATTTTGCTTTTTCTGATCTCGTCCAGTTCACACCCTCGCTGAATATTACCCCTCTAAATTAACAGAACACCACGTAAGGGATAAAATAAAATTAGATTTCACAAGAAGCTGTTTTTTTAAAATCAATGTTCTTTTCAGAACTTCTGAATTTTCATATATGTAATCACTGGTTATTCAAAGTCGGAAAAGAACTGAATAATTCAGCTGCAGTATATTCACGCATATAAAGATGGTACAAAAGGGGGTAGATTATCAATCTAAGTCTTTTTTTCCCATGGTGTAGCACAAAGAACGTTTTCCGCTGCTTAGCACAGTCTGGAGCTCCTGCCCCTTGTTATGGCTGAGTGCTCCTTTTGAAGACACAGTATTTTTAAAGGGTAGATGTTACTGGGGATTTCGACTGTATGTGATAATAGGGTATTTATCTTTGCATTTACTTCCTTCATCTCTGGGCTTAAAAACCAAAAAGCTGTTGCTATTTTTGCATATGCACAAAGGAAGTATTTTGAGCTGCTATAGAAAACTGCTGGAATTGCATTTGAACAAACTCCAACAAAGGCAGAGTGTGTATCTTTTCCGTAAAGACAAACAGCAATAAAACCAAAGGAAAACAAATGGTGACTGAGTTCATCTCTGTTTGTTTGAGCAGGAGAAGGGGCAATAATAAATTCTTGGAATATAATAAGGATTTTGAGAAAGGTCATAGGAAAGAAAACAGTTTTCAGTGCAGCCGAAGTGCTCGCTTATTGAAACAAGTCCAATTCTAAGATAGCAAAAACTAAACAAATGCTGTTACATTGCTTGAAAAGACATTTTTTTCCCCGTCTTCTCCTAACACCCAATACAGTATAAATGTTAGCATAGGACTGGTTGGTTGGTATGTTAAACTGGTAGTGGCCTTCCAGGGCGGGTGGCTGTGCGGGCAGCAGAGCAGCAGTCGGGGCAGAGGGGAGCAGTCCTGCCCGCGCCGCTGGCACCCGCCGAGGCCGTGGACGCCTCAGCGCCGCCGACCGGCCTGCGCGCCTGGGAGGGGAACCGCGTGCCCAGGGAGCGAATACTCAGGGTGACGCTGCCCAGTCTGTCCTGCAGCCCGTGCGGGCGCAGTTTGACTGCCTTCCCCTCCCGCACGCTGCGGCAAAGTGACTGGCAGCCCGTCACCCTGAAGGCCTCTGTCAGGTTCCGTTAAACCAGGTTCTGTTAAACCGTGTTTGAGCGCACCTGGCCACGCTCACCAGAAGCGCCCGCACGCGCTTTTCTGGAGGTTTTCAGTGCATGCGCTTAGTGACCTGCTTTGTGAGCTTGTTTTTCACCTTGATTTTTTTCCTCAACCACAAATATACCACATGTATATGCCGCTTCGCCTAATGGGTTTGATTTCGTTTAGTACCTTCTACCATTTTTGCCCTTTGAGAGAAGGAATTTGGCTCCCTCAACAAGAGGCCCATTAGCAAAAGGACAGCATGTGATCCAGAACCGAGAGACTTAGTCGTGTGCAAAGGTGTCCTGGATCATCTGCTTTCTGATGCTGGATGGAAGGAAGGGCTGGGTGGCTTAATCCCAGTGTGCAGCTTGCCAAGCTATATTAGATTTCAGGTGAGAATTTTTTTTCCACTAAATAGACATTTTAGTAACATTGAATATAAGAGGAAAGATGAAAATGCATTCACAAAGAACAAGTACTACTATTGTGAGATAACAACCACCTCCAGTGGGCCCATAGTATGTTTTTACAGTTGTTTTGTTTCTTTTTCCGAACAGACTGTTAGGCACAGGAATCTGACATTGGGTTCATGGAGGCCATTTGGCAATTAAAGCTTTAAAGCCTCAAACAGCTCTGCTAGGTGAGAATGTGAATCAGGAGGAGGTGACAGTCAAACCGGTACCTTGTATTGCTTTTAGAGGCAAGATAAGCCTGCAAGAAAAGGAAAGGCTAGAACTAGTTGAGGGATATTCCCAGATGCCCTGTGGAAAATTAATCACAGACAAAATGAATGATGAAATTTAAGGTCTCCGAGATGGATTTAGTATTGAATTTGTAAAAAATAACAGTATTTCAACATGGAGAAAATAGCATGTATGTATCTTTATCGCATATGTTCACAAGAATAATAAAGGATCTTTATACAGATTTAAGAGAAAAATAAGCGAAGCTAAATTACCAGCAAAGTGTTTTTTGTAGAGATCAGAGTGACAAAATTTTTGAGATATGTTTTTGAACCACAATCAGCAGATGATGCAAAAGTGAGGTTTTACAACAAAGGCAGAAAAAGTATTGTCTGACACGGGGAGAGAAAGTAAGGCAGATTGTTAACTTGTCTTCAAAGTTGTTGCCAGTGTTTTGAAACAGCTTTTACATTATAATCTGTACTTTAATGGAAGGAAAAACTATGCAATAAATTTCAGGTTAAATCACTCTTAGGGGTTTTGTTTCCTGTGTAAGTGAACGTCAGCTGCTTGCACTTCGTGTAGAATCAGTGTTAGGATGAAATTCTCCTGAGAACTAAGTTCATTTGGTTACGTAAACTCTTCAGCACTGTGCAGACCTATTTATTTTCTTCTCCACAGACGTTTTAAGGAGACGGAATATCTAAATTAACATATTTGAGCTTTTTAATGGCTTTGTACAGCTTTTGTTTTGATAACCTACAGTGTTAGGAGTAGCTACTAACTTGAGATTTTTCTTAAACTTTTCATAGAATTTTGGGAGATGCAGAGCTTTGGCTAGGGAAACCCGAGTCCATAAAATGTATTTATATTGAAAAAAAGAAAGTCAAAGCATATCCCCAGCCTGTTCTCTTTTGTGCACTTTAGTATCGTGATTTCCTGCATAATATCACTGTACCATAAAACCTGCCCTGAAAAGCTCAAGAGAAACAAAAAACAAGCCAAATAAAAAAATTCAAGCCTAGGTTTGTAAACTTTCAGAAACATTTTTTTGCAAAAGGGATCAACATAAAACCTCTATTAAAGAAACAAAATTGCTTTAGGGACATTAATGCTAATTTGATTTGACATGAGAGGAAGTTCAGAGATGTTGGTGTGATGCTAATGGCGGGGGGTGGGGGAAGGCAAAAACCTGTTGTCATTCCAGCCTTGACTGTCAGGCCTTTTTTATTTATTTTTTCCCTCAATACAGATTCCTCCATCAGGAGGAAGATCTGTGGAAAGGCTGTTGGTAAAGAGTTCATTAGATACTAATTTTTTACTTGTTCTTTTGAGATGAGCATTTTTTCCCATTTTTTTGGACATGTACTGTGTTGTGGAAAGATGCAGCTTATTGGGGATAAAAAAAAGTCTGTTTCTTATTGATTTTAACTTATCTTTTAGAAATTGAATTATATTAGACATTGTGCATATATATAACAAAGGCCTTCTCTTGTTTCAAAAAATTCAATATAAAAATCTGAGGGATTAATTAAAGAATAAATGAAATATAAGAAACTAGTATACTAGTTAGTACAGTGAGCTCTATTTTAAAAAGAAAAGAAACTTTAAAGAGTTGATTGAAAATTGATATCATTAATAAAAGCTCAGTAAAACAATTATTTTATTTGAATATTTTTTCTATAACAACAGAGGTGAGAGAATCATTGCCTGCTTGTTAGAATGCTGAACAACTAGACAATGCTATCAAAGTAAGACAATGCCAGATACTTTTTTGGGTGCTTAAGGGAGTAATGTATACTATTTGGATGATAAGTATTTTATGTTCTTTTTGCAGTACGTAAAATACTGATTCAAACTTGGCATAGAGTAAAACCGGTTTAAAAAAGCTTCCTAAGTACAGCTGAATGACATTATACAGATCATGAACTTAAAATAATGATTTCCAGATTCTGCACTTGTTCAAGGTTTTTATTTGCTTCTAACTTCTTCTGTATTGAGATAGAAGTTCATGACATTCACAGATGATAATGAATAGGAAAGATTCCCAAGCATCAAGTGCCTAATCATCATCATCTAGGACAAGGGACAAATGCCGAGGGATGAGCATAAAGGCTCTTTTATTCCTTTCCTTCCCTTAAGTTAGGAAGATAGAAGTGTCTGCTGTCCATGGACCCCGTGCTTTGTGCCTTTTAATGAAGGAGGGAAGCCCTTTAGAGAAGAGGAAGATATGAACTGATAGAAAATAAGTCCATAAAAAAAAAGCGTCTGTGAAATCAGTGTTTTGGGTCTTTCTTCTTGCTTTACTTTGTTCTTTTCTTCCTGTTTGTCGCAGATATGTGTTGAATGTGGGATGAATCCAGAGTGTCTCGAATTACAAACTCGAGTAGGAAACTGACAGTATTGCCAAACTGGCTGTGGTTCAGAAATGAAAATACAGGGTGTTGATAGGAGTGTTAAAACAATAAGTTTGAGAAAATGTAACTGTCTGCAAATATTTGGAAGAGTGAAATACTCCAGGTATCATCAGTGGGAGGAGGAAGCATAATTTGATTTGGGGACTTGGGGTAGGGATGGCAGTAACATTTCTCCCTCTTAAATGAGAAGGAATTCACGCCCAGGTTCAGACATGTACGTTTTAGAAGATGCATATATTGCTCGCATGTCTCCTAGACACATGAGCTCCTCATATTGTTCTTACAGAGGTAGGGAGTAGGTTGTGTTTTTGTTGCTCTCTTGGCTTCTGCTGAGCTCTCATAAGGCTCATGTCTGTGTAGTTATATAAATTTAGGTGTTAAAATGTTGAATGGAATCCCATCTAGTACATTGCTCTGACGTGACATATTTAATACCTTCTTTGTTTCTCTTCTCCATAAAAAAAAAGAATTATGATAGTTAATTCTTTTTTATTGAGGTCTTGGAGGTTCATCAATAAAAAAATTCTACAGCTCCCTGAAAATGATAAAGTATATGCAGAGAGAATTTAGGATGAATATATGGGGAACTCTGGTTGTGGTAAATCTGTTTAGCAAAGTTATACTTTGCCTGGGGATAGACAGATAAAAGTTCCTCTTGAGGATTTGCAAAAGGGATTGAACAAAATCTTTGAGCAAATATCATAAGGAAATATTCACGATAGGGGGGCTATACAATGAAGTGGAATTTGTTTTGTAGTATTTGTGTGTAAAGAACTTCAGTGTTATAAGAATTGTCAAAATTAGCTATATGTTTTTAATGCTAAGGGAATGTTTTTAGTGTAAATTACAGAGGCTTTTTGAGGGAGGTGAAGGGCAAAAGGCTGGTCCCAGCAGGGACCCGCTGAAGGATGCAGCTGCCTGCCCGGTGTGGACACGGCCTTGGGACACGGCGTGGGATGCTCCAGCCCTCGCACCCGGGGGCTTCTCTGCATGGCCTGATGTGGGAGCAGCTGCCTCCGTGGCCGAGGGCGGCTCTGCTCCTGCTCAGCCTGACTGTCCCGTGGCTGCTCCTGGGGGCTTCACTGGCAGCCCATGACCAAACTCGTGTCCTCGGTGTGACTAATGCTGTGTCACAGCTCAGACGTGCTGCTGAATCAGGGACTGTGCGATGCTGGGCTGGAGCTTCGACCTCCTGTCCTGTCTGTAGGTCTGTGAGGATACTGTCTGTTTAGCAGCTGGCAGGGGTCACAGTCCTGTGACTTAGTGCTGTTCTTGAAAGCAAGCACAAATGTGCGACTGATTTTTTTTTTTTTTCTTTTTGCTTATTTGCGGATGGTTGGGAAGAAGCTCAGTGCTGCAGAAATGCTTAGATTTGTCATAAATGTGAATCTGTATTTAATACAGGGGCAGAGAGTGTAGGATTTGTTGGGGATGTCTTTGCTGCTAATAAGCTTAGGCTGTGAGTGGCTGAAGTGAGGGAGAAATGTGGAACACAGTTGAAGGCAGCTCGTAAGATTTAAGGAACTGTAACAGTAAAGCTGTCATCGGAACCACCAAATTTACTGCGTAATGCAGACCAAAGGCGGTTGCTTTTTAATTTCCTGACATATTTTATTAAGGAGTCCCTCTGTGTGGTTTCCATTTTGCAGGAAACGTGACATCCTCGCCTGCTTAGGGACTCCTAATATACGGATCAGTCTTGCTCCTATTTGCCCGGGTTCTATGGCTAATTCTGTTAAGTGAAAGAAGAGGGACCAGCAAGCTCGATTCCAGCAGGTTGGACTCTACAATAAAAAGAGCTAAGGAGGGTGTCTTGTCTCTGAATCTCTATCTCCCATCAGGTTGTTTATTCTTCTTGGTTTGAGTGTGGTTCTGAGCAGGTTTAGTTTATGAAAGGCCTTGGCGTCTGCATTAAATAATTATTTGCGTGGTTGCAGAAACACTTAGGTTTCCTTTCTGCAACTGGCAGCCTGCTTCTCATCCCCAGCCTGAACTGAGCCCCTGTAATTCAGAGGCTTCTTTTGTCTTTATTTCACTTTCTGTCTCTTGCTATATGTATTTTGAAAAGATTTTATCCCCATTTCTGATGAATTTGCATGATTTTCTTTAAGCTGTCCTTTGGGTTGTGTACAGTGGAGAAGAGGATGGTAGTGATTTAATGGTAATGAAGCAATGAAAAATGTTTTTGACTTACCCATGGGTTACGTGTTGCCATGCTTTTATTGAAGATGGTAAATGCACGTGAAGGCCAGGGGTATTTCCAGTAGGCCTTGCTGTCTGCTGGCTACGGTCAGAAGTTTAAAAAGCACAGTATTTACTTTAGAGCTGAATAACTGTTGTGTGTGGATTCAAACAGCTGTAGATTTTGGATTAGAGGAAATCTTTAATCTCCGTTTCGTGCCCTTTTTCCTGATTTGGAAGCGTTAAATCACGGTGGCAGGCGCCGGGCCCCAGAGCGTGTGCGGGGCCGTGGGGCCAGCGGGGGTCCCGCTCAGAGGCTCCCGCTTCCATCCCGCTGCCCCCTGATCCGAGGGTAAGCGCAGTTCAAAGGAGACATCCAGAGCGCGAAACAGATGGGCAGCAAAACAAATTCCTCGGGCTTCCTTTTTTTTTTTTTTCTTAAAAAATATACATGTGTATATAAAGCAGGATAGTTGTAGTGTTCACTAAAACATTATACTGATGAATTGCATCGGTATACAACAATTTTACGAGGCATATTAAATCTCCCGTCGATATTTCAGAAATGTTGTTGTCATAATTGTGGGGGAGTATTTATCTCTTTAGTTTTATGGCAGTGTTATTAATGTTGTTACAGAGAAAGATAAAAATTATATGCTGTGTGTGGGACTAATGCTAAGCTTTGGAATTGGCTCTTACAGCACTGATTTATGCTCCTACTGATCTGCTTCTCCCTGATTATGTTTATGGGTGTTTCTTTACACAGTTAAATAAATCCTCATAATTTTATTTCCTCCATAATTGCAGTGCTATACCCTCTTGACACTGTGGTGCTACTAAGGTACACTTCACTGATTATAATTTCCAATTGGTACCTATTTTTTGATCAAATTCAAAAAAATGATAGCATTGGCTACTATGTAAGATTTTAAAAATAATGTTTGTAGAGGATTACAAAAAAAATAAAGTGTATATAGAGCTCTACTTCAGAATAAAAAATATTTTTCTTTATTACCTCTGGTTATTTACAATTATTTCAACATTATCAGACTTGTCTGGTTCAAAAGTATGGCATATTCAAACAAACTCTCTCATATGAAGAAAAGTATAAAGTAAAATTCATGACTACTTTATAGAAGTTGTGAGCCAATTTCTTCCTGGCCTATTCTGAAATCATCTCAAATAATTTGCTTTTTTGGTAACTAGGGAGGAGTTCATGAATATTCTTTAGAGTTATTCTTGAGAAGAAAATGCCTTCAGGAAAAAGTCAGTACTAAAATTACTATACAACATCTGAATAACAAAAAGGTCCTTTTAATTTACTAATATGATTTTAATTAGAGAAATTGAAAGGTTACTTTAATTGCCTTAGTGCAATTAAAAAGAAATTTTCAATTAAGTCTTCCAAATGCCAACACCATGAATTTGCCATTCCAGGATGTATTGGTGCTGTAATGTCTTTAAACAGATTATTTTTCTCAAATAGTCCATGCATATTGATTTGTCAGTGTTCAAATGAAACCGTAATCTAGTTGTCTCTTAATTGTGTTAAGCAGTTTATCTTATGCAATTTTTTTGCTTCCAAAGCCAGTTTCTTCAGGGTAGTTTTCTTGATGCCGTTATCTTCCATTTGTTTTTCATCAAGATCTCTTCTTAAATTTGCTTTCCCCCTTGTAGTCTTTATTTTGCTGAGAATACCAGTCCTAACAGCATTTGTTTTGTGTGATGAATATCTCTTTCCAAATTTGGCATATATTTGAAAAACAGTTAAAGATATACCCTTACCTAAATCAGCTTGTCATTCACCAACTTCTCTGGGAAACCATCTTTTTCACACCATTAAAAAAGCAATAACAAGTCCCATTGAAACTTGCTCTTTTTGAATGTGCAGGTACTGATGCCTTCAACTAATTATTTCTGTGACACTGAGTTTGTAACTTGTTTCTCTCTCTATCTACTTGGTTAGTCGATAGCTCCTTATTTGTCTCATGAGTGAGCATATGGGTGGAAAACTCGTCAGATCAAGGATCGGTTGGGACCAGACATAGTTATGGGCCTATTGTGCAAGGGTTGTTGGTCAGAGTTTGGTTAGAAAGGGGGTCATATCACAGGGAGGCTGAGGCAACTGCTTGAAAATAAAGATTTCCAGCAAATAAATGCACGTGTTCTGTGCAGATGTATAGCTCTTATTTCTGCTGTTGTAAATATAGCACCCGTTTTTCTCTAAATTGCAGGTTGTGAGCCATGCCGTTGGTGAAAAGGAACATCGAACCGCGGCACCTGTGCCGAGGAGCCCTGCCCGAGGGAATCACCAGTGAGCTGGAATGTGTGACCAACAGCACCCTGGCTGCCATCATACGCCAGCTCAGCAGCCTGAGTGAGTACCTGCAGCTCCCTGCCAGTGCTTGCTCAGTTAGGGAGAACTCCATAAATGGAGGACTTTGATAGGGCTGTTTTTTAACAGACAAAATATGATACAGAACACTGCGACTTATGTAACGTGCTAATATAATGATACTTCATTGCTTTTGTGCTCTTCTATATTTAGTGGTTTAAACAAGCAGAGATCCTTTTAGATTTACAGGGATTGAAACTGTGACACAGAAAACCCCCATGATTTTTCTCAGGTGAGAGTAGTGGGTGCAGGAACCATGGTTGGCACTTCAGAAGTCGTTTCTTGCCTTTCAGTACGAGGTGAGTCAAACTCTTCTGCCTCTTGGTGTAAAATGGCACATTTGACTGAAATAACTTCAGTTTGTCTTAAGATGTTATGGTTTCTTGGTCCTTTTCTTCATATATATGCGACCCCGTAATATGAATGAAATTAAGCATATACATCAAAGTGAATTTAGTAGGGCAGTTAGGTTTTCAATACAAGTAACTTGAATGTAATGAACACCTAGGTATTAAAAGTTATTTATTGGAGGTTAGTCTTGAGCAGTGTAGTCTATTTCTATGCTTTTGTTAAGTAAAAGTGTGGTAAACTCGGCAGGTTTTTTCATAAGGTTATTACTGTGGCCTGTGATAGAAAGAAGTGTTATTTTGGAAGTGCCCTAATGCCGTGGCAATATCATTGATTCTTTGTGAGAGGCTGGATATCTGAAACAATTTGGTCCTTTCATTAATATGAGAGGGGATACCAAAATTGCCTGGTGTTCAAGAGTGTGTTTTTTTCCCTCAGTTTTGGGGAGACTAATCTCCCGCAACAGCTCTATGTACCAGTGACCAGTTTAAGCCACATTTAAAAGAGGGATAAAAGTCTGAAAGATAATAACTTATTTTCAATTTTCAGGAAAATGATAATAGCCAGAGTGGCAGAGATAAAATTACTATTCCTGTTGGGAAAAAAAAAAAAAAAAAGAACTTAGCTGTTAGTATAGTGGTTTGCCTAAAAAGACACTGCACAGGGCCAGCTCCTGCTGTGGCTCTCATTTTTGGCAATATATGAGGTTTTACTGGTTATAGGAACCAGTATGGTGGCTGTTTCATCATCTGTGATGCTGATGGTTGTACAGTACTGACATCCTCCTTCAAGCTTCAGGAAGCTCTGTAATATCTACTTACATTCAGCTAAGAATATCTGATAAAACCTCTTTTTGATATTCTACAACATTTACCCAAGTATGGATGCACCTTTGGCTTTCTTCACCCTGTTAAATCTGCTAGGAATGCCCAGCTCTCCTTTCCTCAGGTTGGGCTTTGGGGCAAATATGTGCCCTAGTTACATATTCAGATCCTCTTATGCCTGTGACTGAGGAACTGGCTATTCACCCAATTTATGTCCTCCTATTTTCCTGTAGTAGATTTCCCAGCTCATCAGAATTTTCTTCAGACAACCCTAACATACCGTGTTAGTGCCAAATGAAAGATCTGTGCAAATAAAAGATGTGTCCTCTGATCGAACGTTTGTGTGGATGGTTTTTAACGTATGAGTGAAGTCTGACAGCAGGCTGTAGTCTTATCAGTAAAAGCTGACGTGTTGGTCCAGCTTTTGCAGACAACCCTTGTTTTCCCTGTGCTTCGAGCCAACTGGAAGCCAGTGTTGACAGAGAAATGCTCATGTCCTGTGTCCCGCTGGGAGCGTCCAAGCTGGCTGGTGTTCCCAGCTGGAGGCACGAACAGCAAGGCCAGCTCTGCCTCGCCGTCACACAGGTTTTTAGTGTTGCGTCCTAGGTCTGCTGTGGGTTGGGAAAGTGGCAGACCCAACTGCTGCATACAAATTTGGCTTGCTTCTGCCTCTGCTCTCTTTTCAGGAGACATGAGCAAGTTCCTCTCCAAATGCAAAGTGCTGTTACTGGGTTTTTATTTTTGGCCATGTCTTCAGATTTGGGTTTGCTCGCAGCCAGCTGGCTTGTAGCACAGGCAGCGTGAGCAGGGAACTGTATGAAATTGTGCAGACCTGCCCCTGTTTTATATAGTGCAAAGGATTAACTGGGGTTTTAACTCTGTTTCGAAGAAGGGACTCTGTGATGGGGGAAGCCTGGAGGGTTTGCATCCCTTGCTTCTAAGCATGGTGTTGCTCTGCAGACTGAACACGCTCATGCAGCAAAAGCTTTGGAGCGATGGCTTCCACAAATACCCCCTAACTTCTGGCACTTCAGGAATTCAGTGTGTTGGCAGTGAGTCCAATTAAAATATGGTCCCTGCAACAGCTTCTATGACACCATATTCCTGAATTTTGGATATATATGTGTGTGTATGGAAAGAAGGAATAAGCATCTGATTATCTTTGAAATTTATTTTTTAAAAGCTGTGGATGGATTCCTGTGTTATTTCTTTCTTAAACTGATTTCAGTCTGTACATTACCGTGCTCTGAGGTAGATAATAACCAAGACCTGGCTGGTAACAGCCCACGGCTTTGGCTGATCATTTAACGAGCAAACAAACATGAATCCCACCGCGTTATTCCAGTGCTCATCAATCCAGTTACAAATGGGTGGTTGGAATGCTCTACTGTTCCTTGCTCCGTATTTTGATGAAATGGTCAGGTCCTGGATGTATTCCAGCTTCCCAAACCCCAGCTGGCTCTGTGGGGCCATTCAGAGCCGAGTCGTGGATCCCAGGGAGAGCAGGAATGCAGCACGGAATCACTCGTGGGCAGTTCTAGAGCCATCTGTGGGCATTGCTGGCCTTTTAGCTGCCATAATGCATGTTCATGTAACTCTTTCTGTAACTCTAAATTCTTCCTCCGTGTACTTTTGCTGTGCCAGGATCCTTAGCCAGTGCAAAGGAGTGCTGTACTTTTAGCACTCAGATATGCTAAAAGAAGAGAGACAAAGTAAGAAACACAATTGGGTTTCTGATCTTCAGGAAAAATAAACAGACCCATTGTCTGATTTCTTTTCTGTTAGAGCACTGAGTGTTTTGACTGTTGCCTAAAGATAGCTTTGGGGCAATATATTCAGTGTGTTAATGCAGATCCTTTTGTGCAGTATGTGAAAATCAATTGTAATTAGTTCAGATTGTATCTAGTCTCTACTAGGGATGCTGTAAGTGGTGTTGCAAGTGATGTTCTGTGTATTTACTTGAGAAGCACTGTTATGATTTCAATTATTTGTGAAATGCTGTCTCCGGAAATGTGTCTCAATGCTTGGAAATGGATTTGCAAGCAATCAGATGTAGAGTCCCATGAAGGGGATCTGTGTAAGTGCCAGATATATGTGTTGCTGTTACGTGACATCAGAACCTCCTGGGGGCAGGGATTTGGGCAGGCACTATCCTCAACAGTCATTCCATAAGTTGAAAGGTAGGATCTTAAAATGGGCTTAAATGGGCTTAAAATTTCTGCTTGTTTTTGCATTGTTAAAAATTTAATTTGAAAGGTAATAATATAGATAACCCTAGAGAAGCATTATTTTTTTCTAAAATTGAAAAGATCCTGTTAAAGTGAATAGGGTGGCTGCACCCATGCCATTGCTTCTTTGGCTGACAGGAAACTGACTCTCTGTCACATAAAAAACCAAAACAAAACAGTATTTAAAGAGGTGTATTCACAAATCAACTTTAATTACTTATTCTGCCCTTTGTAAAATAATCAGCAAGCACCTTTCTGCACTACGTGACACTCTAGATCATGGCCATCCTCGACTCAACGTGCTGATCTCTGTATATTAATGTGAACTAAAATCCATTGAGAATTGTTGAGCTCTAAACATTGGTGGCTGAAAAAATGCAATACCTGCTGGATTTAGCTGTAGAATTAAAGAGCTTACTTGTCCTCTAGCTTGGAGACAAAAGCCTCTTCGTTTGTAGCAGCTAAATCAAATAGGGATTATAACTGAATCCCAGTCAGTGGCTGGAAGGAGATGGGCAGCATTTCTCTCCCTTCCACCTTCCACATATGTGCAAAGCAGAGCTTCCATGCATCAAAGCACCTCACTTGTTTGGATTACTTTCCAGCTTGGTTTCACATTTAGTGGAGAATCCCTTACTGGAAAAGTTCTCCACTTTGAAGTGAGAAAATCAAATTAAATTTAAATTGCATTTTCCTTCACTCCTAGTTCAGAAACAGTGTTTTCAGATGCTCTTTTAATGTTTTTTTTTTTCCCAAATAAATAATCTAGGAAGGAGGACTGTCTTGCTCTGTTTTGAAATGTGGATAAACTTTACTTTGCATTACGATCACCAAGTGTTCAAAGGGTGCGATTTTGACCAAAATTTTCATTAGATCTCTACTTATCTATCTAAAGTTTTATGGTTGGTTACAGGACCCAGTTTAAAATTTCAGCATAAATGTTATTATTTTGGAATTAACTGCCATTTATGTGGTTAACAGATATTAGATAACTGCATATTGTTCCAGATATCAGATAAAGTTCATTTTCCCTCTCCTACCTTTCGGCTCTTCGAGCTCAGCGTTTTACAGTTCTTATACCAAGATAAGTCCAACTCATAGGCAGGGTTTTATAATTTGCCCTTATTTTGAAAGCTTGGTTAGATGCTGAAGGCAGGATTTTATTTTCGCATGGAGAGCTAAAGGCAGGTAGATGTTGTAAGAGGGATGTTGGCTACAGGAAGCAGTTCAGTTGTAGGGGAGGGATCTTAAATAAAGTCAGAAGCAGCAACATTTAGGTAGAGTAAAAGTAGGAGTGAAGAAGGAGTAATGAATTTGGATTCACTTTTTAGTGTTTGTTTCACTTGGCCTTCATTTTGGTGTTGGCCTTATGTTTATGCCTGTTATTACATAAATCTTAGCAAGTATGGATTTTTAGGTTTAGGTTTCAGAATTAACTGCAGAAGCTATTAAAGACAGCAGGATCCTTGGGTCTTTATTCAGGATCCTTGGGTCTTTATTTTAGCCTTTGAGGTTGGTTTTAATGATAGTGTTATGTTTGCTGGCAGCAGCTCTGCTAATGAAGGATTAAAATTTCAAAACCTCCTTGTTTTTAAGTAGAAGGCCAACCAAGACGTTCAAGAAAATAGCTTTGAATCAAAATTTAGGGTATATATGGAGATTTTGTCTGAATCTGAAACCCAAAATTTTGCTGAATGAAAGGCTCTGTTGTTATAATCCATTATGTAGTGTGTTTTATTTTAACTTTATGAAACTGAAGTCCTTTCTTGTGTATTTGTAAGTTTTTAACAAAGGAGTTTCTCTGTCTATTTTTCTCTATAGGCAAACATGCCGAAGACATATTTGGTGAGTTGTTTAATGAGGCCAACAGCTTTTACATCAGAGCAAATTCTCTTCAAGACAGAATTGATCGCCTTGCTGTCAAAGTCACCCAGCTGGATTCAACAGTAGAAGAGGGTATGTAATTGCATGAGAGCTTTGAGCCAAAAGTGATGCTGACTGGGCCGCAGTGTTTAATTAGACAACAATCTCTGTCTTTTCAAAGTAATTCTGAGCTGATAGTTAATCTTGCTTTTTTAATACGGCGAGTTGGGAAATATCATGGTAACAGACTGAGAAAAATATTGTTGGGTCATATAGGTGTCTTCACTTTTGACTTCATGTTAGCTCAAGAAGCTGTCAAGAAGTCATTAAGTTACCTTTTCTACAGGACAAACTTTTAACCTGTAAATGTAATAAATCAGAAATGAGTAAATCAGGATCTTAATAAAAATAAATCGGAAATTCAGAAAAAAATGTTTGAGATAATAAAATTATTTTTGAGGGTAGATGATATCAAGCTGTATTAGTAGCATTTCTCCAGGATCACTAACAGGATCAGTTACAATCCTCTCCTTAAAGAAAGCATGGTGTTTGTTCAGCACTAGCTGAAATTCTGTAGTTGATTCTAACCAGAAACATTATTTCTTTGGATTGCTGTTACATCCTCATTTGCTTATGTATTTGGTCATTCACTTCATAAATATGAGATAAAAACAAAGAATTCAAGTCAGGTCACTGAAAGTACTGACTTCATTTAGGTAAGTAAAACATGTATCTTCATTTTGCCTTAAAAGCTGTAATGTGTAGCTTTGCTTGCTTGTGTAGTTCTGTGTTGAAGCCTGAGTTACATGTGAAGCTTAGGTAATTTCTTCTCTGTTTTAGAAGATTAGAACTTCTGACACTTAGTAAATTGTCAAAAAGTAAAAAGCCTGTTAAATCAGAAGAGTGGTGCAGTATTTACTATGAATATTTAATCATATTATTTTAAATATATTTAATTACATATAGCTTATATATTACATTTACAATTTCTATTCTTACTAATATTTAGTAGTGTAATATTTAGCTTTCCCTTTCTAGTTTATTTTTGACTGAATGTCGTTACATGGTGGTTGTTTTATGCTGGTAATTAACTGGTAATGTAGAGTGCTATGGTTGAATTAGCACCTTTTTTGCCATCTTAGAAAAGTTGCCAAGAGCTGTATGGGAGCAGAAACTAAGCTATTATTGAGCTGCTGTTCAGCTTAAGTTTTAAAGCACTTTGAGCAAAATAGATGATATTCCTACTGGACTTGTTCCATGTTGAACTGGTTGAAGTGAGTCCTCCTGACTTTCAAACATAAATTTCTACAAACACTATTCCCAGTAGAGGTTTATTTTGTGTGTTTTTTGTTTTTAACCTCTCAACTGTAATAAGGAATAACTGGTTATTTTCTAGATTTCAGTGAGTTATTAAAAACAATGTTTTGGAAGCGGAAACTCATGAAGGGATAAGGTTATGTCCCTTATGAAGGGACATAAGATCTTCTTTTAAATTAATCTCAGTTATTTTTCCTGTATTGCTAATTGCCCTTCAAATTAGTATGCTATATGTACAAATTGATGTGACTTTACTGTCAGTAGGAAATCTAATTAGCCATCTGTTTTACAAATCAAGAAGTTTATAATAATTCATTGTAAGTAGGTTGTCAGTAATTCTGAATTTGTATTTCTAGGTAGCTTAGTCATCTAAATAAAACATAACTTCCTAGGCCAATTTAAAAAAGAAAAAATACTTTAGACTTAATTTCATCAGTGATTTCCAACATTCCTAGGAAATTCATGTAACTAATACTGCAGTTGACATTTTTTTAAAACGAATAATTGAAATTAAGATCTCAAAAGCACATAAAAACACTCTTAATCCCCTTAAAAGCTGAATCTATGCTCAGTTGGAATTTCGTTCAAATAAAAATACAGGAGTGCAAAGAAGTACTCTTGAAAAACTGCCTGTATTTCTTATTCACTTATGGTCAGAAATTAATTGTCAAAAATGGCTTTTTCATATTTCAGAGAAACAACGTGGGGAAAGGAGAACTTGGAATAAAATATCCTATTTCTAGTTCTTAATCATTTTAAAGATGCTGAGGAATCTAAGTGGTTTTGGAAGGGCCTCACCACAAATCTAAAAGATATTTGGGAGAATAGTCTCAATAGGATTCAGCTTTCATCATGATGAAGGCTAGAAGGGTATTTTCTAGGATCTACATAAAACTTGATGCATTTCCTTTTATCCATTACCTGTACATTAACTTTTTGCCTGATATTGTTCAGTTAATATGCTGAATTCTCTTAGTTTGTTCTTGAGACTTGGCAAGTTAGATGTAGTGTTAGATGAAATATCCATAGATGTAAAAAGAAAACAGTAATGTAGGGGATATGGGAGGAAAACTACTTCTATGACTTAGGGTGTTTCCCCAAAGCTGTAACAATTTAAGAAATTGTAGACAAGCCAATGAAGACTTCAGCTCTTTATTGACCTTCGTTCAAAAATCATGCAGTTGCCTAAGAGAGGAAGATAGTATGCAGAGAGCTTTCTGCAACTTTTAATTCAGTGATCAGCATTATCTGGATCTTCTTTAGCTATGATCACTCCATTTCTGGAAAATTATATTAAAAATGAAAGAATGATGAGACTAAAAGTCTCAGGAGCAAAGAAAATAATTTAAATCTTCCATGTGAGAAGAAAGATTGAACAGATTCGCATAGCTTGTGCCGGAATAATGTATATGAACAGTACAATAAAAATATGTTATTGAACCTTCTCTTTTTCTCTCTCTATATATGTGATGATGTCCTTAAATATGATTATGAAAGTTAAAATAAATATTTTGGTTTTAAATATTTTGCTGAAAATATTTTTCATTTTATTTTTCATTTATGAAAATTCTGACCTAAATCATATAAATAAATCTGTTTTTGTTTCTAATAGTATCATTGCAAGATATCAACATGAAAAAAGCGTTTAAGAGTTCTACAATTCAAGATCAGCAGGTAGTTTCAAAGAACAGCATTCCTAATCCAGTGGCTGATATTTACAATCAGAGTGACAAACCACCACCTCTGAATATTCTTTCACCTTATAGGTATGGAAATATTCTTGTGCTTTGCTGTTTAATTCTTGGTTGTATGTGAAGATTGATAACAGCAGAAGGGAAGAGGCTGCATTAATTATGGAGATTGGGTTTGTTGAATATTTCAGTGATTTCTCTGTTCATAAAAACAAATGTTATTATCACACTTTCAATCACAAGCTGCACCTAACCCCACAGTCTAACAAAAGTCATCGTATTTCAGCATAATAATATAACATGGCAGCACCGGAGCTGAAGGCAGGTGCCAGTGATTATGTGAAATGTGTAAAGAAATTTAATAATACAGTAAATAACCCTGCCTTTGGTTTATTTATCTTGAAAACCATACTTTGTTCCCTTTTTTTTTTTTTTTTTCCCTCCTGCTGTGTGCATGCACACATCTACACCTACACTTTACCCTTCTTTTTTTCTGGCTATTAACTGGTGTTGAAAACAGCAACAAGCAGTACTTCTTTTTCTGGCTTCTGTTAAATTTTATAATTGCTTGTAAAATTAGCCTTACTTGTCTTTCTTAAGGCTCTGAATGTGTTTTCACTGTCTCTTACTTTTGGGGAGGTACTAGTTTGCAAGACTAAAGAAGATAGTTACAATATAATTAACGTTTGTTATGGCTTTAATAGTAAGCCTGATATTTATCTCATGAGGTATCTGTGCAAAGCATGGACTTAACTTGTGGTAATGTATATGTAAAATATTTTAGGATGACACAGGGATGTGTTTGCAGAGTGTTTTTCTACAGCTTTTTACTTGGAATGTAAAATTTATTTATTTATTTATTTTTATGAGCGGCCAGTTAATACAAGTTGTTTATCAGTCAACTATTCTGTGCAGTTATGTCCCAACATGTGTCTGGGTGACAGCAGCAGCCTGCTTTATTGTGTTTTTCCAGTTTTATTCAGGATCCACTAGTGAGATATACTTAATTAAATTATATTTCTTGGTACATCCTTTGGATTTATTGAACTTGAATTGTTTGTATTTGCTCTGTCTCTATTATGGTGAAGTAAGCACTAACTTTAAACTAACCCTGAACTATAGCCTGACCAAAGCTGGAGGAGTGGGGGGAGAAGCCCTTTGATAGCGCAGATCTTTGCGGAAAAGAGATCTGCCATCAATGGGTGAGAGGCTTAGGGCTGTGTGAGCAGCCAACACACAGAAGCTGCTCTCTGTACGCTGCTCCAGCAGTTGCATGGTCTCTCTGTGCTGGATTTCCACCACTACTGGGTGATTTGGGTTCAGCTGCCACCAAAATTTGTGTAAAAATCGACATCCAAATCAGTCAATATCCAAATGATCCATGTCAATCAGCATCGATAGCCAACAGGATTCTGAAGGACACCCATTTAGGAAGTGGATTCCAACCCTTGGCCCTAAAATCTTTGCCATGAATTCATCAGACCACAAACTTTAATTACCAAGAGTGGTATATAGTGGTATATAGTACTTGCCATGTTGCCTCCTGTAGTGCAAAAAGATTATGCCTAATTGATCTTCCAAGATGAGCTTTGTTAAAAATACCAATTGTATAATTTTAGCTTGTGTTCTGTTGTATTTGCAGGGATGATAAGAAAGATGGATTGAAGTTCTATACTGATCCCTCCTATTTTTTTGATCTTTGGAAAGAAAAAATGTTACAAGATACTGAAGATAAACGAAAAGAGAAGAGGAGGCAGAAGGTAAAAGCAAAATACATGTCTTATGCTTTCATGTATACTTGTCCAGGCAGGAAAATTGCTAGGTTTATACAAAAATTGCTTAGTTTATATGTGTGGAAACGCTGTTCCTCTTTAGACATAGCTGTAGATTTTATAGTTGGTTCAGTTTTTATAGTTCATACTGTCTATTTTAAGGAGCTGGCAAATTGAATGTTAGGATAACTGTAGTTATCTTTCAACATAACTTCTTTAATCCCTTGCCAGTATCTGCTTATTAATACTTAGCAAAATAGCCTTGCTGTACTTCAAAGAAAAAAAAAAAAGTATGGTTTAGAGGGAGGAAAAAAAAAGAAAAAAGGAATTTGAATTACCGTTTTCTTTATTTTCATAATTTTTTTATCCAGCAACATCAGCTGCGGTAGCAAAACGTGAACTTACTCAGCAATGTGTTTTCTGATGTAGTTTTAATTCTTCTATCGTAACCCTACTTTTCTAAACCTGATAGTAATAGATAACAGATAATAAATATACTGTATAGTTCAGCAACAGGAGCAGATGTGCTACAGGAGAAATATTCTTTTATATAAATATATAAATATAAAAAAAGAAAAAAAAAACACATTTTTTGTAGAAAGAGCATCTTTAGTCCTTCTGCAGTCTATTTTAGCTGTTTGATCAGAGATTTATTCTGATGCTGTCAAGGTACTTTTAAAAATAAATTTTAATTTTGAATAAAAAAAGTTACTGTATACTTCTGCAGCTTTTCTGCTTTTTTTGCTGCGTCCATTTTTTTTTTTTTTAATCAAATATTACAGGACCATAAGATTCTAGGAAACAATCCTAAGAGAAAGAGAGTAAGGAAAGCTTGATGAAGCAACAACTGCTTATCTAATCTGACAGGTAGCTGCCCTTCTAGATAGGTGCAGTGAGAAGTAAAAGTTTCAAAAATAAAAGGATTCCAAACAGGTTGAACACGTTGCTGAAAGGAATTATAAGACGGTTGCTTGGTTTTGTGATATACGTTAGCATATTTATATTTAGCATATATGATGCTTGCTTAGAAATCAAAATACAGAACGTGTCAGTGAAGCTTTAATATTGTGATTTTATCAAGTGAAAATTGTTCCTTGTTCTTGTTGCTAGGCAAAACTCTGGCTGCAGCATTTAAATAGTTTGATTAGAAAAAAAAACAGTATGAAGGAAAATATTAGGAAATATTAATTTTTTTTAATATAGTTGTGTACAAATTTGTATTCAAAATTTACAATCCCACTGTATTCTTAGTAATGTATGTCATAGATGTGATCAAAAGTTGTGACAAATTTTAAACCATCTTTTATTCTCCAGTGTAGTTTTTCTTTTATTAATTTAATTCATTGTTTCTCTGTGTAAAAATATATAATAGCTATATAATAATAAGTATAGGTAAATAATTACAAACTTTTTTTTCCCTCTCAAGTCTGTCTTTTTTGGGGGGAGGGGTGAGGGGGGGGGGAGGGGGGGGGG
>JAWLRI010000837.1:3698254-3714210 GCA_034781795.1 Crypturellus tataupa | reverse complement strand
CCCGCCCCTCAACTTTCAAATTGAGAGCTTGTCACTAAGGCCAGGGATAAAAAGCAACCATCAACTGAAGAACTAAAAGCTTCATTTTGGTTTGATATTACAAAGCAAAGAGCTAAGGAAAAAAATTGGAAAACTATTTTTAAAGACCACTTCTAGAAACAAGTTTCGCTTGAAAAAAATTGATAGCGTTAGAGATTTTTCATAAAACTACTCTAGCAAAAAGTATTCTTAACGCCAATCATATGAAGGTTGGTTAAATGTGAACTCCCCGCATAGCAAAGAACTGAATCTGCCTAGGATGGTGTGACTTTATCTGGTAGGTAGAAATATGTGTTTTAGTTTTCAGACTTGCAAGTCTGTGTGCAAGTTTGCGTGTTTTCATCTGGAAGCTTCCGAGAGCTGGAGGAGGTGGATGAAACATCTCATGGACACCCTTAGTTCTATCTTAATGGACTCTCATTTTCTTTTCTTCTTGTCCTTATAATAGCCTTGACTGGTCACGAATCTGGAGCATTCATTGTGGTTTTTGTTATTTTGGAGGGGTGTGGGGGAGTAAGATTATATTTTGAATCTCCTAACTGACAATTTCTCAAACAGTTTGTATTTTAGAGAAGCACAAAATACACAAGTTATTAAGAGATTGTGCAGAGGAAGTAATCTGTATTGGTTAGAGTATTATAAACTAGGCACCCAAATGCAGTCCTGCTCAGTAGCTGAGTTTTAGCTTCAATTTCTTGTGTGGTTGGTAAAGGTTAAGAATATTCCTTGCCTCAGAGGATCTGTTGTCTGGTGTCATTTTGCTCATTGCCTTAACTGCTTGAGCAACAAGAAATTTGTGGGATGTTTCATTCCCTCACCTTTAATTATCTCATTTATTTATTGTTTCAGGATTCATATTAACCAGAGAAATTTCATACAGACTTTCTTTGATTTGAGTCTTTCAGGTGAACATTTTCTCCAAAGAAAATGGTGATTTTAGTTTTCTGTAAATTTAAAAATTATGAGATAATCTTCACTGTTCTTCCCAGGTAACCTTTCAGTAAGTCAGTGTTCAAGGGAAGTCGGGGAAAACACTAGGCTCAACCTTTAGATCCTGGAAAGCATTGTGAATACTTGGGTGAAGCTACTTTCTGTTGTTAGCTGTTATTCTTCATTAAGATGCTTTAAATATAATTTGCTAACTCTCGGTGCAAATGTAAAAATTAACTTACCCATTGGATGGCTCTAACTCCGTTTGCTGTGTTTCCTGAAATCATTTCCTGCCTGTAGTTGAATGATGATTTTCTTCTCCAGCCTAACTTACAGCATCCATTTGTCTACTGCAGCTTCTATCACCTGGTAGCTATAAGGAAATAAATGTTTTATTCCTAGCTTTCCTAAGAAGGGTATTTCTAATCCTAGTTAATTTTAAAGGCTTCAGCTCCCCCAGGACTCTGTTGTCATTGCCCTAGGTACTTAAAACTAGAGCCGTCACTTTTCTTTTCCAAGGTAATTAAATTATTTGTCCAGTATACAAGTGCTAATAAAAATGAAACTTTGCAGTTACTGCAAAAAAGATAAAACTATTTGTTAGAGACATTTTCTATCGTTTTTTTTCTACTGCTAGTAATAGGCCTGCCTCATTATTTTGGAAGCAATTAAATGTTTTAGAGATGTATTTATATTAAACAACAAAAAAAGGTTAAAAACAATTTAAAGTAGATTAAAATAAGTTTTAAAAGTGCAGTTAAGTACTGTTCAAGTAAAAAGGACATATTTATTCATTTGCATACCTACATGTTTTTGTTTAGTTATGCATACGGATTTAGGTTATATACTTATTTCCCATAAACACAGAGTAATTGCTTAAAAATATCTTAATAGGTGATTATATATAAACGGTCACATAAAGACTCCCAATTATGCAATAGTTATATTGAAATCACAGTCTTCCAGAGAGTAATGTATGTTGAAAAGGCTGACATTTACTTTTTCTGCAAACTTACAAGAAATACTTCTAATGAATCTTAGAGGATGGAGTTCATAATCTGTGAGAAAAAAGGCTAAAGCCTGCTGCAATTAATAAGGGATTATTAGTACTTTCTTCTCAAATCTATGATGAGTAGGTAATGACATCTAAATAAACGGACCAAGATAAAAGTCAGAAATTAAAATAAATTAAATTTTGCAGTGATGAAATGAAGATGATGTAAAGCACTTAGCATGCATATATTGAGCCATGGAAATTAGCCACATTTCACACACTGAAAATAAAAATGACTGAATCTGTTTCCCTTCTGCTCCGATTCCTACATTGGGAAGCCTTGATATGAAGAAATGATATTAAAGGAGACAGCAAAACACGACCTAACCTGAGTGCAGAGGAAGGAAATACTAAAAGACCTTTGGGGAGAAGAAAGAATGAATAGGTGGAAATTGAGGATCAGGGTAGTGGCTCTTGTTTGATATTAATCATTATCAAAAATTGATTCATTGCAGGCTGTTAGGGATGTAAAGCCAAATAAGCTATTTGGGGATTATTTATCAGTTGTGGGAAGCTGTTCATGTTTATCCATAGGACATACCTTTTTCTTCCTTGTTTTGGTGGGACCTCCTTGGGCTTTCCAGCTATTATGCCTTACTGTGAAGGTAGAGTTTCAGCAAGGAAAAGCTTAAATATTGGCCTTTTACTGGACTAATATTCAGTATAACTGAATATGACTGTAGTTCCTAGCTAGGAAGATAATTCTCCTTCAAGAAACCATATCTTTCTAACAGTCAAAAGTCTAATAAATTATTAATAGAAAAAAAAAAAACCTATTTATTAAGCAATATTGAAAGATATGGGTCCTAAAGCCAACACAAAATTCAAGATCCTTGTGAATATGGTGAAAAGGAGTAGCACATAAATATCTTCTTGAGTTAGGACAGCATCAGTATTATTTTATTTGTACTGAGTAGTTAGGGTGAGAGTGTGGAGAAGATTTCAGAGGTGAAAGTGCTGAATCCCATTATTATTATTATTATTATTATTATTAAACATTGACATTCATTGGGCCTGACACTTTATTGAAAGATTTCAAAACTAAACCAACTGATTTGTTGTAAGGCTCTCGGGATTGTAATACATTACCTAAATATTACTGACACATAGAGCATTAGGGTCTTGCCTTTTGGATAAGATAACAGTGAACAAGAGTGAGGAGCAGCATGGAGGAATTGGGCCTGTTTATCAGATCAAAGAAGGGAGAGTAAGTTAGGACAGTGAAACTCATTTCATACAGAATTTGAAATTAATGGAATGGCGTTACCATTTCCTTTACATTTTTCCAGGGCCTGAGCAAATTCAACACATTCTCACAATACTGGTTTGCAGGAGAATTTAAAAACCCTTTGGGACAGCCTAAATAAATAGCATAAAGCTTTCTAACTTTTAATATCAATGAGTTTTGTCTGTGAAAGGGAAAAATAGTCGATCAGTATGATACTAGTTTCTACATCTTACAGAGGAAGGACAAAGCAATAGTCTTACTTCTGAATGAAGTTCATACCTTAAGGAATCCTTTTTAGCGTAGAAAAAAATTATGTAAACTCGTCTTCATCTGTAAACTTAAGTCTTATTTTCATGCACTCTAACTGCATTTTAACCTGCTTTTTTCCTTTCTTTTTTTTCTTTTTTTTTTCTCTCTCTCTTTGCATGCTATATTTCTTTTGTTTGAACATTAGGAGCAAAAGCGTATAGATGGCACCACTCGTGAGGTGAAAAAGGTTAGAAAAGCCAGGAACAGACGCCAGGAGTGGAATATGATGGCGTATGACAAAGAGCTTAGACCTGACAACAGGTTGTCTCAGAGTGTGTACCACGGAGCATCTTCCGAGGGATCCGTGTCCCCAGATACTAGGTCTGTGTACCATAAAGCCATGTGTTACTCTGCAGTTGTACATTCAGAAATACTGAGTAGATTTAGGTGTTTTTATAGGTTGGGATGTCAGTTACAACAGAAAAACATGTGATAAATGTTTTACAACTCTTCTCATAATTCTTTTAAAGCATATATAATTAATTATGTGGTTAATCAATTTTTTTGCTTCTTCCGTCTCAGATGAACATTCTGTCATCATAATTTAACAGTTATTTCACTACAGTGTCTGACATATATGCTTTCTGTTTGATCCTGAGTAGCTCTAGATGCAGTAGCATTTAAATCTGTCTTTACTCAGACAATATCAGTACTCTTTCAACTGTGGTTTGTCACATGTTATGCTGCTGATAGCTTAGTAAAATTTTTCTGTGAACAATGCCATAATCGTTATCTGGATTTAGCCTCTTCGGTATCGTCAATTATTTTTGCACAAGAAACGCACAAGGGATCACTCGGGCAATGGGCGCAGTCAGACATGCTGGAGGAGTTCTGCTTTGTCAGTATCTGCTTTGTCCCCGACAGGAGCTACTGGCCTTGGTGCATCGTTATTGCTTGAAAAGGGTCCCTCCGAGTGGCAGCCTCTGCTCAGAGACGCACAGCAGGGTTGATCTCCATCATTCACTCCCCAAATGTGCAGGATTTTCTCTGTGCTCAGTGGGAGCTGTACCCTCTTGGTGTGCACAACACATCCAAGTCTGTGTGAGAGCCGGTCTCTCTAGAGCCTTTCTCCTCTTATTCTGTTTTATTTTTTTTTTCTGTTATTGCTAGCTGAATTGTAAGCAGAATCTAGGGGAAAATTGTTTCGTAGGTTTTGAGTTTGTATTTAAATTGCTGAATAGTTAGGATGAGAAAACAACCACTATTACACAAGGGTACACTGATATCATTAGTGTACTGTCCGACTGACTTAAGTGAAAAAATCTGCTCAGAGCTTTCTCTAACTAATGTTTTAGTCTCCGTGAACAGTACTTGTCTGGTAGTTAAAGCAATAACTTAAAAAAAAAAAAATTGCAGCTGCTGTTTCAATACTATGTCCAGATTCATCCTCTGTCTGAAATCCTTCAACATTGTTTTTTTTTTTTTAGCGAGCTGTATTTTCTAATGCAAATCTATTTGTTAGTCTCCAAAGTTTCATTAAGACTGCTCTCCGAAAGCTGATCTGCTAAGATGACGTTGGTGTCCAGCTATCAAATGCCTGATACGGATTTTTTTCATCTCCGAGCTCTGCTTTTCAAACATTTCAAGGCATTTTCTGCTCTTAACACCTTGCTTCCAGAGTTCCTGGAAGCATTACTGGAAATAGTCACATTGAAGCGATTTGTCTTTTTATTTCCCCACAGTGTCAAAAATATGTTTCCTTATTTACAGATAGCCATAATATTTGCAGTGTGTAACAGTTTATTAAGCAGAAATTGTAAAAATGCATCATTATGTTGGCTCTGAATTTCATGGTGTGACAGACATATTGTACCTATTATAAAACTTCCAAGGTTTATATATGTGAGGGGCTTTGAATTACAGCAGCTCAAATAGCAGGGATTGAGCCCTGAAGTCTGTATTTTACATGCATCAAGAGCTTTTAATTTGTGACTAGTGAAGAAAGATTTTCTATTTTTGTCTTGGTGTAGTCTTCATTGTAGGAACTAAGCTATAAAAAGCCTAAAGAGCAGCATGGTATGTGCAGAAGCAAGACTTGCTTTCAGAGATGTTCTTAAGCTGACAGCTACTGCCTGAGCATTGTGTTTTAAGTAAGGTCCTAAGGAAACGTCTGTAGTTATATCATGATTTTTTGTTTTCCTATTCCTCCTAGTTTGATGACTTTAAAGGTTGAAATCAAAGTTTCCAGACTCTGGCAATTTACAATGTATTTGTTATACTTATTGCACTTCAGAGAGAGAAACACAAGCTGAATCCAAACAGAAACCAGCAAATTAATGTGCGAAAAGTAAGAACAAGAAAAGAAGAGTGGGAGAGAAGGAAAATGGGCATTGAGTTCATGAGTGACGCAAAGAAAATGGAGCAGGCAGGAAGCATGAAAGAGGACAAAATGCCCAAAGGGTTTGTCATTTTGTTTTACTCAAAGCCCTGGCTTTTGTTGCTTGCCCTGCTTCCAGGCTCACAGATAAGTGCATCGGTTTTCTCTGCTCACTAAAAGCCAGGCTGCACGATTGTTCATTACTAATACAATACAGCTTTGTGCAGTGATGGGATGAAGAGATCCTTTTGCTCCCTCTCTTGGGCTTATTTGACAGAGCATCCTGGACTTTGTATCTTTATGAACTCTCTGCTCAACTAATATTTACATTTCTCCGTTTCTCCAAGCTTTGCCGACAAAACTATTTGTGCAAACAAAATCAAAAGCATTTTCTAACTTACGAAATTGATTCTCTCTGCCTTGGTGGAATTGGTGCTCTCTGCTTTGGTGAAATCCCCTGTATAACTGTGAGTGCTTGCAGTATTGCTATAGTTTTTCTGCTGTCATTGTTAACTTTTATGGCCAACCTGATGAATATTATCATTTCAAACAAAGGTCTGTCAAAACCATCCCCCATGCTTCCTTGTGACTACTAAGGAACTCTAAAACCCAGAGAAAGCTCTTTTTAAAAAAAAAATTTATGATATAAGAGGACATTCTGCTGCAGAGTTAATATACCAAGATATTGTAGTCATTCAAATCTAATCCCCCGGTGCTGATTTGTCAGACTAATTTATTTTCACATTGTGCGAAACTGAACCATGATTTTTTGTTGCTTCTGTTGTTGTGTCTTCTATGGGCTGAGAGGGGAATGGTGTTCATAACGAGGGAGTCCTGTTGTAAGAAAAACGATTCCATTCTTAGCTTTATTGGTGACTATTTAGGTAATATCCTGCCACCCTCATATAATGTGTTCTTCTGCATCAATTTAATTTTAGGTCCCATGCATCTGATGTTACAGATTATTCGTATCCTGCCACTCCGAATCATTCCCTCCATCAGCAGATGTCCCTGCCTTCCTATGGAGCAGGAGATGGTCCACAGTATGTGGCAGCAGTGCAGAGCCATGAGCACGAGTACAGAGCAGCCTCCAGCACGGCGCGACATGCAACCCTAAACAGACCTCAGCAGCCACCTCCACCTCCACCGCAGCCTCCCGACGGGCAGCATGGCTCGGTACCCGTGGTGCCAGCAGAATATGGGTAAAACTCAGCTCCTGACTTACTCAGTGCATCCTTGACAAGCTAAAAGGACATATTTTTTCCATAAAAAACAAAGTGTGTTGTGTATATGTGGTACAGAAATGACTAATGCCTCTAGTTAGCTCGCTGAGGAGAACAGAGGAAATTTAACATAATCTTTGTGCATGAAATGAACTGGTGAAAGCAGAAATCATGAACTGTGTATTGAATGTAGTGAAATCAATACGCTCGTAAAATATTAAAGGTTCCTAATGTAATATTGAAAAAGGAACAGTTTTCCTTTATAATGAAGAGTAGTTACAGCATAATTAATTGAATAATATTTCAAACTGCAAGAAAGGTGCAGAAAAAGGATCTTTGAATGTAATTAATGCGCTAGTCTCCATCTTGTATCTCTGAAATGATTGGGAAAGGAGCTTATGAGAGGATAGGAAGGAATCTCCTCAGACACTGAATCGAGTTCGCTACTGCCACAGATATCTCCATAATTCCGTTAACAAATTTATCAGATTACTGGGTAGATGTATTGCCTGAAATTTTGATGGAAAATTTGTTCCATAACATTGGTCAGTCCTCTGAAAAAGAAGAAATTATTTCTTTTCCCTCCTGACTCCATTTCTAAGCAGTCTGTACCTGTTCATTCTTGTGCCAAGCTTGTGCTTTTGCTTAAAGAGCTGAAACTTTCGGGCTATAACCCCAGGCCAGCTGTATCCATTCTTGTCCAGGCCAGGCTGGTCAGGCTTTTCCACCCTCACATAGTGCTCCCTGGGGTAGCATTTGCCCTTTCCAGGACGGTTTTGCGCTGCAGGTGATTCACAGTTATGCTGTGATGGACTGTGCCAGTCTGCTTTTTCGCTTGGTTATTTCCAGCTAGACATTTTCCAGGTAATAAAATAAATCCTAATGATTAGCCCCAAGGAACATCATGATTCACTGGGTATCACTGAATGTCATTAGCAGCTTCCCTGTAACTCTTGTCTCCTTTACACAGCTATTTACGTATTTCAGAATTTTTATACAAATTCTCCTTTATCGTTTTGAACAATTCTGTTAATGATGGCTTACTAAGTAAATCAGATTTTCCCTATTCCTTTATCAATTTAATTAAATATTTGAATTGACAAACTTGATTAAAGTAGCCCATGAGATTCATGATGTATTTAGCTAAATCCTTTCACTCCTGCTTTCCATTCCCTCCATGCCTGGCTTTGATTATTTCTTAGCATTTATTCTAGAGCGCTGTGTTCAGTGGAAGTGATCTTCACGGTCTGGTAGTTTTATTGCTCCCTTCTTAATCATAGGCGCTGTGCTTAATATTCTCACACAGTAATGTTTAGTAACATATGGCTGCACACTGAGTTGAATATGAACAGTAAGATAAATCTTACTTTGTTTGTGGAGTGGTTTGTTATATACATAAGACTGAAAAGGAATTGTCCGTAAATATGTCACCTGCCTTAAATCACAATATTTTACTCCAGTATTTAGTATTTCAATGTTTATAATTGTGTATGTATTTAACTTGTCAATTTAAGTTTCTTTTAATTTTTGTTTTAGCTGAAGTTGGAGAACAGTTTAATGGATGGTGATTCTCTAAATCCAGACTTTCAGTGCAACAGATTTTTTTTTTTTTTATTCTCTTCTACCTAGGATGCTTCCAGCTCAGATGGTGGATTATTACAGTCCTGCGGGTCCTCCTCCTCCTCCTCCTCCCCCGATGATTCCCTCGGCACAAACTGCTTTCGTTAGTCCCCTCCAGCTCCCCGGGCCGCCTTCCCATCCTGGACTGGTGCCTGGCTCCACATACACCACTCCTCATCCTCCTCCTCCTGGCGGGCTTGTTGTCACAGCTCCTCCTCCTCCAGGCCCTCCTCCTCCTCCTCCAGGCCCTCCTGCTGCAGCTTCATCCCTCTCTTCCTCCCCACTGCATGTTGGTGCCGAGGGGAAGCGACACGAGCCCGCGCAGCCGCCAATAAGTGACGCACGGAGCGATCTCCTTGCTGCCATTCGTATGGGTAAGCACGTGGCGGGATTAAGCAATGCCTTTTCTTCAGGGTAAGAACTGCGTTTTCCAGAGATCTGAGTTCAGGGATCCTGGGCCCAGCTAGGCAGGATATCGTTGTGAGAATTAGTTAACCACATGTGCTTGGTGCTGCTTAACATGTGCTGCCTTTCAGAGTAGTAACCCGTGTCAACCCTGGCTTCAGACCTGTGTCTGAAACTTCTTGATCCAAGATGTGAAGCTTTGCTAACTATACTTTAGTGTTTGTGTGAACATAAATGAGACAGTACTTAAGTTCATTATATGGAGTCTCCCTTAGAAATACATGGATTGTTGGTTTCTTCAGAAAAAAATGAGTTATCCAAAACCTGATTGCAGCTCTGCGGATGTAGCTCTGAAAGCCATTCTTAATCAGGCACTAATGGTTGTCCCTGACTCTAGTTTGATTCTTACAGTGTTTCCAGGCACAGATTTAAAGTTGTCATTCTTCAGATCAAAGGAATTTGTACAGTCTTCACAGATTAATTATTTACCTATTTTATATTTTAACTATTGTTGGTAGTTTTAAAAGACTAGAAGCATTTAGTCCTTTTTTTGTCTATTTCTCTCCTCTACCACTCTTCGTTGCTAAGGAAGGCCAACTCACTGGTTTCTTCTTTTCTTCCTGAATATATTATTTGAATCTAAAATTAACAATATGGAATGACCTTTTCTTTGTATGGAGAACCTTGTCTGACTATAGTTGTCTCTACAGGAATTCAGCTCAAAAAGGTGCAGGAACAACGCGAGCAAGAAGCGAAGCGAGAACCCGTAGGAAACGACGTGGCCACCATCCTGTCGCGGCGCATCGCCGTGGAGTACAGCGACTCTGACGACGACTCCGAGTTTGATGAGAACGACTGGTCAGATTGAAGCCAGTGCGAGCGTGGCGGCAACGTGTGAAACACGCGGATTCAGCCGTCACTTCTGAGCAAGGTGTAAAGTAGGACATCGACATGCGTTAAGGCTAGTGATAAAGCATTAAAGCTGAGTCGGTATCATTCAGAATGCTGTAGCTTAGCAACTCTGGTAAATAATGATGTGATTATGCTTGTGCAGATCGGAAACTTGTCTTTCAGTATTTACCACATAATACTTAAGTGCCACTAAATGTAGCAAATATTGTGCTGCATGCAAAATATGCTGCAGTTGTTGCACTGTTACAGAACCAGCATTTTATTTTACTTTCCTGACCTATAAGGTGTGAAGTTTTTTTTTTTTTTTTGACTTTGCATCTTATTCTTTTAATTTTGCAAACAACCTAGGTTACTTGTGAAGTGGTCTGGTTGTTAGTCTTTGAGGAGAGTTAACTATATGACTGAGTGAAGTATTGATATTCATAAATACATGAGTTTTAGCTTTATTTTTTTAGATGTTAAGTATGCCCACCGTAAAATACAGTAGATAGCAACTGAATATTTAGTCTATTTTTAATCACGTCTGGGCTTTTTAGCTTAGCTTAGTAAACAGGTTTGGATTTGTAGAATTTAACCTTTCCTTTTTACTTAAAAATGTAGCAGATGATGAAATGTACGAATCCACATGATTCTGTAGGGGTTGGTTTGTTTGTTTGAGCAGACTGGAAGAGTCTGTAGCAGTAACAGCTCTTGGTTGCTGGCTGCTTATGGGGTAGAATCCTGGATGGTCTCAGGTAGGTAGCAAATATATGTCCACATTTCAAGTGAATGTTAAAATCCCTGTACAGCTTTTCAGTTTAGACCGGTTACTCTGCTTTTAGTAAAGAAGGAAAACCCAGTCAGTGCAGTTCTAGCAGTCAGATACATTTCACAAGTATTAAACTTGGTTCTTGTTCCTGTAGGTATAAATGTTGTTGAATAAGTTTTTGATTAATTTGTGTGTATATAAAGTCATGAAAGATCATTTTCAGTTTCTGGTAGCACACTTATTCAAACTGCCATTACCTTGAACATTTTTCTCTCCAATACCTCCCATTTATGTACAGTTGTTTAGATGCAATGCCATATATGTGTGTATGTGTATCTATACACACACTCCTCTCTTTCCCTAGCAGAAGTTACTGCCATACAGTGTGCTTCTGCTATCATAGTTTTTTTGCAGTGCTGTATTAAATGTTCTTTTTTCTTCTTGACTGTGAGTCAGGCTGCTGCTTTGCCTAATGAGGCTTTTAAAAGTGTATTCATATGCAGGAGAAGAGTTCTTTCCTTACCAGATCAACGTTTTAATCTTTGTAATAGAGGTCTATGTAATTCCAGGTCTAACATTTGGTAAAGCTCCTTTGTTCTGTAAGGCCTGTCTGTTTTTTAAAAATATATTAAATAATAAAAAAGAAAGGAATGGGAGATCTAACCTCTGTTTACACAGTAAACAATTTTAGTTCTGGGAATATAACCAGTCTAATGCAGCATTTGCATGCAAACTGTTGGCTACTTCATTGCTGTTGAATCTGCATACGTTATTTCACTCTCTGACAGTTGTTTTTCTGGTATATGGCAAAATGCTTACCTCAATGTTTGTGTTAAAGACCTATCATATGAAGTGCAACCAATCTCTGCATAATGGTGAGCAACTGCAGCTCTCGTTAATGAGTGGCAGCTAAAGGTACTCATCTCCTTTTCAGTTTGATCTGCTTTTGTCTTTGCCTTAAAATGCAGAGCTAAAATCTGCTTTATTTTGTGCACTGGGGTCTGAGATACGTGCATCTACAGCAAAGGACAGAATTTAGGTTCTAGCTTGATGATGGCTTTCATTGATGTACGCAGGGTGCTTGGCTTTGGTCAGAATACACTCACACACTGGCTTCCAAAAGGATGTGTTGGGTAAGTCAGATAAAAGTGCAGCTCAGATTGCAGGGTTGCATTGCTGCATAGGTAGATGGGGAGAGCACTCAGTGTCCTTTTGCTATATGCTGAAATGAAATATCTCAGTAGAAAATTGTTTCTGTTCTACTGAAATTTGATATGGTAGAAGATATATTTTATGAACACCGAAGCTGAGTGTATCTGAAATTTTGTAATCTGCATTAATTTTAAATAATAAACATAAAACAAGTGATCGGTTGTGACCAGCTAAGATAGTGTAGATTTTTCAGTCATAGTAGCCAATCTGTTTTTCTGAACCTGGATTGTTGTCATTTTCCTTTCAGTATTTTATCAATAAAAATGTGAATTGAATTTAGTGATGTAAACTAACATTATTCTAGGCCATTTTATGAGTTTAATCCTACTTTGGGTTGTGAATAAGTAACAAATCCGAATAAAACCTCACTTTTGAGTCTGTTTTTCTTTCCTTAGATTAGTAAGATTCCGCCATTACTCTTTACCCCTTACTGGTAAATAAAAGAAATGAAGATATAACACTCTCAGCTGTTATCTGTGTGCCCAGGAAGTACTGTTTGACTGTGGCATTGTTTGGAGTCTGCCTAACCAGACTCGTGTGGCTTCTCCGCTTCATTCCTGTTTCTTTTGCAGCCTTGGTTGAGGGTTGACCTGTTGGAAAACAGCTCAGCAGAGAACAGCCTGGGGGTCCTGGGAAACAACAAGATGACCATGACGCAGCAAGGTGCTCTTGTGGCCGAGAAGGCCAGTGGGATCCTGGCCTGTATCAGGAGGAGCGTTGCCAGCAGGTCTAGGGGAGGGGATCCTGCCCCTCTCCTCAGCTCTAGTGAAGCTTCACCTGGAGTATTGGGTGCAGTTCTGGGCTCCCCAGGACAAGAGGGACATGTTGCTACTGGAGAGAGTCCAGTGTAGGGGCACAAAGATGATTAGGGGACTGGAGCACTTGTCCTATGAGGAGTGGCCGAGAGAACTGGGCCTGTTTAATCTGAGAGGGGATCTTATCAATGTGTGTAAGTACCTCACGGGAGGATATCAAGAGGATGGGACCAGACACTTCAGTGGTGGCCAGCAACAGAACAAGAGGCAATGGCCACAAACCTGAAGCACAGGAAGTTTCATCTCCATATGAGAGAAAACTTTCTGACCATGTGGATGACAAAGCCCTGGCACAAGTTGATAGACTGTGGAGTCTTCGCCTCTGGGAGACACCCCAAATCTACCTAGACATGACCCTGTGCCATGTGCACTAGATGTCCCTGCTTGAGCAGGCGTTGGACTAGGTGATCTCTAGAGGTCCCTTCCAACCTCTGCCATTCTGTGATTGATTCAAACTCTAAGTCAAAGTTTGTTGATGTAAACAGGTATTAATTCCCCTACAGGTAGTTTAAATTCTGCCCAGTTCTTTCTGGGAGCAAATATGTTGCTTAATGTGTTTCACTGAAAAACTATTTATCGGCTATATTAGCAGATAAACTGCCCAAGCAGATAAGCTTTCTTTTTAAGAAAGAGGTATTTGTAGATTAGTGACACTAAGAACTGAGTTCTGTAAAGTGCAAGCTCGTGTCTATTTGTTCACTACAAAATGATTCAATTAACCTTATCTGCAAAACATGGCAAGAGCACCAAAGCCTAGGCTAAAACTTGTGGCATCAGGAAGATATTGCAAAACAATCGTGAGATGTAGCAGCTAAACAGTAACCTGAACAGTTACCCACACACTTTAGACAAGCCTAGTTGTGCCCTGGGAAAATGAATTTATCCTTACTCAATTAAACTAAAAATTTATGTACCTCTAGCAGGCAGCTCTTATTTCACTGAAATTTTCTATCTGTGATTTGAATGTAATTCAGATAATTTAGAACAAGTCACTGATTTTAAATACAGACTGAATAAATGAACTGGCAGGTTTTGTTCAAAGGCTGCTTTATAGTAAAGCAAGCTGGTCTTTTCTCTTTAGCATTGCAAATAAATGCTCATTTATCATTTGGCCTTGGAGTTAGCATTGGGGATTATACTGAAGGCATCACTCACCATGCTATGTTTTACAGCTTTAATGGTTATTTTCTTGAATGTTAAAGAATCTGTTTCTGTATGACTACATTGACATTGCAGCTGTATTTTAGGTATTTCAGATTCTTCTTTATTAACTGAGATGGACCGAATGGTGAAGAAATAATTTTTTTTGTAACAAGAGAAATATACTGTTCAGAACAACCTCAAAATTTGCAAATGAGTTTGAAGGGATGGGAAATTACCCTTCCTTGGGAATCTGTTCTTGTGATGTATTTTGCAGGGGGTTATGTCGTGCCAGGCGCTGTGTTACTAATGAAAAGATGTTACCTTCCACTTGACATTATGCAGCTAAAATTGAGGGATATGAAACTTCTAAAAATGTTTGAAGCATCACTGTTAAACTGCACTAAATATAAATATAGCGATGGAATTATATAGTATAATTATATAATATATATTATAAGTAGTATTTAATCTATAGTCTTAGGACTGAAAGCTAAAGTTAGGCGGTCTTGAACTCGGATACTGTTTTCTAGCAGTGGAATGAAATAAATATTAGAACAGATTATCCAAAGATGTCTTTGATAGAGGTTTTTGAAGACGACATTGTAGTTCTTTAAAACAAGGGAACAAACAAGAGTTCAGCTTGGTCCAGTCTGCTTTGGGAAAAGCTTCCTGTCCTGTGGAGGGCGGCCAACCTGACTGCATTGCTAAATCCAAGTCTGAATTGTTAGGTACTTCTGGTACGTAAAAATATAGGTACTTCTGGTGCCAGTGTGTGTTTATATATACTCAGTATGTGTGTGTATATGTGTGTGTGTGTGTGTGTGTATATGTATATATGAGTGCACACAAGTCCAAGGATTTCAGCTGCTCGAGGCAGCTTTGTATTCATGTTCCTAAGCAGTGTCAACGTGCTCGGCGATGTACGGGGAATGGAAATAAATGACAGTCCCTGCTGGAATCCCTCGGGCTGCGGCATCTGCCACAAAGCAGGAATGATTTGTGAAGGGTGTTCAATGACAAGCTCAATTCTCTTGGCCTTTAAAAGAAGTGTGGGAACCCTGGGAGGACTTTAGGTTTCCAAACAACCACTGTCTTTTATTAGAAGTGAGAGCAGAAAGAATGGGAACCCTGAAGAAAAATGGCCTTTGAGTATAAAGCAAGGAGAAGGAGTTTTGTATTTGCTTCCTCTAGGAACAGGAGGAAAGAAAAGGTGGTTTTGCATGTTCTGTCAAGTATCTGTAGGCTTCTTTGGAGAAACATGTTCTTGTCTGTGGTGACACAGGTAAAGGCTTCCATGTGTGGAAAGTCCTCTCGTACGTACATGCTGGGCTGTTTTTTTTTTTTTTTTTTTCAGCTGCCTAAGAAAACAAGTAGCCTCCAGGAGGTTCTTAGCTAAATATAGTAGTCTCTTTACAGATTAGTTCTTAATGTTGGAGTTAAATAAGGAAGTTCTTATCTGATTAGCCGGAGCGGGAAGTACTTCTGTGCTTTTCTCCGGGAGAGAGGACATGTGCAAAGTGCTTTGGAGATTAGAGCCGAGGGCAACTATTTCTGAGACGTCTCGGCAGCTCGTGCCCGTTCTCGTGTGGGGTGACGACGGGGCAGGGATTGGGGCGGCCGAGTGGCTCGCAGAGGCAGCACGTCTGTCTGCCACAGGCAGCAGCAGCCCCTCGTGCTGGTGTGATGCAGGTGCTAGAGGAAAGGAGAGAGGCCTCAAGATCTGTCAGAGTTGCCCTAGTGCTCATTAATATGAGGCAATCTGTGCTCTATCTTTGAGATGACACTAGGAAACAGGAAACCCGAGCAAGTGTTACTGGGCGAGATGGCAGAACTCGTCTAAACTCATTTTTGGGGGCCAAGCTCTTCTCAGTGGTGGCCAGTGACAGGACAGGACAGGACAAGGGGTAATGGGTACAAGTTGAAACACAGGAAGTTCCATCTCCCTGTGAGGAAGAACTTCTTTCCTGTGAGGGTGACAGAGCCCTGGCACAGGCTGCCCAG
>JAWLRI010000837.1:3671181-3692304 GCA_034781795.1 Crypturellus tataupa | reverse complement strand
CTCCCCAGGTGCAGGACCCTGCGCTTGTCCTTGTTGAACCTCATGAGGTTCCTCTCTGCCCAACTCTCCATCCTGTCCAGGTCTCTCTGAATGGCAGCCCAGCCCTCGGGAGTGTCGGCCACTCCTCCCAGTTTGGTGTCATCTGCAAACTTGCTGCGGGTGCACTCTGTGTCCTCGTCCAAGTCACTGATGAACAAGTTGAACAGCACCGGGCCCAGTACTGACCCTCACGGGACACCACTTGCCACAGGCCTCCAACCAGACTCTGCCACATTTATGACCACCCTCTGGGCTCTGCCGTCCAGCCAGTCCTCAATCCACCTCACTGTCCATTCGGCCAGTTCACACTTCCTGAGCTTCCCTATGAAAATGTTATGGGAGATTGTCAAAAGTCTTGCTGAAGTCAAGGTAGACAACATCGCATCGTCCATCCAGCTGGTTACCTCATCACAGAAGACTATCAGGTTCGTCAAACACAACTTCCACTTGGTGAATCCATGCCGACTATTCCTGATCACCTTCTTTTCCCTGACATACCTAGAAATAATGTCTAGGATGAGCTGCTCTGTCACCTTTCCAGGGATGGAGGTGAGGCTGACCGGCCTGTAGTTTCCTGGGTCCTCCCTCTTGCCCTTTTTGAAGACTGGAGTGACAGCCTTTTTCCAGTTCTCAGGCACTTCCCCTGCCCTCCATGACCTCTTGAAGATAATGGAGAGTGACTGAGCAATACATGGAGAGCAGCTGAGAAATAAATAAATATTTCTGAAAATATTTGTAATCTCACTTTTACCAAATTTCAATTTTCAATTATAATTTATCCATTATCCTTTATGGCTTGCTGTGTTATTAACTTGCTGGTGAGGGGCAAGGTATTGCAAAGCTAGCTTGTCTCTAAGAGCTGAAGACATGTTATGATGTTGGTGATGCAGATACTAAGCAAAGATGAAAATAATGAACAGCATTTTATAATACTGGAAGGTTCATGAATAGAAACGAAGTTGCCATTTTGATCTCTGATCTGAGTGGGCGGAACAAGGCAATGTCATTCTAAAGGGCCACTCTAGTTAGCAAAACTGATATTTTTAGGTTGGATTATTACACACAAACACGCACACATGTGCTAATAGTTGACTTTTTTTTCTTTTTTTCTCTTTTTTTTTCTACTTGCACAGAGCAGGCATCTTCAATGCTCAAATTTTTTTAGTAGAAAACCATGTTGATGCCTCCCTGGAAGACACTCGTGTCATATAGCTATATGTAAAACCAACATCCCTGTTGGTAGCAGGTCTCACTCTGTTTACCAGCACTGGCAAAGCTGGATAAGAAGGGGCTGGAATGTTGAATTCCTGTCCAACTGCTGCTCTCTTCAAAGAAGAGATGATTATTTAGGAACTTTATTCTCTGTCAATTGCTATTTCAGGGATATATGTAACAGTGAGCAAAGACCATGGATGTGTACAACTGGTATGGGCTCTAAACTGAAGAGGAGTTGGGGATTTGGTTGGTTGAAGAGCCAAAGGTGGGACCTTGAACAGTGAGCACAGCGTGAGACGTGTGGATGAGACAGCCGTGCATTTGACATAGCCATGTACACCCAAACACCAGTGCGTATCAAACCCAGGTCTCCCACAGAGAAGTTAAAAGTGTCTCGTGCTTGGCAAGAGCAAATACTACTGCTGATGAGTGGTGTCAGGAGATCTTAAAGCAACTGAAGATCCCCATCTGTGTCATATCGCAGTGTGAGACTGCTCACCTCTCTGAATGTGCCACCTAGTCAGGATGCTCTCTAGATTTGAACTCACAGCTCAAACCTAGCAGGATGTTTGGTATTTTGCCTACATATATATATCTATATACACACACACATATATATATGTGTGTATATATATACATATATTTTGTGGATTCTTTAATCATCCTGTGGGATTTCCAGGTGCTGTTTCAGCTGTTGATTCTGACTGTGCCACAGCTGCTGCTGCCAAGTAGCTCAGCTTGATTCTCTGTGCTGCATACTTAAGGTAGGTACAACAAGGTCTGAGAAATGCAAATCACACTGTCATGCAGGAGAGTGGAAACAGAGCAAACAATCATGTCTTCTAATTAAGTGTAATGTCAGGGAGGCTAAAAAGCATCCCCTGCTGATCATCAAACTCTGCTGGCAGTGGTACTTTTGAGAGTAGAGGCTAATGAGAGTAACAGTTGGGCAGTTGTGTTGTGGCCAAGATGCCACCAGACTGACCGCTTGCTGTCCCGCACACGCTGCCTCCCTGCGCGTGGACAGCCTGACCCTCGCAATGTGCTAACATCTCCAGGAGGGTCTTGGCCTCACTCATTTCCTCTCGCACCGCAGAGAGAGACGTGATCTGTGTCAACCAGTCCCCGCACTAACTTCCCAAGGGAGGTAACATAAAAAGTGAGGAGATAATGTTTTTTATTTTAAAGTGAAATTTCACATGCTTTATAGTCCATACTCGCCTTAGGACATGCCTTCTTCCAGCTCCCACTGAGCTTGTAACCTGATAAACCTCCACCAGCAGCCACGTACCCTTCCACAAGCAAATTGCTGAGATTTTGGTGTAGGAACCAAAGGCACCAGATGATTACCAAGTGACTGCATTGTTTGGGAGTTAATATTTAAGGTTTATGAAGTCTGGGATTGGGTGAAGGAAGCAGGAAGATGCTTTTCTCCAAGGTTAATGGCAACGGAAGCTGCTCTGTGTGAGCAGATTTTGGCCAGGCAAGGTGATGGTGGGTCTACTGTAACCAATCCAGGCAGTTTCCATAGAGATTTCAATGGGATATTTTTTAATGCGAAAAGTTAAAAAAGTGCATCTAAAGCACAAGTCACATTTCTTGTTGCAGGTTCAAGATTTTCAAAGAAACTTTTCAACAGGACAAAACCTAAAATCAGATACAAAAGCATTTTGTGAATAGGGTTTCTAGGAAATGATTTAATTCAATAATCTGGACACTGATAAATGAGTTGTTACTTCACCTTTTAGGTTTCTTTGAATAAGTAAAATGACTTCCACTTTTAAGCTTCCCATTGTCCTTAAGTTTTCTTTTTCAGACTCCTTCCTGGATCCTCTTCAGCTCTTCAATATCTAAGCATGAAAAGAGGCTGGGGTGCAACGTTCCTCTGCTAATCTCACCTCAGATACACAGAAAGGTCAGACAGCCCTTGCCAGTTCCATTTGCTGCACCTCTCATTTGAGAGTTAATTTATGAACAAGCAGCCTGAGCTCCCAGGCCAAGGAGCCCCAAGGTTTGTCCTTCTTTGAATATTGCTATATGTTAAACCTACAGGCCCAAGCTGGGGTCTCCTCTGTCAGCACTGGCTGGGGAAATGGAAAGGAAGCAGCGAGGGGTGCTGGGGAGCGCTGGTCAGACAGCACCGCTGCATGAGGGTGGCCTGGCAGCTCTCCAGCTCCTGGTGATGAACAAGGTAAAAGCGAACGGGCCGGACCCCCTCTGTACTTCTGTGGAGAAAGCTTATTCCAAATTTTGCTGAAATTTTAATTTGGGGCAATAAAATTCTTCAAGCGTCTTACTGCATTTTGCCCTAAAGAAGCAAGAGGACTGTACCAAATGTGCAGATTGGGGTCAGTTTAACTAGAAACATTTCCTGTCAAGGCTTGGTTGAAGGTCACTCCTGGATTATAAAACCTCTGTGAAAGGCTCTGTGCTACAGATCTAGCTCCAAAGAGTTGGCTTAGAGTAGGGGGCAGAAGGTGTTATGCAGCTGGTGCTGTGATATATGCCAGCTCTGAGGCAGCTTTGCCTGGGCAGCAGCCTATCTGGCAGAGCCTGGCAATGCTATATTGCCCACCGGTGGTCACTGCAGCTAGTTTATGGGGTAGAGGTTCTTTGTCTGGAAAATGAGTAGCTGATCAGACCAAGGTATTGCTCTGTTATGAGTCCATGGGGCTCTTAATGTCAAAATGTGGCTTCAGGATAAAAGCTTTTGGTTTTACTTGCTGCCAGGGCTGGTTTCTGCATCTACAAACTTTCTGGGAAAGCAGACTTCAAAACGTGGTGGGAAGTGCGGGGTCTGATCAGCACAGGCTCCCAAAGTACCTTAGTTGCACACGTACCCAGCCAGCGTGCCAAGGAAGTTGGCATTGCCCCTGTGAGGCTTCTCTCTACCATCTCTGTAAGGCCCTGACCATCAAGAGAGGTTTCTAGTGACTACAGAAAGAGCATATTTTTATGCTCATCTTCAAAAAGGATGAGACAAGAGCTACAGAGTCAGACTTCAGGAAGGTTATAAAACAAGACATGAGCCGTTCCAGGCCCATGAAGGACAAGAAGGTGACTGAGAATTGTGAGCTCATATTTTCCAAGGTCAAAATAGTGTGTGATCTGTAATGAAATTACTGGCTCTGTGGACAAGGAAGAGCAGTAGGGGCTGTTTACCTTGGAGACTTTCTATGTGATTTCCTCATGGGAGACTAGCAGCCACACTGAGAGGGAGGTATGGGCTTACCTGGGGATGGGTGAACATAAAAGGCAGGTGAAAAAAAATGGGAAGACTGTCAGGCTCAGCGAGTCATTGGTCAAAGTCCTGCTTGTCACTAAGGACAAGTGTTTTTCCACAGAGGCTGATACCGAGGCCATTAGTGCATGTCATCTTCACCAACACCCTGGATGATGGAACAGGGGACATGTAAGCTCACAGCTGATACAGACCCAGGAGGAGGGTGGTTATGCTGGAGGGCAGGGTGACCATTCCCAAGGATCTTGGCAGGCTGCAGGAATGTGCTAAGAGAAACCTCCGGAGGTTGACCAAAGATATGTGCAAAGTCTTACATGCTGGGTAAGGTGGCCTCATGTATCAGTACAGGCTGGGACTGGAAGTAGGTAGCTGGAAGGCAGCTGCACAGAAAACGTCTTGGTGGACAGCAAGTCGAAATGATGAAGGATCACAACGTAGCAGGCCACGTGAGGAAGGGCACAACCAGCAGGCTGAAGGCCACGGTTAGTCTCCTCTATTTAGCATGCAGGCAAATGTCTCCGGCGTACTGCGTCCAGCCCCGGGCTACCCAGCTAAGACAGGCTGACAAAATGGCCAGCAGAGGCCACAGATGTCTAAGATGTTTAAGGGCTGCGGCATGCCTGAGAAGAGGCTAAGAGAATTGGGTTTGCTCAGCTTGAAGAAAAGGGTAAGGGAGAATTAATGGCTTGCTTTCATGAAAAGGTGGTTACAGAGAAGAAAGACACTCTTCAGAGGTGCACTGAAAAAGGACAAGAAGCAATGGTCACCAGCTGCAAAAAGGGAAATTCTGACTGGGTAAAGGAAAATAATTTTACTGGAACTGGCCACCCTGAGAGCCTGTGGAGTCCCTTTTCTTGGTGATTTTAGCAGAATCACACAGTTCAGGTCCAGTTACGGTAGGTTGGTCCGACTGTGTCAAGCCTGAATGTTACCAAGGCTGGAGATTTCACCACCTTTCTGAGCAACCTTAGGCAGTCCTTGACCACACTCACCCTAAAATATTTTTTTCCTTATATCAGGTTGAAATTTGTTGAATTGTTGAATTTCCTTATATCAAGTTGAAAGTCTTTCTATAATAAAACACTATATACTTTAATTATAGAGTCTGTATACTTAAAATAATTGTCAAAGCTTCCCAGACGTTCCTCTATTCTTCTCTACTGCTAAGTTTGATTATATACACCTCTAAGACAGTGCCTTGGGGCTACCTCCAGGAGGCTCCTCCCCTTCTCCTTACCCCTCTGCCCTCCCTCTAGCCCAAGGCACAGGTGTCAAGTCAATTTCCTCTCCTCTAGTTCAAGCTGGTTCCCTCTCAGTGGCGCTGGTGACTTCCCGGGCAGCTCAAACACCACCGCTGTACTTCACAAGCTGCCCAGCCCTCTGTGCCTCCTGACAGAGGGCTACAGTTAAAGCAGAGCTTTCAAGAGCTCTGTGAGCTTTTCTTCTGTGATGCTTGATCTCAAGAGGCTCTACACACACTGCACACATGGGCATTTATTTCTGAGCTCCATATCAAAAAAGTCCATCCACGATAATGTGAACCTGTGGGTGCAGTCCTGCCCTTCCACTCACACAGCTGCTCTCTGAATGACTGAGCCAAAACCTGCCCGAGCTCAGGTTTTGGACTTTTGGTTTCACCATTAGAAACAAACCTGTACTCCCCCTGGAGCAGGATTTTGTTTCCAGCTCTGGCTCCTAGAGCTAGCTCTTGCAAGCCAGGTGCAATTACAACATTTTACACTGTTGCTGGTTGGGTTTTAGCTGGGGTTTTAGAGGTTATTTTTGACTCAGAAAGCTGTAAATGGCCTGTGACCTTTCTACTGGAAATGTTACTTGTGCTGCAGCTGAATCAATTGTTTGCAAGATACCTCTCGGGCTCACTAGGAATAAAATTAAGCCATTCTTCATCTGCTTTAGCAAGCATTTGGCAAAACCTTACTGGAGTCGGGCTTGTAATTTTTATGCAAGTTAACTGGTCATCATAAACCACAGGTCTCTTCTTACAGTCCCTTACACACTTCACTGACCAGAAACTCCCAACTTCTGTGACTGCACTTGGATATCCGAGGCTTCTCTATAGTGCACAGTGGTATGTGGTGTCTGGGGTTGGTCCCTCCAAACTTTATAAAATCTGTAAAGCATCGGTATTTGTTCAAACCTCATCACTGGCAGCCTTTCAAGCTGCTGACACTTTTTTATTTTATAAAAGCGACATGTGCTTCTGCATCACCAGAAGGTTGCTGCCAGCCTGTTTTACACCGTGAGCCTGACAACACGGTAATTGCGAGTTGTTAAGTTTTATGAGTGCCATGTGCTGCTGCACCCTGCTAGATTCTGTGCGCTGCTGACGGGGAGGCACAACGGCACCGTGCTGAAACCTGCCTTTTTGCAGGACTGGAAGCGAGTGAAAGCTTTAAAATAGACTTCAGTCCAACATAGTGCTTCTCCCAGTCACTCACACCACGAACACGCAGTGACAGGATGCAATTCCTGCCCACCGCGGCCTCACAGACAGCGTTTTATGCAGGGAAACAAGAAGAAGCAGCAGATATCGCTGTTTCCTGCCTGCTGGATGTGACCCCTTTCCAGCCCCATCACCGCCTGCTACTAAGTACTACACATGCAGTTACTGGGGCTTCCTTATCTCTGAGAACAACGCAGCTACCTTATCATAAATGGACTGAATTATTCTAAATATGGCCCTACCATGCTATAAATACACTGCCATCCTTAAAGGAACTGAGCTGCCGTTCAGGCTTTTGGTTGCTGATTGCGCTGTGGGGATGAGAGCCCTGCTGACTTGTATCTCGGAAGGGCTTTCTGAAAGGAGAGCTCTCCACAGTGATATAATATCATGCAAGGTACTCACAGGGGAAACTTCACCTACTGCTGCAACGCAGCTGTGTCTGATGTTAAATACAGCATCCGCAGATATTTTGACACACGGAAAAGACTTGCACTTAGGGAAGTCCTTTATCATATGATTAAGCTGTCATTTAAACGATGTAAAAAATAACTTCTAAGGGGAGAAAAAGCAACAGTCTTTTGCAAATTGCTTCTGAAGGTAAGATGATTGAAAGGGAAACAGCAGCATTTTGTTCTGTTTTTAACTCGACTAGAATAAAGCCTTGTATCATTCTGTGAAGCAGCGGAAATGATGGTGATTCTGCTGCTTAGATCTCTGGGGAGAGGCACGTATATTTAATGAGTGCTCATTAAAACAACCTTTAATAGAATCGAGCAGAAGCGCCAAAATGCTAAACGGAAAACTAGCGGGCTCTGCCCAACACTTATCTCGTGTCTGAAGAGGACAACGCGCCCCGTGGACACCCCCTCCGCCCCGCTCTGCTCCTAGCAAGGGCCACGCTGGGCTGAGGGCAGCGGGAGGCGGCTGCCACCCTGGGGAGCTGCGGCTGTCCGGGGAGACAGGCAGCTTGCGAGGTGCCCACGCTGCCACGCAGCCCGTGCAGCCACCGGGCCGGCTTGCGAGGTGCCCACGCTGCCACGCAGCCCGTGCAGCCATCGGGCCGGCTTGCGAGGTGCCCACGCTGCCACGCAGCCCGTGCAGCCATCGGGCCGGCTTGCGAGGTGCCCACGCTGCCACGCAGCCCGTGCAGCCATCGGGCCAGGGCCAGCCTGAACTGCCCGGTAAAAGCTGGGACAGAAGACATGGGCTCTGCAGCGATCTAAGGCCAGACACATCTCTTGGCAAGGGGGACTGCAGTCCTGTGAAAGCTGTGCTGAAAACACTGTCCAGAAGGAGTGTGATGAGGGAAATAGACCCAGTGTTAAGAAACTGTAACATTTTTTTCTGTGATTTCTCTCTAGAAGAGTGAAAGCAAACACAAACAAAACTGTAGTGCAGAGAACTCCAAATACTGAAAGCGATAAAAATAATCAGTTATGCTTTAATAGTTCTCATAGAAAGCTGTCTGGAGGCACTGGGAACCCAGCATTAGCCATAAATCCTGGAATTCATTTCAGTATGGGACTGGGCTGCAGACGGAGCCAAAGCATCAAGGCAGGATCTGTTACTGCACAGCCCTGGCTCAGCAAAGCAAATACCACCTTGCCAGGCAGGAACTCAGCCGCATCTGCAAGGTAACAGTGCCAGGAGAGCCCTGCAGGACGGCCAGGGACTGCCCTCCTTTCGGATGGTCTCCCCTTCGTTTGGGTCACCGTGAGCAAAGCAGAAACTGGATCTTGCTTCTGTGCGGAGCAGTGGGAGTCCTGCTTGCTTGGAGTCAGGAGGGAGCTCTTTGTTCACTTGCTCAAATAGGCAAATAGCAAACGCTTCCCTCCCCCGCCAGGCACCTTCAAGATGCACAACTCAGCTAATAGGAGGGGAATTTTGAACACAGTGATTTGTAGGGACACACTTGCCCTGCAGTGCCAGTAGCACCCCCAGTATAGGGCAGGTAAAATGGAACTGGAACAGTGATATAGGTATTTAAGAGAGAACGGGTGAAACCCAAATGTTTCCTAAACGTAATTCACTCCTTTGTCACCTCTCTGTTGTCAAGAGGAAAGGACACCCAGGGGTCTCAGGTTAATTTGAGGAGATTTCTGGAGTTAGGTGGGATTAGACCCACCTAATGGCTGAGCCGTAGGGGTTGGGAGTAATGACTCCCTCCTACCCTACAGCCTGCACCTTCCCCACATCCTCCCTGTGCCTGTCCAGCACAGTCCCTGTAAACTGAATTATCTGGATTGTGATGATCCTTGGCCTGCAAATCACAAGAGGAGACATTTGAGCCTGACAACTCAAAATGATGATGATGGCAAACTCAAGGCATCCTAAAAACACACTTATATAGAGTGTCCGTCAAGCATCATTTGAACAATACATCATGACAGAGATGAAACTAGCTCTGCAAGGCCATGACGGGAAGGGAGCGCCCTGGTATATGAATAACCTTGTGTCCTCATGTAAAGAAGGCATCATTAACATTTAGCAAAAATAAGGGTATGAAAGTTTTTTTTTTTCCAGTTACGAAAAAAAAAAAACTCCAATAAAACTCCTAATCAGAAGGGGATACTGAGGTAATAGCTGAGTATTCAGTAGCACAGTACCAAGACAGGTTGAATTTATATGCTTTACAACACTGATTTTGCTCAGCTTTGATCCAAGTCACGGCATGCAAAGAGTAGCAACCCCGGGGAGCATTGATTTTTTTTTTCCTGAGGATGAAGCTTCAGTCCTAAATAAAACAAAGCAAAACAAAAGAATTGGATTTGAAAAGAATTGGATTGAAAGCAATTCTTGAGAAAAAATATTTAGATCCACATGGATTCTAGATCATTTCAAAACAAGTTTCCTGATTGTGATAGTTTGTATCAGAGGTTTTTCTAAGCATTCACAAGATGCTCCTTAAAGCATTCTGCAGTTCACCTTATTATCACTCTATACTTAACTAGTCAAAGGTCTTTTCCATTTTGGACAGAATTTATTTCTAGCAATTGTCTTCATCTCTTATCTGGTCTCACACACTTTTTGAAACACTTTCTTCCTTGAGATCTCTTTTTTTTTTATGGGAAGAATACATTTATTTTGCCTATCTTACTGAGGGCTGGTCCTTAGAAAAATCTCCTAGCTGCCCGTCCATAGTTCACTCTTTTAGCTGCTCCTTTTTAAAAAAGCAGTCCTCATCTTCACATTGGTACCCTTTCTAATGTGACACCTGTTGTAGTATTACATTTTTTTCCTCTTAGAGAAGTGCTGAATTTGAATAAATAAGTCATTATTACTGAGTGTTTAGTCAATAGTTACATGCTAAATCACTGCCTTTCTCCTTGTTCTGTCAGCATTATGAGAGAGAAAAATATGCAAAACAGCATGAAATTATCAAGGACCAAGTTTTACAGAATGATAAGGGAGTAGTAAATCTAGTTTACTATAGTAGTATATAAATATTTTTTGTCTAGTTACTGTAATGTGCTTTACAGCATGTTATGACTTCTCTTTTTGGTGGAGCATATCTGCCCCTCCTCTACTATTTCTTCCCATTATTTCTTATTCAATTTCCAGTTTAGGAGATTGGATGGCTGGTAGATTTAAAGGGTAAATACTGTGTAGTTGCAGTTCATGTTCCGCTATGGAAAAAACATTTATCAAGTATGTCCAGATCAGCAGTCCACCGTGTAGCCTTTTGGCTGTAGCTTTACTGCAGGAAGAAACTGGGGCACTATCCCTGATAGATGATAGTCCTTTTTATCACCTTTGGATTAAGGAAGTCTGATGGGAGAGGTGGAGAGGGCAGCTGCACCCAGATGAAGTAGAGGCCCTGAGCATCTCCTCCAGCTAAGCAGGCCCGGACCTGAGCTGCTGGACTGCAGCTCCAAAGGAAACTGCCTCGAGCTCCACTGCTTACCTGGGCATCTGCTGGTCACTGGCCGCTTCCCTCAGAAGTCAGGTTTGCCCTGACTGCAGTGCAGAACCATCAGCCTTAGAGTTAGAGGCATCACCTCCCATCAACTCACATGCCTAGAAGAAAAGCTGAGGATTCAAAAAAAAATCATTCAAAAAAAATCATTCAAAGGAATTAAAATACACAACACTTCTTAATTTAATCAGGAAAATTAGTCTTTTTTTTTTTCTTCACACATAACTCTTCTCATGCAACTGATTTTGTGGTCACTTAATTGTAGGACGAGAACCAAACTTAGCCAAGAAGAAGAATACTCGGCTAACATTTCTTCTTTTGACTATTACCTCTCCCAGCTGATATGATCAACTTAAGTATTAAAGTTTTCCAAGATGCACCTCAGACCCTCTTGTACACTGAACACGAGCGTACGCAGTGACAATGCATGGCAGTGTACCAGAAGAGGAGGAAAATTAATTTGGATAGGAAAACAATATTTGGAAGAGTACTCTTTCACCAACAACTCTACACTCAAGAATTTGTGTCAACTCTCCTTTCAGACTTTTGGTAGAAAATTAAGCTGCTTGGGGTGTCCTTCTGGGATGTTAGTGGGTGCAGCAGATCTACAGAAGCTCAGCTGAACTTGCACATCTAAACTTAACCCCCAGAGTTTGTTAACGTCTTTCTCCACTACTTTGGCATAGAACACATGCAACTTTTTAAAAAAAGAATAGTGTTTTGTTATTTGAAGTAGAATGTGAAAGTCAAGGTCATGAAATGGACAACCATTCTTTATTAGAAAGAAAAATTTATTTACAGTTACATACACCACATATAAAATTAACATTTAACTGAAACATGTAATTGTTTCAATCATTTATGACTAAACACAATGTTGACTATAAAACTGTACAGGTTATATTTAGTAACCGATTCTTACAGCATAGTGCAATTGTAACATTTTATAAACAAAATAATTTGTGCCTTTTTTTCTTTTAAATAAAGTGCATTAAATGACATTCTTGTATACAACAAGAAGCTCTGTAGCTGCAATTCAAAGCTTAAAGAAAACTGAGGCAAAGATATTTCACTTCCTTTTAAAATTGCTTTATATACTGGTAAACTATGGTTCAAACTCCACCAGCAGTTAAATGGAAAAATAAACAAAAGGCTAAATAGTATAAGAAATAACCACAGGCCCTTATCTACTAAATCAGTAATTGGTTCTTATATGAAAAGCCCTACATGCAGAATTCAAATTTCCTGGTTTAAAGCTGTCTGGCTCTTAATGAGATTTGTTGTGTGAAAACCACCCCATGCAGCTGCCTGCGCTAAACCGTGTGGAGTCCAGGATGGTGCTGCGGAGCACTCAGCAGCATCAGGCGTTTACACAAATGGTATGGTGCTTCCTAGGAAAAGTTCTCACTGACACCTTCATGAGCATGATAAAAGTACAGCTTATGCCTACCTGTATTTGGCAATAGAAGGAAACTGTCTGGTTAGTAAGTCTGGAAAATCAGGAATTGTGTCAGCCCCAGACACGGGCTGCTGTCAGCTCCAGTCCTGAGCACACCTGAGCACAGGTGAGCAGGGGTAGGGGCCGCCCGACCACTTGCACGCCTGTGTGGTCTAGGCAGACGACCTGCCTCCTCAGCTGCAACGTCCACCCCATGCTTCTGGCACGCGGCACTCGCGTTGCTTCCAAATTCTAGAAAACCACAGGTTGCTACCATGTATTTTAACCTGCGGTGCCAGCGTGAGTTCAGTTTGTTCAGCCACTGCCCCGGACGGCCGCAGTGTGAAGAGCTGCGCACCTGAACACGCTAATCCCAGCCCCGAGCCACTGCTCCTGCCAGCCCCAAGGCAGCCTCGGCTAAAGCCAACGGGAGAATGAAAACCAAGGAGCAGAAATCCCGCGGCACCTTGATGAAGAGCTCGCTATCTTCCCCCTTGGTTTGCAGGGAGACCCGTGCTGCGGCGGAGCTTCTTCCCAAGGCTGCGCTCCGGGCCTGGCTGCCTCTGGGAAGGCCTCGCTGCTCCCCGCTCGGGGCCGGCCCTTCCTCGGCAGCCCCGTGCCGGCGAGGACGGAGGGAGCCCAGGTACCCAGGCAGCACGTTCAGGTGTCGGAGGGGAAGTGAAGGGCAGCACGACGCCCCGTGGATGGGGCACACCGGGACGCAACACCCCCTCCAGGACACGGGTATCCATGCAAAGAGGGCCAGGTCAAGCTGCATCCGTTTCCATGCTGAATAATCCCTCTTCCCGAAAAGCAGCAGAAATGGAATTCTCTACCGTTTGGCGGGGGGGTGATCTCAGCAAATGCTGAACCTCTAAGAGGAAACTCAGTGGGGACTAGGACTACCTGCACGCACTGAAACCTCTCTACCCTGGTCCACTCCCTCTCCCTAGATGCGCCCTTGAATCAAACGTACATTGGGAATGTCTTTTAAAAAGGAGCGTATTCCTAGATACTGCAATACCCTCCAGATCGGTGTCAGCCAGTGCAAAATGTGCACCCGTGTCACAGGAGTTTGGGACTCCTGTTCTGCCACACGAGCTGTGGGGTCCTGTCACCAAAGCACCTGAGAGAGGCAGGAAAAAAGGGAACGAGAACAGTGTGCAGAGGAATATATAATTATTACACAGGCTCACGGCAGTGATGCGTATCCTTTCTGTATTCTGAGTTGTGCCCACATGAGATGTATGTTTACACATATTATTTTAAGTCTTAATCGTTGCAGTCTGTTCCTCAAATGTGTCAGGCTGCTCATCTCTGCAGGACGGAGTCTGCAGCATTCGCAGTTCATGTTGGTTTGCCTTCTTCTTGAGAACCAGGTCTGGGTCTGCACCTAAGCACGATGGTCCATCACAAATGATTTGAGGACAAAAAAGATACCACCAGCACAGCAGCAGCAAATCACTTGCTTTTTTCAGTGTAAAAGCAAATGGTCTTTAAAAAATTAAATGAAAAAAAAATGCTGCAGATCTTTTTGAAAGGGTAATAATAAACTAAAAAATATGGAATGTCTCTATGTCAAAGTTTTCCAGACATTCTTAGTTAAAAGATGTTATGTAGAGAATTTACTGAAAGTCAAGAAATTATTTTAAAGCTTTTTAAGCTTTTCTTTTTTGGTCTACTGAATAAAATCTTTTAATTTATTAAAATGCTAGTATACAAGCATACATGTAAGAATGCAACACTGTACTTCTGTGAGACAGTACTACTGCTGAAAGGCAGGTCTTTAAACACGGAGGACTGGGCCAGATTCACTTATCTTACTACAGAGAAGAAGAAAAAAAAAAGTAATCTGATGAAGCCCTTAAATGTGCAGCTACTTCTAAAAGTATATATACAGAAAGAATATCAGATAAAGCTAAACTGCTTTACTAATTCTGGGATATAAAAGCCCCTTCCACCTGAGTTGCCTTGAAAATGAGCTTTAAAATTAATTAAAGTCCTGCCACTATCTTGATCAATAAAATACTTAGTGTGTCAATTGGAATTTGTAAGAATTGCCTTAGAATTTATAGAGTGCAAAGAAACAGGTTTGGGGAGGCGAGGACCATTCCCTTGAGAGGCAGCGGATGGCAGCTGGGATTTTTTTTTAGAAGGATTTTACCCTCTCAACCCCTCTGAAATCTCCCCTTGCCCTTTCAGTGGCACTGAATTAATATGCATCATAGCAGCTTTACACTAATCAAATGTAAAATTGTAAGAAAAGAAAAAAAAATCTTTTGAAACACACTGCCTTTCAAGTTTCTCGTCCCATTATTCCTGTGGTGAGAGGCAGGGGGAGATAAGCGTGCCTGACTTATCTTCTCTAGACTATTTTTTTTATTATTTATTATATATTTAAAGCACATTCCTTCTTTCTAGCCTGCTCTTTATAAGCAGAGATTGAGAGGTCTTATCTATTTTCATTGTACATCTCTTTCAATGCCACATTTAGTTTAACTTCGTGGTAGTCTGGAGATAGTAAGCCACTACATTCAAAATGACATCTTAAAATTCATAAATTCAATATTATTTAAAATTATCCTTCCCAATTATAGCAATGTAGCTATCTGCAGTAACCTATTTTTAAACATTGAATTTCCCAAGCTTTTGAGTAGTCCTGTTGCCTAATGCCATTCTAGTTATGTGACTTGCTAACATGCAATGATCTCCCGTGGTAGGACAGGCATGTAATATACAGTGTCTAAAAATTTTCTTACTTCAAATTTATCACTGATGTTAACAAACTCTTTTCCTAAAGTGGTTTCCTGCGATATTGTTGTATGACAGAGATGAGCAGCCTGACACATTAAAAGATGCTGCCTATTTGCAAACAACATTTCTGCACAGGATTTGTATCCAGTGCGATTCTACCAGCTAGTTTCTTGCAGCAGTAAGACTTAATGCTGTGCTGTTCACCTATTTCTGGTGCTATTCTATACACCTCGGACTTCAATTCTCTACAGTTTGCATCAAGACATACTGTTCTTATTCCCACTCAAGACAGAGCTGCGGTTTCATACTGTTCTGCTTTGTCAGTTGTGCTCAGTCTGCCCCTCTCTTCTACAGTGTTTCTACATGGACTTGTGGGCACTTGGGATCTTCTGGTTATTGCCAGTGCTGGTTTCTATTGCAAAGACAGGGAACCATTCAGCATCCAAAATAAAATAATGGAATAGATGGTATTTTTTTAAATAGTGGCCACTCTGCTGAATGCTATTTTTGTTTCTTGTACATAGAAAATATATTTTCTCTGCACAAAATGACATAGTCAATGCTTTGAAAATATGGGTCTTAATGTTACAGAGCTTCCATTTTAAAAAATCACAGAGAAGTAATTATGCCTTGGTGGCCTGATTATTAGTGATGTTGGTCATCCCAGTTCCCACTGACACGGCAGGCACTCAGCACTGTGGGGAAATTAGTGGTGGGAATGGACAGCAGCTGTAACAGACCTCTCAGCTTGCTTCCAAATACCCAAACACAGGGACTGGCAGGTGTTTTCTTCAAAGGTACCGCAAACATCGTCTTTTAACGACCAAATTATCTTTGGAATTGGTTAATTCCATCTAATATATCCGGCTTGACAGATAGTACAAATTTTCTCAGGTTGTTTTTTTTCCCCTTTCTCTCTCTCTTTTTTTTTTTTTTTTTTTTTTTTGTGAAGGGTATTCTCAGTATTAAATTACAGACAGAAATCCTGAGCACAATGAATTTACCCAAGCATTGCTGTACAACTAAGTGCCAAGCAATGAAAAGAGTAAAAAAGTAAAAAAAAAAAAAAAAACAACAACAACAACAACAAGAAAGGAAAACCCTACTGCAGCACATTATTTGCTCACAAATAGCATTCAGGATCTAAGAATTATCTAAAAATTAAGGTAAATGGTTATTGCTGAGTAACTGGATTCAGTAACTCAAATGACTGCAACACAAACCAACCACAAATAATGTCTCACCTCAGCCCTATATTAACTGCTGAAAAAAGGAAGACTTCTCTTTAAAGTCCTTATGCAAGTTACTATTTTTTTCTCTCTAAAGGATATATTGCTTCCTCTCTATTGCTTTGAGTTTATTCAGCAAATTATAGTACCTGAAACAGGGAGGATTTTATTGCTGTTATGATAAAAACATTTTTCCCTTATTGCTGAAATTCTTACTCTAGGAGAAACAGTTAAAGGAAAAACAAACAAAGAAACAAACAAACAAACCCACAAAAGCTTTGAGGTTGAGTATATAAAGAAAAAAAAATGCCTGGAGTACATTTTGCCTGTCAAGACACTACCTGTTACTCAATTTCTTAAACTAAATTACGCATTTAAAAAAACAAAAACAACAAAAAAGCACTTCTGTCATTATGAAGGAGACAGGAAAGGTACTTCACTGTGCTTTACAGAGTGAATTTAATACCCCAATTCCACGCAGGGTGTTAATATGACAATAAAATGATGCAATCCTGAAAGCTGGTTGGTTTCACCAATTCCAGAGCTGGTTGAGTGGATGCTGGCCCCTTCCCACAGGGTCCTGCAGCGCTGCTGACCTGCTGCTGCGTGCACGGAGGGAGCAGGAATCGCTCCGCTCCACGGGAAGCCGCTGCCCTCCGGGGAAGGGGCAGGTGTTTCAGCACCCCCAGCCCCGGCCCAGTTTGCTCACAGCAGTTAGGGAGCATCTCTCCAGCACTGTGAATCGTAAATCATTGCAAAGCTTGGTCTGGGCAGCTACGAACAAACCAGTGTCACTTATGTCCAGGAGGACTTTCTGGCCTGTGCTGCACTGGCTCCAATTAAGGGCATTTCTGTAAAACACACCATCATCCTCACTAGAGGTCACAGCAGTAGCTCTAGCAGCACAAGCGGGTTTCTCTTCTGTTTGTCGTGAAAGGTACCCCTCAAACGAGGGCAAATCACATCCTTAGGAGCTGGCTGTGTGTGACTTCTATAATTAATCCCTCTCTCCTCCATTTGATTCAGACTGCTCCTCAGGAGAGAAGCTTCCAATTACAAATCTCTGCTCTGGCACAAGGAAAAGGTCGGCTCCCCCAGCACCCGGAGGAGCCTCTGCGGATTTAGGCAGCCTGTGGAGCGAGGAAGATGACAAGGACACCAGCATGGAAAGAGGGGACAACATTACTTCTCCCCCCAGCCCCAATGCTGTTTTTCTTATGGCCTCGCTACCACCCAAGTGTTACAGAGAACAAAACGTGAGCACTTGTGAGGTGACCATCCGGAAGAGCCCAGGCCTAGGCAGGCAGCAGAACAGCCTCGCTCCGGCCTGAAATACAGTCACAGCAGCTCATTCTCATCACGTTTTTTAGCATTTTGATACAAAAGAACAATTGCATAGAGAGGGGCACCCACCGTATCATTTCAACTTTTCTAATTTGTCTTTTTCAAAGGTACTATTCTCAGCCTCTCTGCATTATTCATTTCATGACTTCCTCCATTTATTTCCATTTTCTGCATACTTGCAAAACTGCGTGCATACACAGCATGGATATTTTTTGAAGTGATTATTTCTTATACAAAAATTCATAATAAAAATAGGAATGTGGTAAAGTACTGGAGTTTCATTAGCATTCAGAAGTAGAAAAAGAACAGCAATATCCTACAGAGTAGGGCCACGCTCTAAGTGCACTGAGCATCTGCAAACCGCAGTTAAGCCAAGGAAGCTGCAAGTTCACAGCTCTACTGGATTCTGCCATGCAAGTTTGGAACTAATTAGACTACAAAGAAACAACCAAATACCATGAAGGTTGAACCAAGTGACCAATGGAATTTGAACCCAGCATCGCAACTATAATTAATTATTGCTGACAAAATCTCTACAGAGCTTTAGTTTACAGAAAACTCATTCACATTTGAGACTCAACTTGGTGTATACCGTATGATTCTTAATGTCACGGAAACTCTGCCACAAAAAGCTATGGTCATCCAAACATCCATGTGAAAAGGAAAGATTCCATTTGAAAAAATCCGTATCGGCAACACGGTTGTCTCTACTATCTATAATACAGGTATATTTTTTCATTGAACTTTAAATATTGCTATTTTTACACTTGTGACTTTACTTTTTTCTTAACTGTAATGGAAGATACTGAAGCAACACTACCATATACTGACTTCGACATTCAAGGGAATATAACCTCATACTGATGCCAGGGCATTAACACGTGTTGCTCCCATTAACACTAATGGAAGTGGGAATACAAACTCCCATGCACTGACATTAGGATAACACCTTAAGTGTCATGAAGAAGTCTTTGAGGAAGATTTTCTCTCTGCGAATCAAGTACTGTTATTAGAGAGCAACGTTTTACATCTAGTGCATACTAATGCAGCTTCAGTAAAAGTTTAAAAGCAGTTTTTAATGTAACCATTCATGAGAGGAAGCTCTGCCTTTTAGACCAGAACTATGACCTAGTAATGAAGAGAAATGATATGCACGTGGTGTGAAGAATCATCATCTGTGACGGATGAAACTGCCAGAAAAGGAGAAAGTACTGGTTTATGCTGCAATTTTGGATGCATACAATTATGAACCAGATATGCTCTGAAAATAATCTTAAGAATTTTTAATTATAGTAGAAAAACAAACAGTAATAGTTGCGACTTCAAGGCAAACTTAAGAGGAGCCATTTAACACAGATGCTAAATATGTGTTCGTAGTTACTTGTAGGTTATTTCATTTGATATTCTCTGATACTTTTGGAAAGATTAATTTGCCTCCAAAAAACTTAAAATGCTGCATCTGTTACAAATGCATAGCCAAAAGAGGCCACAGTGTCTCATCAATTTCAAAACTCCCCACCAACTTCAGCAGGGAATTCTTTTTAAAATTAACAGTATAATGAGCTCTGATGTCCTATATCTAAGTGAAAACACATGCCTGATTTCTGAAAAGGAAGGCAAAGGATATCTTATGTTTTAGCATCCAGCCAGAACTCAAAAGAGAACAGGTAACACCTTAAAATAATGACTGAGCTAATTCATGCTGAGAACTAAAATAAAAAGCTAAGAAGGTACTTCCTCATGTAGAGCATATGCATTGCACAGAGATTATTACCATAAATATCACATAAATCAGTATGCTTGGCCATTATTTTGAAGAGTATTCTGATGATATAGAAATGAATTTGTGGTAACAGGCCTCTTTTTTACTGTTTTAATATGAATTAAAGAAGGAAAAAAAATCTGACAACAAATAAAACATGCAGCATGACTGAACACAATCACAAACAATTTCAAAGTAGGCATGCTATTTCAATCTGATTTTAAGTAGCAAAATTAATGTAAAATCATGGCAAACATGGCAAAGCCTGGGCTATACACTTACATTATAACAAAAGACCCTGAGCAACATTAGAACTCTGTAAGAACGCTGATTATTTTTATTTTGGAAATCTCCCTTCAACCACTTGATTCATTTTGGTCACTGGGGTTTTCTGCTTACAAAAAGGTCAGTGCATTCTGTGTTTTTTTGTAGGAACCCAACACATACCATTTAATGAATGCATCTAAACCAAAAAGAGGTCTGCAACAATGTCTGGAAAACAACATGATAGCGAGCGTCCTCCTAGCTGCCAGTCAGACATCACTGGGTGATCTTGCTCTCTGTGACAGGTTAGAGGGAACACAGCCACAACAGATGAGCCAAAGCGCTTTTTGTATCTCCTGGTTCCTAAAAGCATATATTACAGGATTGATGATGGAATTGTACGTAGCTGGCAGGAGGGTGGCATAGGTATATATAGAAGGGTAAGTGTAATCTGCTATTAGAGAATAGAGTGTGAAAGGCATCCAGCAAGCAGCAAAAGTCCCCAAAATAATGGCCAAGGTGGACACTCCTTTTCGGGTGGTCACATAGTGGGAAGTGGCCAGGAAATGGTGCTGCAAGGCAATCTGATGGGCATGGCGCATCACGATCTTACAGATCTGAATGTAGAGCTGCAGCATGAGGGCAAACATAAGCAGGAAAGAGACCGAGAGGACGGCCGCGTTATTTTTAGTGAGCGGCCTGATCACGCTGCAGGTGGATTCATCTCTGAGGCAGTTCCAGCCCATGACGGGCAGCAGTCCGATACAGATAGACGCTCCCCAGAGCAGGATGAGCATGACATAGGTAAAAGTGACAGTCCTTTCCGAATTGTAAGTCAGAGCGTAATACAGCGAGAGGTAACGATCGACAGTGATAGCCAGCAAGCTGCCGACAGAGGCAGAGAAAGAGGCAACGATCAGTCCGATTGTGACCAGCTTGGTGGCTTCCGACTGCAGCAGGTAGGCAAAGACAAAATTGACGATCAATCCGAGCCCCGCCAAGAGGTCTGCGAGGGCCAGGCTGCCTATGAGGAGGAACATGGGGGCCCGCAGACTGGGGTTATGGAAAATGATAAGCACCACAACGGCATTTTCGCAGGAGATAAGGGTCCCCGAGGTGCACAGGACAATGTCCCAGGGGTTGACCAAGAGCTCGGGCTCCGGGTCCGCGGCAGGAACCAGGGAGGAGCCTGTGGCCGACACATTCTCTGCGGGGCTGCCGTCTACGCGCTCCCGAGGCAGCCAGCTCAAATTGGCCTTCAGATCTTCGTTCATTTTAACCCCTGTCTTCTTCAATGGAAAGACATTTCTTTAAGGCTCGGACGCGGGGCGCTCGGCTGGACCCGAGGGCATGCAACGCCTCAGGACGGGCGGCACTTGTTACGTAAAGGTGGCCACCGAAACAAGAGGACCAAAAAAAAAAAAAAAAAAAACCATACCCCAAATAACAGCACC
>JAWLRI010000837.1:3585376-3670448 GCA_034781795.1 Crypturellus tataupa | reverse complement strand
GGGGGCTGTCGCTGCTGCCGCCGCCGCCGGCGCCCCCGGGGCTCGGGCCGTGCACGGGCTGCGTGTCCTTGGGGCGAGCGTGGCCAAAGCCGCGCGCGGGCTGTGCTGTCTCCAGCCCGCGAGATGCTGCAGACGCGGCGGGGCGCGGGCACGGTAAAGCTGCGCCGTGTGAGCAGCGGGGGCTGCAGCAGAGGTTCCGCAGAGGTCCAGCCCGAGCCGTTCTCCCGTGTCGTGTAACTACACGGGAATGAATGTCTAATGTAAAAGTAGCGGATGAGCCGTGATGTCAGCTGGATGCTGCCGAGCTCTGTGTGGAGCAGGAGCAGGCACCCCGTGTCCGCACAGGGAGGGTGTCAGGGACACACGGCCAGATTCACAAAGCCGGCGTATGCCGCACAGCACGGGCAGGCAGGGGGACTTCCAGTGGGTTGGATGATACTGAAAAACACATTGAAGGCGCTGGGACAGGAGGTCTGCACCAGGAACGGGAGACGCCAATGGTGTCAACGCAGAGATGCCGTCCCTGAGTTCCCTATGCTCTCAGTGCAGAAAGGTCTTCCAGGCCTTTCAAAGTCATCACATGAGCTAGGCAGGCTGAAATGGTCTTCAGAAGAGCTCAAGCAATTTTAAGACATCAGGTTTTGTCCTCGTTTGCACCAGTAAATACCTAAAGCACTTTGGAAAAGTGGATCCTGGGGAGCCGAAGCCTGGAGAGCAGAATTCCCTCCTTGCCAGGCACTGCACGCAGTGAGTGCGTGGGGTGCACATCCTCACACCTACCTCAGTCCTGCTGAGCCTTGGGAGACCTTGCTGGATGCTTCCAGGTGATTTATTCTTATTTGTAGTGGCCCTCCTGCGTTATAGTGAGGATTAAAAATGCATATTGCCTTGCTGCTGATCCCTATCTTCTTGATTTATCTGCCGTTTTCTGATGTGACAGCGTAACAATTGCTTTGCTGTGATCTAAACTGGGTATTGCCCGGCGTGCTTCATCATCTGTCACTCATTTAGAACAGTTGCATTAAGAAATGCAAAAGCTGTTTTTCCTCCTGTTTTAACATTTGTTCCATAAATGAGGAAGACCATCTTTTCAATTAAATATTTTAATTTAGGGCTTCAAAGAACTATGTTTATTCACTTAATTAATTTGTGGATGATTACTGTTCCAATTAAAATACATTAAAAACAAGCTAATGTTTGTATCTTGTGTTACCAGGATTGCTGATTTGTCACCTTTTCTAGTGGGACAGTGAACCATCGTGGTCATTAGGGCGGATGGCAGTCACAGATTTCACTCTGCAGCACAACAGAACAATTGTAATTTAGAGGATAACCTCACGAATAGCTCTTTCTGGGGCATCTTCAAGATTCTCAGAAATTAGTGATGGGCCAGAGCTGCAGAATCACGGTCACAGCGCCGCTTCCCTTGCATTGATTTCTTTCTCTGTCTCACGTACGTACAGGGTTTGCTGACCCTCCAGCTAACACAGATCAGCCCAGCCCTGGAACAGGGTGGACTACGCTGGCGCAAAGATCCTGGTCTGGCATTGTGATTGCCACGGTGAGATAAAAGATGGGTGTAGTTCATGTTTTAAAGAGGCACTGAGAGGTGAGAATGCAGGGAAAACCGTGATATCAAGGATCTGAGAAAAAGTTCTACACAAGCACAAGCCAGAATAAAAACCTTTCTCCATAGTAGTAGTAATTGCACTTTGTTTTGTTTTGTTTTCCAGGTTATTATATAATGGATAATTTTCTCATAACTCAGTTTCTTCCCTTCGGGCATGATCATGTGATGGCCTTAGATGTCTGAGGATCACTCCTCTTCTTTTGGGTACCAGGGACCAGGCAACAAGTTGGGTCAGAGGGGTCTTCTGCCAATGCGCACTTTTGTTTTTTGTCTTAGAAATGACTTCAAAATGGTACTGACTTTTTTTTTTTTTTTCTGAATATGTACTTTACAAAATTATTTCTTCTCATTCTGTGATGGTTTAAGCCATGGCTGGATTGTTCTGGAACTGGGGACAGTGCGTGTTGTTTCTGCTTTTGTGCAGCTTTTGTCTATTTTTGATTAAATCTACAAGAAGTTCTTTTGTGCCACGCTCCATTTACTAATTGGGAATGTAAGACAAATGTGAGAGGCACTGAGCTTCTCTAGGCCACCATAAAGTGCTTCAAGTTCTTCGAAAGATCTCAGAGGACCTTGGTGGTGCATTCACTTCTTGAGGTTCTTAAGACGGAAAATAAGATGAGCCTGATTAAAAACAACAAAAAGTGAGTATTATCCCTGCAAAAGTTTGTGCTACAAACCATTATATTGCACATGCTTAAGTGGCAAGGCTGGCTGCAGCTATATTTGGTTGGTCTGTTTGCTGGCAAAGTACTATCCCACAGCTGAAATGATTCAAGGCGCATTGATACTTCTCATTATTTTAAATGAGCTAATGGGCTTCATGGCTTGTAAAAGCATGGGGAATGTTCCTGAGAACACTTTTGAGGAGGCTATTCAGTTATAATAGATGAAACAACCAGCTTCTCTGACAAAGGCAAGTGGCTGTATCTGTGCGATATATAAATGACGTTTTAAATGTTCAGGCTTATACCTTGGTGGAAATGATGGTAACAGTGCATATGGATATGTTGTCTCACTGGAATGCAGGAACTGGCAATTGTTGTGGGCACTGCTGTCCCTGTATCCTAACAGACTGTATAACCCATAGCATGGCCAGGCTGCTAAAGGAGGAAGGAGAAGCCATGCACATTCTTGATCTGAGTATGGTGCCCTTGAAACTGTAAACTCACAGATGTAGTTTAAAAAAATCATTCAAGTGAGAAGTATTGCTGTGCATAACAGAGAAGTATTAATTATGTTAGCGAGTTGGAGAGACAATATCCAACCAGATGAACTTTCCACGAAGAAGCATTAGTCTTAATGTCTGATGTTGGTTCTGTATTACATGTAATGCTTAGTGGAAGAGCTTTGAACTGTGAGCTTAGTTAAATCAGAAGTCAGAATAACTTCAATGGATGAGTTTGACTTCCTCTTTTGTACTGAAGAGGAACATATCTCAGTAATTTTTCAGGGAGCCAACATATCTGTCATAGAATTGTCAGTGTTTTATGAAAACAATACTCCACTTTAATCCATGTAATCAATTGAAAGTTAGAGTTTATTTTGGGAGGAAGCTCCTGGGAAGTGAAAGTTTGAAATTGTACTTGAAATACATCCTGAATAGCAGTGCCTCTCTGAAGTGCTTATTTGCTAACACTTAGTAGTGTGTGCTGTATATGACGGTTTGTGGCACAGACTGCTTGTGAGTTTCCTGTCAAGACATCACAGAAAAAAACAGTTGAAATTTGAAGCTTTACCTCATCTTGAGAGGAAGTGAAAATGTGTGTGTGTGTGTGTGTGTGTGAATGAATAAAAGAAAGAATTCTGTCTTGGGCGCAGAAACTTTTTGGTCCATTTTGTCAAGAGCGGGCACATTTAGTAATACCACAAAATTACCCTAGATGTTGGTCTCTCCTACTCCTGGCCTTTCCCAGCTACTTCCTTCCATGGTCACTTATCTTTAAGAGATTCTTCTCTGCTCAGACCTGCCTGTCTCCTCGCATTCAGCTTCCATCTATGCCCATGAGATTATGATATTGCTTTTCCCAGCCGTATGCTTGGGGCTGGCTCTTGCCTAGGCATCACTGAGACATGTTTCTGCCCAGCCTCAATAAATCCAGCCTTCTCCAGCTGCTACCCACCCAGAGTGCTGCTTGCAGAGGACATTGCAATAGAGCACCGCACTGACCAACTTAATCCTCTCTTAACAGCCCTCTGCTGACTCCTGCCTCTCAAATTTGAAGTATAAGATACTTATTTTCTTTTCTAAAGCCCTTCATGAAACATACCTCAACTGGGATTGAGAAACGTGTCACTTCTGATCGGCTTCTGGAGCCAGCCTCCGCTGCCTGTTTATTATATATAGTCAGGAGAGCCCCTTTGTGCTTAGCCCTGTGCTCCCTTTGGCACTTGGCAGTGACCTCCCTTAAAACATATTTGCCACTAGCTCATTATCACTTTTAAATGGCTTGTTAAGGTCGACCGATTTAGTCAGATTTAAGGATTATTAGGTGAAGTCTAGTAGAGGTCAGCCTTGGTGACTCAAATTTGCTGCTTAGCCTTAAATGCTATGAATCTCCAAGACTTCTGCGTTTTATTTGGTGTTTGGGCTGTGAAAATATTTTTTCCATGCCTGCAATGTGAGTAGCCGGATATACTTGCTATGCTTTATTTTGGTATTTTGAGCTTCTAGAAATGTTCCTATTTTCTGTAAAAGAGAGGTGTTTCATAAGGTTTTTCTGTATTTTTCATGTCATTAATGTTAAATCTAAAGAAATAGCTCCTGCATCCTCCCTGCTCCTCTGACTGCCTTTACTAGCTAACTGCCTAGGCAGCATCTGCTCCTGTGGCTGCTACACCCCAAGCAACACACAGACAAACTCCTGTCAATAGTGCTTGATAGCACTAGATAGCACAGCTTGATCCCAGCAACAGATGATCAAACACGGTACCATGGGCTGTTAACTTTTCGCTTGCGTTCAGAATTCCTTTTTAAGGGAGTTCATGAAAAGCAGTATTTCCTATTTACTGATCTTATATTCATTTCCACTCTTTCGTGACACACAGATTAATAGAATGAGTTACTAATGTACTTTTTATTGCATCATTGATCATATTTCCCTGCTGTTTGAATTTCTAATTAAATTTAGGTATTCTCTCTTGGAATACACAAGGTACTTGCCTACAAAGCTCTATTTCCACTACTGCCCACATCTTTGCCCTTAACCCCTCATCTTTCCATTTTTCCATCCTTGCCCCTTTTCACTTCCATCAGCACCTCATCAGCATTCACTTAGGACAAATATTTAGTTAGTATGAAAAATAAGGCTCTTCTGCATAGTTTTTTGTTTCCTGTTTGCCTATTTACAACTCGTGCTGTTGTCTTTCTCATGAACATCTATGAGAGCTGAGAACTATGATCATGCTACAGGTGTTTAGGAAGTTGCCGTGATGATCTCGGTGCCTCTCTGCTGGACCTGCTTCAGTGCATCAATGTCTTCCTTTCCTCAGAGAGCCCCCAGCTGGAAACAGTGCTCCAGATGTGCTTGGGAACAGTGCTCCAGATGTGCTCCTACAAATGCTGAAGAGAAGGGAAGAATCCCTTCCCTCAGCTTGCTCAAGGGAAAATCTCCACAGTGTCACTTAGAATGCGGTGACTATTCACAATAACACAATGTTATTCACACTAACATTGGTTTAGTGTGTGTAGTGTACATTAGAAGGAAAGACTGTAAAATTTCAATCTCCTAATTTCATATCTTAAGTGATTTTCCAAATATGTTCAAATTTCCTGTGCTGAAAAGGGCCGAAACTTTAATTATTATAGGGAGTGTTTGGATGTATTATTTGCCATTCATTTTTCTTTTCTTGTCACAGGGAATAGAACAATTACAGAGAGGACATTTCATAACTGTCTGATCTGATTTTGGTTTGCATGCTAATCTCGGCCCTCCTCTTTCAGACATTAACTTTGGGCTTTCCTGCACTGTCGGACATCCAGTGGCAGCAGCTGAAGAGCTGTACATCCTCAGAACGCACTGCTACACTCGAGTGTTTTAGTGTTATTGCACTGCTAGGCACACTGGCAATGATTAAGTTATACTGAATTTCCATGGGTTTGTGGCAATACTGAAATTACAAGAGCTTGTTTTTTAAAAAAAATTTTAATTTACAGACAAATATTAATAAAATCATTAAATTTGGCATTCAAGCTCTACTAGTTGCAGAAGTCTCTAGAGCAATTTCAGTTTCAGGAGCAGCAAGAAAATTATTTTTAATATCTGTAGGGCTAACTATAGCTCTATGATAAATTATAAACTAGATCATAGGCTTCTAATATTTTAATATCTGGACAGTGACCCAGAACAACCTCCTTCTGCATCCATAAAAGTGATTCATTTTCATGGCTCATTCATCCATAGAAATATCTTCAGCAAAGATGACTGGTACCGGTGTGTGATTTTTGCATTACAGATTTCTGAAGTTCACAGAGAACACAGCTACTCACAAATCAATTATTTGTAACCCTTGTCTGCTCATACTGTGGAATTTATATGCACACATGCTAATTACAGGTTCACTCATATTTTTTGTTCAGGCAACCTGCTGGTAAATCCATTCTTTATACAAGCATTGGTTCTCACTAAAATGTAAAAATGTTTCAAATTGGTGATTTTAAATTATGTATGCTAGTGTCGGATTATGATTAAAACTTGAAAGTTACCTACTTATTAGCATATGTGGTCTAAAATATAGCGTATGGTCATACTTTGGGGAGCTGTTACAATCCTGGTGTTTCTCTAAATGTCAAATACACCTGACATTTAGAGATCCTGAAGGAAAAGGGAATGGTAAAATATGTGACCATGGAGCTGGTAATTGAAAGCTGAACTTAATAAGTCAGGTCTGCAGGGCTGCTGCCCTGGTCGCTGATGCAGCAGGTGTGTGATTAAGTGTCTGAACCTGTGAAGACTTATGAGAGCAAACATTCACATCAGCCGTATGAATAAAAAATAATCCTAAAGGGAGGGATTCAGGATCACAAGGAAAAGGTGATGATCAGAGCTGGCGGTTTGTCCTGATTTCATTTGCATCACTGTAAATCTACAACCTTTCTGTGCCACTTCTGCATTTTGGGGATCAGTGACTGACTGTAATTTAATTATCCAAGAGTTTGGATAAGGAGCTCGGCGTGCTACAGCCACAGTGTAAACAACTATATAGCTACTGTACACATGCATCATGCACCACGGTGCTGCATTGCCTTACTCCTGCAGGACTGCAAAAGCATGTCCAATAAATACTGCCAGTATTTCTGTTAAAATAAAGCCTGGAGTTCTTCCATAGGGGATGTATTCAGAGGTCTTCACAGGTCTTTCTCCCTTGTCTTTAAGGGCAATGAATACTCAAGGAATGCCAGAAATGAAACGTTGTGAGAGTGATGCTTATTATGGGGAAGGCTCTGCCCCTCAGTTTGATGGTTTGTGGTGTAATTTTATACACACATGTTGTTAAAAATTGCTCACTTGGGAAATAACAACCACTAAAATCGTTCGGGGATTTCAAGCCCGATAGAAGGATTTTTCTCTCATTTGTCTCTCTCTGGCAAGACCTGAAATATAGCACTCCTTGCCAGGGTCAAGAGGAGGAGAAGAAGAGTGGGACAAAAGCGATCGGAAACGGTTCTCCCGGGAGACTTTCTGGCGGAAAGCATCATTTCTGAAGCTAGAGTGAAGCCATTGCAGCGCCTCTGTGCAAAATTAGCCCATGCTAATAGTTTAACACTCTGTAACAGAGGTATTTGCAGCATTGAAGAATCCAGCCTTACTATTTGTATCTTTGCCACTTCTTTTGATGTGGGGTATGTTCTGTATCTTTGCTGCCAGGTCCCTAGCTCTGTTTTAGCAATCTTGCTGTAAGGGTTGCCATAACCCATTAGGTTTCAGCTGATCCTAGGAGAACTGCTGTACGTGCCCATAATCACCCTAGCAATGGCTTGAAAAGAAGCTGTAATCATCCTCCCTCCTCATTTATGGATGCAATTTCTGATGCCTTTCTTCTTTGATTTTTTTTTTTTTTTTTTTTTTCTTCACTTCTAAACCTCTGTAGCTCAGTGGATGCTCTCTGCCACCTGAAATATGCCAGAAGGCAGCTAAGTGGCCAGGGGAAGAAGCAGAGTCAGCTGCAGCACAAGAAGTTTCTGAATTCAGACATTGGTGCCTGTAGTATGAATAAAGTAAATGTGCCTTTGCTTATATCCTTGCAAGTGTAATATTCCTGTGGCAGAAACGCTTCGAACCATGACCAGTGAGCCTTCTAACCTAAGCATTTCTTTCTCTTGGGGACTTTTAAGTAATTCTATGGGCATTTTCCATCAAATCAAGACCAGCTTGTTTTTTCATTGTTATTTTATGTCCCAATAAAACAATTTATGAGTATAGAATCTAGGAAAGTGCTGAGCTGCACACACAGGTTAGATCTGTGTCCATCCTGGCCAGTAAATCTGGTGGTAGTAACCTCAAAGTTGCTATTGCTTGTACTGTCATTGCACTCTCTTCAAATTCATATAGGTGTGTTGCACAAGAATGTATACCCTGAGGATTATAATCTTCATAATGCTTCTTCTCAAGTCTTTTAGTATTGGAGAGGCTTTTGGAGACATGTGTGACAAAGTAGGTTGAGCAGTGTTAGCTTTTCCTTGGGCAAACCGTGTCAGTTTTCAGTGCCGTATTGGTGCAGGTTAATCTAAGCGGGTTTGAAAAATGATTAAGCCTGTGGCTTTATCCATTGGCTGAGTATGTGCAAGATGGGGAGCTCTGGATGCACAGGCTGCCAAACACGAGGCAGCTGTGCTGGCTTGAGTGGCACCCCAATTACGACTGCACTTAGCTTGGATGCTTGGAAAAGTGTCACATGTAATACATGGGACAAGAAGGTATGGTAAATTTAAGATTAAGGAAAGCACCATATTAGGGAGCACGTGTGAGTCCCTGATTGTAGCAAGTGAATAATAATAGGAAAATGTGTTGTAATGTGTAAAGAAGCAATAAATATATCCATAGTGGGAGCTGGAACGCAGAGTCTTTGGCCATAGGCTGCTGGGCAGCTGGACCTCCCTGTATGAACTTGCACATGGTCTTAAGTGATGGATATAATCTTAAATTTAGTCTTTGTTTCAGGATGAGTTCAGATCTGTGGTTTGTGGAAGAGGAAAATTCAGTTAAGAATTGTTAAAAGCCATAGCTGTGGGAGAAAGAGGCCTCACAACCAGTAGCTGAACCTATTTATTTTTCATTTGTGCCCAGAATGTGTTTCCTTGATTTTTGCTTTTCTCTCTTTTTTGGGGGAGGGAGATGGGGGAGACAGTTAAGTATATGCTTTGGGTATGAATATGAAACAACAGCAACATAATATAAATCACTGATTCTCTTGACATAAATAGTTAAAACACACTTGTACTTGTTTTCAGGAAACAAATGCTGTCCACTAAAGAGAATCCTCCAAAGACCCATCCCCTGGATTCTACTATTTATGAGGTATGTATTATTTATCTGACCTAAATATTCTTGTATGGCTTTCCATCTTGTAAAAACAAGCGCAAGAGATTGTATGGCAGTGTTGACAAGCTGCCTGGAACTCCTCATCTGCACGATAGGAGTGCTCCGCTGTTGCCTTTGGTTGGTAGGTAGCTGCGGCAGCGCGCTGCATATTGCTTACCCAGACCGGCTTCGGGGTTTTGACATCTCAATGCCTGTGCAGTATGTAAATCACAGCTTACAAAGTTAGACAGGGTCACACATATATTTACTTAAAAGCTTTTCATTTCATCTTTAATTAGCAGATGTATCAACTGGTTAATTATATTTTCAGAATGATGAGAAATGTTGAAAAAGAGGCAAGTTTGTAAAAGAAAAGAAAATAATCTTCCTCATAGATTTCTTAACGTTACCACAGCATAGAAAAACCCACTTAGTAGAAACCAGCATCATTATATGAAATTCATGATTGATTTGCCTTGTATGTTGTCATACCACTACAAAAATGAAATAAAAATATCATATGTTAAACCCAAAACACTTCTGCTGTAACTGTGCTTCCAAAATACATTTCAATACTATTTTGAATAGACCTATGGTTTGGCCACCCCACTTCTGTCTGTTCTGAGCACCTGTTTTTACTTAACTGTACAAGACAGACCAAAATTCTGCACTAACTTTACACTCCGAACAACTCCACTGAAATCAGAGAGACTAGATGATTTTGAACCCAGTCCACACTATCACACTTCATTCTTCTGGAAAAAATTATTATGGAAAAATTACAGTGCAACTAGCCAAACTGATGGGAAATTTACAGGATGACGGTAACATACTTAAAACCAACTGTGCTCTTGTGGCTGCTGCTTCATTCTCTCCTTTCTCTTTGGAAGCCAGCTCATTTTCTCCTCCCCTTATTTCACTTGAAAGTAGCCACATTTCATGCATGAGCTCCAGGAAAGATTTGTTATAGAGCAATGTTTTAAGAAAAGAAGCAAAGTAAAAGAAAAACAAGTAAAACAATGTTTAACAAAATAAACAGATCAAACCAACTAACCAAGTACTGAAATGTGAGCTGTGATCTGATCCGTGCATGCTAGTCCATATATCCAGATTGTTTTTTGGCCTTTTTCATTTTATTTCTATTGGATTCAAGAGAAAGTAGCTGCATGATCCATCCATGTATTTGATGATTTCTTGCATTCATTTTTGAGGAGTTGTTGTTAGCATCCAGTCTTCTCACTTATTTTGCCATCTTTCATACATTATTGTACATATCAGACACCTTCATACAAGCTAACTTTGACCTGGATCTGTAATAAATATTATAGAATAAGTGATTAAAGCAATTTCATACTTTCCATATTGTGCCAAATCCATTCTAGGAAATTTTAGCAAATGCATATGTAGTGTATTTCCTAGTTTTGTCCAAGTTTTTGGAGTCATCTAATACATACTATTTTGTGTGACTCTTCGGTTATGGAGTATGCTCCCTAAGAGCATGCCATTGAGAGATAGGAACACAAAATTATGTTTTGCTGCATGCTTTCTTTATAATCCAAATAAGTCTCCATGAGTGGGAATTATCTGACCAAATCTAAGGCATTTTTTCTTCTCCAGTCATAGAGTTTCTCTCTGTAGCCAGTTTAGGAAGAGGTGATCCATTAATGTGAACATTAATGTACTTCTTAGGAAGTACCAGTTGCCCTTGTAAAGTGCTTGACTTTCTGTGGATGATGGAGGGAGCCTGGGTTACTATTTTAGACAGAGTGCCTAACTTTAGATGCTTGAAGCCCAGTGAAATGGACCACAGTTTTAATCTTCCTCTACTTCAGCTTCTCCTCTGTAAATCTGAGACAGCAGCATTATCTTGCTTCAGGAAGCTGTCGTGAGCATGTTAACGATTATGAGGTGCTTGTATGTTATAGTAGAACTCACAGGAATATAAAGATTTATTCCATAGGAAGGGAAAGCTTCTATCACTTTCCATTTGAGACTTCCTTGAACTTTTGCACTTCCTCATAGAAGTATTGCTACAATCTGAAAAAAGAAAAATTCTTTCAGCAAAGCTTTTACAGGCTTACATAAAACCCAGAATGAAATGGTATGTATTTTACTGTATTTTACTTTTTTAACAAAAGCACATGCCTTAAACTGCGTTACTGCGCCTTAAAAATATTCAACAATCCATCTTAAAGTCATCTCTGTGAAAAATTCCAGTATGAGGGAGTACAGTGAAGCAGGCTTTGAGACTTGCTCATGCAGTGTACTGGTTTGATTCTTGACCATGGACTTCCAAGGGCATTTGTGTTCTAGGGTGCCATTTCCAGCAGCAGGTGAGTGTGTTCAATTGGAGGCACTGACTGGATCATGCTGACTTCATGCCACCTCGCAACAAGGATAGGATGCCCCATAATAAAGAATTCATTTGATCTGAGGGAGGTGCTTTAAAAAACTTTCCTAAGTTTATCTACTCACTTTAATTTTTGGTAAGAGCCCACACGGAAGATGATTTGATTAGATGTCTCACTATGAATCATCAGAGCCAGGGAAAATAATGCAAGTAGTGGCAAATCTGATGGCACAAGTCTTTCTACTGGGCTGTTCCTGATGACTTTCTCTCTGTGCATGTGGGAGTAGATCTGTAGTAGATCATGGATGTCTGACTGAGTCTTTCAGTTGTTTCTTACTGAAAGTGAATAGGATGGGTTGTGTGTAAGGGCTGAATATTGATATTGGTTAATGGGTGAGTGTGTGTGGTATGACATGCATGGTGCTATGTCACTTGACATTATGTCAGTCCTTGCACTATTTGTCTTATTGCAGCTCACTGATGGATAAGTTTTGGATTAATATGCAGCAAGAGTAGTTCCCCCCGGAATGTATATTTAAAGCCAGCAATTCAATATGAGAATCCCATAGGCACATATTAATACTAATCTCTCATTGCAGGGTTTACAAGTCTTTTTCCCATTAGCAAGAGCCAATATCGTTTCCTGGCATGTCAGTATTGCTGCAGCTCAGTAACGGGTGTGACACTAATTAAATAAAGCAGAGGGGACAAAAGCATTGCTGTTGTAACTGTAGCAAAATCACTGTCATATGGATTTGACCCTACTATTGCATGTCATTTGAATACTTGCACAGAGTAATATATGAGTCTTTGTTGCAAGTTTCTAGACCACATTTCTTCTCTTTTGTGTGCTTATTTCTGTGCTAGGCACTTACTGGCAATGTCACAGGCCTTTAGCTACTTTTTGCATGAAGCTAACTGTGTGACTTCTTAGAGAAAACAGGTTTCATTTCACTATGATTTTGTTAAGGAACAATCTTCACTTTTGTCTTTAAAGTGAGAATGAAACTACCTTAGAGCCATAACTCACATGAAAAGTAGTAGATATCTGTGATACAAACATGATGTAAAGAATGAAAAAGAAACTTACTAAAAAGCTATTTACTAATTATCACTAATCAAAAAGATTGCACAGTGGATTAAGTACATTTCTTGAATGAAGCACCCATCTTCTTTATAGCAAGCTACAAAAGACTTGTTTAAAACACCAGGAGTTGGAGAGGGGGCCCTGATCCACCAAGTTTCTGCTCTGCAGCACTGAACTGGAGCTGTCAAGATGCAAACTTACGCTCAGAAAGTGCCAACAGATCTGACTGAAAAATGCAAACGTATATTACAGCATTATTTAGGGGGAAATTCATCCAGTCCTTGAAATCTGGAGGCAGAAAGTCTTTTTTCCTCTCCTTCTTCATTTTGTTTGCAGTAAGATGGTGCAATGCTGGCACCAGATCAAGACAATGATCCCCAAGGAATTTGTGATTGAAGAATGAGTATCTTCTGGTTTTAGGTGCTTGAGACTCAATGCTTTAGCTGTATTGTACAAAATGGTTGGATGAAGCGTAGCAGTAATGGCTATTTTCTCCATTAGCTGACTTTCATAGGAAACACTGAGTTGGTAAGGGAGTGAGTAATTGGGATTTACTTGACTGTGCCGAGAGCCAGTCTTTGATGAAGAATTTGAGTGGATGCAGGTTCTAGAAACTGCCGTGTTCTCCTCAATAGCCTGCCCAAACAGTCAGGTCAGTTTAGAAGCAGATTAAATTTAAGGGAACCAGCTACTTCCTCCATAAATCAAAGAATCCTAGACATAGGGACAGAATAAAATCCTGCAAATGTAAAATGGAAGTGTAAAAGGCATAAAATCCTAATGGTTTAATCCTCTTTCAGGTAAGTGTAGAAGCTTGCAAATATTCAGTTGGCTCACTTGGCAGCTTCACTGTGTGATGTGCACTTGACAGGGAGTGATAGAGCCATTTCAGGTGGTTGCCCTGTTAGATTATACTGAGGTAATTAATTGTGTGCATGTTTGTAACCCATGTTTGTATGTGAACACACGTCCTCTTGCATGGGATACAAGCAGATTCTCCGCAGAGAAGCAGCCAAAACGCCTGTGTTTCACAGTTTTCTGCCTGCAGTTCTCTGCACACCCAAGATGGCCCCATCACAGTCTGGTCCAGTGCAGCCACATGGGGTCCTGCTGGCAGTGAGCGTCTGGACATGGGTTCAACCCTAGGCTGTTTGTAGAAAGATTACAGGGCTAAATATTTTGTTCACTCCAAGATTGCTATAATGTTTTTCAGGCTGTGTTCCGACTGGTGTAATTACTGGTCATCTCAGCATGCTTATTACGGCATTGCGGGGTGCCGCCAGCACTGCAGAACAGCAGCAGACCCGTCTGTTGTTACCTACCAAGGGGTCAGTGAATACCTGACTAGTACGGGAACGCTCCTTTGCTGTGCAGATAAAATAGCTCAGCGCTATCTGTAACAGCAGAAATGGTTAAATGTGCCATGAATGAAAATTCCAGATACATAAAAAGTAGCAGTAGAGTGTGGAGCAGGATTAGTTTGTTTTCTTTAGGTCCACAAATTCAAATGATTCGGATGAAAATTCTGCTGAGCCAGTCGTGTTGTTATCACTCTCCTTCTACCTTTTAGTTACCTCTGTTAGTGCTTCAGTGTTTGGAGGTGCCCTTTTGTGTTAGTAACTACACAAAGATGCAGTATGGAGTTACAGGACAAGCCAATGGAAGGCCCAACAGATAGAGAGAAAGAAAACACAAAATGAAGAGACAGCAGACAGGTGGTGAATGAGGAGGGATGACATGACTATACAGCGTTCCTTCACATAGACTGTTTGGACGCGTATAGAGCATGTAGCTCTGTAGTAGATGTTCTCAGCTGCACCATGCAACAGAGACCAGCGTCAAGGAGGATGAGATTGTAGTGGCTTGGGGAGGGAAAACTTCAGCCATGTATGAAGGGTAAAATTTCAAAAAGTGCAACAAAAGAGAGAGTTTAGCTATCAGGCAGATCTTATCCTTGCAGTTTCTTGAGGTGTATTGGGACAGGAAAGAAGCAGGGAAGATAACCTATGGTTTGGGTGATGGAGGAGAACCTCCTCACTCACTCATGGTCTCTTGGATCTCTTGGATATCCCAGGGATGGGACATCATGACACTGGCGACAGCTTTCAGTGTTTTGTTTTATGTTAATTAATTTCACAGATGTTTCCTGTGGAAATTTATTGCACAGCTTGACTCTAAGTGGATAATTCCTTTTATTTTTTTTTTTTTTTTTTTTGGTTTCTTTTCACACAGGTTCTGTGACTGATTCATGGAGCAACACTGTTGGTTTCTGAAGAAAAGTGTGCTTATCTCTTTTTAGCCAAACAACAGTCCACAACACACTGTATTACCTAGCAAAGGTAAAAAGAGAATAGTGAGGAGAAAAAGAGGATTGCAAAAAAAAAAAAAAAAAAAAAAAAAAAAGTCAGGATCCATTTCCTATATCCAAACCCTAAAATGAATAAATGATCCTCTTTTGCTCAGTCAAGTCAGAGAAAATTCCTGAGAGGTAAAATGACAATAATTCCCGCCATAAATGAAATGTGAACTGTATTTGCAAATAACATTTTTAATTGTACTTGGCATATTTGAGCCCCTTGCTGGTGGGAGTTCAATAAAAGAGTCTGTAAACCAGAAACCAAACAGCACAATATTCACTGAGCATCTATTGTTGGCAGTTACATTAGTGATTTGCTCAGCTGTTATCTAACAGAAAAAGAAACAGGTAAGGATTTTGCTGATTCATACTTCTAAATACAGAGTTTTAAGGATGGTAAAACAGCTTAAAGAAGGATGGGAGGTAATTTGTTTTATGTTCTCAGACTGTCAGCAATGTGGTCAGAGGCAGCAGTAACAAAATACGGGCACAAAACCTGCTGCTTTGTTCAATGTTCAAAACTATGACTCATGCAAGTAACTAAAAAGACTAACCTACGTGCTATGAGGTCCTTTCTTAATTGTTTTATTTAACAATAAATTGGAGCCTTAATTGCCCTTTCTTGTGTTTGATCCATTACGATTTACAGGAACAAAGCACTATGTTTGTAACGGATTTGTTGGGGCTTCCACATGCAACCTGGAAGCCCAAAATATTACAGACTATTTCAGAAAGAAATTATGAATCTGGAGAATTCTCCAGAAAATCTCCAGGTTGAGATTTTTCAAGGTGCAGTTCTTACTCATCTCTATAGTAGATATGTCTGCAAATGCTGAGCCCAAGTATGACCATTTTAAAGGTGATGAAGAGATCAAGATCATCTTCACATTCTTCTTGCATGTTGGCTATAGTTAGGACTAGAACTTATATGATGCAGATAGGACTGTCTTCATCTATATTGCACTGTGTATAATGCAAAGCCTTTGGGATATAAATAATAAAAAGTGATGATATACAAATTCTGATAACTAAGTAGCTGCCTCCGCCTTTGTTGCTTGGAGAATTGGAATTCTCTTTAGCAGGAGAATAAGGCAGACATGTAAAAATTGAAGCTTTCCTTTGAAAGGAAGCTTTGTACCTTATATTTGAAAGTTATTGTGATTATTAAGATCCTGAGAGAAATTAAGTTGTGCATGGCTCAATTTGAATATTGCTTCTTCAGGCACCCAGGGTATCAGTGTCAATTGCAACGATTTTGTTGGTGCTAGGGGGGAAAAAAAGCAAACAAACATAAAACTCCAACTTATATTGTGAGAAACCCAGGAGATAAAAAAAGGAAAACAACCTAAATCTCAGAAATGCAGAAGATTCGTGAGCTGCTATAGAAACAGCCTATTTAAAGTCATCATGTTTTATAAATAATCCAGTGAATTCAGAGTGTGTGTGTGCGTGTGTTTCCCATCTATTGCCCCCATGGGTCTTCACTTGGTTTAATGTCTGCTTGGAGGAATCCAAATCTCTGCTGTCACATACAGCCAACTTGAGTAAGAAAATGCTGGTATTTCCATGAAATCTGTGTGACCTGCAAGATAGCAAGGTCCAGGGATAGCATTTTTAAGGATGGAGGACAACTTAATCCATGAAAGTCCTGTCAGAATCACTTAAAGTGATACTTAGAGTGAAAAAAATAAAAGCTTTTATCTAAACAGCTAAATAATAAATGCAAAATGCTGGATCATGGACTGGATGTTGTTCAGTGCAGAGCTATTGAAATCTCTCGTACTGACTACTAGGACAAATGCAGTTCTGAGGCATGTTTCTGCTTATGTTTCTGTTTTCATTTGAGCTGTCTATTTTTCTATCCCCAGGGGAAGTTCTCTGCTGACCTAAACATTTTTATATGCACGCAAATATCTGTAACAGTTATTTTTTTGGTTAAACAATTTATTTCCTTTATTACTGAAAACAACATGTGTATCCATATAGGCTCTGGATATATAATTGTATAGATAATACTGTAAGCTTTGAAATAAATTTATCTGAAACTGTGAGTCATTGTAGAAAGCCTTTTAAGACGTAATAGTAGCATCATTTTAAACTTTAGTCTTAGACTTTTTTCACAGTTTGTTTGCAGAGGAAATGTTTCACATCAAATTTCTTCTTTGATGCTACCAAATTTCTTATTTTAAAATACCAGTACTCAAAGAAAAAAAAAAAAAAAAAAAAAAAAAGGAGGAAAAACAGGGTTTGTTACCGTTTTTATCCCAAATCTGCATGCTTATATTAGGTAAGAGCTGAAGACCTTGTTTGACACAGCATCTTTTTCTCTTGTGTTGGGTCAAAGCCCTTAGAAAGAGGAATCAAACGACCAGCTGTTATCTCGCATCCTCTGTGACTCCTCGTCTTCCCCCAAGCAGCATCTGTGTAGCTTTCTCTCCGTGCCCCCAGTCCTTCCCCAGCCTCCCCAAACACTAAATCACAGCCAGCAGTTCCTTCCCACTCCACGGGTGCTTCCACGGGCCCTCTGCCAAGCAGCCTCTGCCAGCCCCACGTCTGCAGAAACGCTGCCAAACTGCCCCTCAGACGTGAGGAAAGGGAAAATTATAGAAACCTGGTTCCAGTCATCCGCAGGCTCTGTGTGCGCAGGCGCTGTCAAACCAACCGCTATAAAACCGAGGGCTCCGGCAGGATGGAAGTGCGGTAGAAATTACTTCCAATCTGCTCGTGTGGAGTAGTTGTATACGCACACAGACTGTGAGAAAATCCAAGTGTGTCCAGACCTTTCAGTGGAGATGTTTAGCGACACGCATGCAGCCAGCCAGCCCATGGCAGCTGGCACGCAGCAGATCGTGACCCCTCGGTAACTTGTCCGTGTGCCCGAGGCTCTCGTTTTCGGCTGCGTTGCTAAGCTACATCCAAGCTTGAAAATGGCCAGGGCAGAAGAGTGATATTTGAATCTTAACACATGCCCTGAAATCGCAATATCACAAAGAACTGCAGCTAGAAAACTGTCCTATAAGTTCACAAATTTCCTGTTTGACCCCCTATTAATGAGCTGCAGGGGAGCATATGAGGGTATGTGTGTGTCTTGGCATGGGAAACAAGGTAGCACACAGCCAAGCGGGGATGTAAAGCCAGCTAAGAACATGCTGGGTGACAGCAGTAGCTCATGGTGACTATGCAGGGGAAGTGGGTATGCCTGGATGTCCTGGCCTCTAGGATGGAGCAGGATTGAGGAAGACCCTCTGGCTCCAGGGAAATTCCTGCTGCTCCGACTTCTTGGGTCGCGCAGTGCACCAGGACAGCGGGAGCAGCACTTGCGCACACAGAAAGGAACAGAGGAGAGTTTCTGCCAGCAAGTTTAGACATATCATACTGATATGTCAGGCATGAGGCTTTGCCAGGTCTGGGTCCTCTGTTTACACTGAGCACATCTATAACAGGCAACTTCCTACAGTCATCTTTTTCGCACACTGTGTGGCACCAATTTGGCTGTGGATTGGTCTTTCTCATCTCTTAGAACCAAGTAGCTGACGGAGCTCCTAAAGTTGCCATCATATTTTTGAGAAAATAATTTTGCTTTGAAGCTAATTCTAATTTTGGCTTCTAAGAACAACTAATAGTTTATCTAGAGAAAAAAAAAAAGCAGCAGAAATAGTATATTTTTACTGCTTCCTCCTCCATGGTCTAACCCAAAATTTCTGTCCTTTTGACTGTCTAGACTACGGACACAGAAACCACTGGTTGAGCAGTCAACACAATTCAATGCTAAAACACAAGAAGGAGAACAGGCAACAGATGTGGGCAGGGGAAAAATGGAGTCTCCTCTATGTAGGATCTACTGTTGCTAGAGGACTTTCTGTTCTGTATTCCTGATCTCTTTTTAGGGGTTCACAAGTCAAAGGAGGTCACTTGTTCCCATCTCCATCTCCCCCTTCTTCTCTCCGTTAAAAAGAGATTTCAGTCACCCAAGTCATACTAAAGCCAATAGACTAGTTACACATCTGGGTTTCAGCTGAAGGGTTAGAAATCTTGGTGGTAGAGACAGGGAAGGGGAGAAGAACTGTTCTCCCCGTCTCCTCCGAGATTTGACTTGCAATTCTTGAAGCTCTTTCTGTCCTCAGCAGCTTTTCTATTTATAGCAGACAAAATGAAGATCTTTTGAAATGTTTTGTGGACACATATCTAGGTATGTTAAGGAGAAAGGAGGCAGACTAAGATGAAATTTTCAGTTTCTGTCCTAAGCTTGAAGGAAACTGATTTCTATTTCTGGTTCTATTGCATGGAATTACATTCCTTTTGCTTCACACTACTTCACATGCACACATCATTTTATCATCTGCATAGCCAGTTAAAGCTTCCTAGAGGTTTCCTGTCTTGTATATAATTTCTTTATCCAAGTTACAGCTACAAAAAAAGTAGAATAGGAAATTACTTTTACTGGTAAAGTCTTATCTGAGAAGTCATATCTACAATTTTTAGTTCAGGTGTGCCATTCATTATCATCTTAGGAGGATGGAAAATAGCATTGCTATTTTGGTATGAACTCTGTGATTGCTATTGCTGTTGTGCAATTGCAGTTTGTGAAGTCTGCAAGGCATTCGAAATTAAGTAGAATCTTAGTGATGTTTTTTGAAGGCTTAATCAATGGATTCAGACCTCCTGTGATAAATAAATGAAATAAGAGGGTTATTTAGCATAAGGAAAGGGAATATCCTCATTGAACAAATCAAAAAATAGAGCATATTCTTTAAAGTCAGCAGGGAATAATTGTCTACCTGAAGATATCTTGAAATGTGCTTACTGTTGTATAGACTTTGTAGTTTTCAGACTTGCCTGAAGCCCTTTTATTCAGTCTTGTTAATCTTAGTTAGGTTCCTAGCTCGTACCTGAGTTGATGAAGAGCTGATATCCTCTTGATCTTGATCTTCTCCCAGCGTGTCAGTTAACTATACACAATCCAGATGACAGCAAAACTATTTCCAAAAAAAAGCAATGGTCTTTGTTGCATTTCATCTTTCATTTGCTTATTTGTCTATATTGACATTGTTTGGTATCTTCTTGATGTGCTTTGGCATCTTTTTTTTTCATTTACTTTGACATAATTTTATGTTTTCCTGAAAGTATAAGGTCCTCCTCATGGATTGCAATTGATATTGATCGAGACTGAGTTTATGACATGACACAGCTGTTGCGACAATGCTGCCATCTCTAAGGAGAGGTAAATGGAAGCAACTTTGCCTGAGCAAACTCCCAGCTCCAGTAGTTTCTATGCAAAGGTCAGTCTTTGCTCAGTACGTACCACCAACACTAGTTGCTGCTTTTCCTTTGCTTAAGGAGCATTATTTTGCGTTGACTAATAACAAAAAGGAAGATTTTCCAGTAGGCATTTTATGTACTATTCTGTGTTATAAACAGGTGATCACTATGCTCAAATATAAAATGAAATCATTTTGGTTTTGTAAATGGACACTATAGTATTTCTGAATCTGCCTTAAAGCCATTTTGCTGCAGTTCAGCTATTACTGGTTTAGAGTCTTAGCTCACACCTAAGTTTATTTGATACTGTTTTAAATGTATTCAGTTACCTTTCGGAACTCTTCAGCTAGCAAAGTACTTGAACACTGTTGTAAGCACTTGGGTGATTCTATGGGAACAGGTTAGACAATTCACAAGTTCAGAGCTAATCTCTCCTAAACACCTCTGTGGAGTGAAAACTAAAATCACTTGGAGAACATTTATCATTTAATAGAAATGGAATCTCCCTTAACCACTGGTGACTTACATCCTTAGAAAATCTCCATTTTCAAGTATTTTTAAGGGCAAAATGATCTTTATTCACAGCGAGCAGGATAGTATTGCCACCAAAGATCTTCCACTGTAACAAGTTAGGGAGAATAATTCCTTCCCTATGAGGAGCCACTGGATATAAATCTATCTTGGGTTATACGACAGGTAATACAGACTGGATGGTGCCAAAACTCCCTTCAGACTCTAAAATCTATAAACCTACTGGATAATTTACAAATGGAACAATTTATGGAGCGGGAACCTGTGTATTATAAGTGAGGAAGGTAAAGTCAAACCGTGCATCATTCATTCTGTTACAGACCTCGTTTATACACTGTCTGCAACCCTGTTTACATGCTGCCTGCATATGTATCACAAGAGAGCAAGAATAAATTAGTAGAGACTCCTGAATGCTGATGCAATATTATTCAGATTGCCTCTAAGCAAAATTCTTCTTCAAATTTCATGTTGCTGTTTACCACATTCCTCCTGCAAGAAATGCAGCTATGTGGAATATTAAAAAATAGAAGGGTAGTGATAATGAAATATCATGAGTGAGCAGGATGGAGACATTGATAAATGGAAGTAATCTGCAACAGTGATAAAAATTTAGGTAATTACAGCAGCCTACAGCACTGCAGGTTGGAGTCTTTATAGCAAGTCATTTTGTATCTGTTATTGAGGATCAGCTTAGGGCAACTGACTTTGAAAATTTTTAAAAAGGAAGGCAAGAAACATTGCAAAGCATCAGTCTATCCTGTCAGTTTTGGTGACATCTGAAAAAACTGGAGTGTCTGAATATTTACATCCAAACCACCATCAGGCGCCTCCAGCCCTGCCTGGGGGTGGTACTCCAGTGCAAAACGTTGCTCCTAGTGAACTGCGGTGAGAAATGAGGTTCCTGGCAGGCACTGCCTAGATTTGGACAGCCCATAATCAGATGGACAGCTCCTAAATTGTATGGGTTCAATTAAAAAAGAAAAGGGAAGAAAGGGCTCTGGTGCAGCATAAGCAATGCCTTCATCTTTCGGTGGTGGTGGAAAGCGATGAGAAAGGGCATAAAGGAGGCTGAAAGTATGAGAAAAGGGAACACTATATAAAGATAGCTTGATCTTTGCAAAATCCCCCTCTGCCATCATTTTAATAATGTAGGGAAAACCTCGGTGACTTCAGCTCTTTAAATTCTAGATGATTAATTCTTCTTTTCCTTGCTGTCTTGCGTTTCCCCCCAGCAGTCACTGTATATTCACCTGAGGACATGACACGTAGCTTTGGGTGGCACCTGAAATGGTGCGGGAAGTGGCTGTGTGTGGGACTAGACAAATGCTGGAGGCTTCTGGTCGGTGTGAATACCAAACCACAGCTCAGTGCTCTGTATGCAGCCCCTTATGGCACTCTGGAGAGCTTTTCAGAGTTGATTTTTTTTTAAGTGAAATCAATATCTTCCACTTTGACTTCCTTGGGTTGTGCTCAAAGGATTTTGGCACCATCCAAATAGAAAGTGGAAACTAGACAGTGTGCTCAACCTAGAAATAAAAACATGTGGGGGAGCCTGACAAAAGCATTCGAATGTCTTTCATTAGCTAACCGCATTCACTTGGGGCTAAAGGCTGAAGTTCTTCCCTCCCCATCTCTAATGCTATTGTAAATTAAATGATGCGTCCTTTGTTTTGCTGTCACATTTCACTCTCACAAGCTCTTGGAGGCTGGTGTGGTCTTTGATGACTTAAATCCTAGAACCACCTGACAACTGGAGCAATAGGCAGGTCTAAGGGTCTCTCCTGTGACCTAGATGTGAATCATGGGTTCCTGCCAAAGTCTCCTTCCTCCTTGGTGACCCAAGGCCTTGGACAACCTCTGCAAAGCTGGGAGAGGGGTGGAAGGGAACCGCACGGGGCACAGCTGAAGCAAACCTGAGTGAGGATTAAGTACGCTGAGGAGCTCAGTGTACCCAAGACACCGATGAGAATGACTCCCTGGTGGCATGGCTGGTCACTTGCCGTGTGGACACAGCTGCTGCAAATGGGCTGTCTTTGAGATGGTGTCAGTATTTCTTTGGCTCTAGTGGGGAGTAGTGATATAGACTATTAGAGGAAATGAGCACTGAAATGCCTTTGATTTATTTGTTACAAACAGGTAATTCTGGAAAGCTGGCAATCTCTGAAAGGACCCTTGAGGAAGAGCTGGAGCTGTAAGATTTGTAGGTGCCACCCTTGCTTGTACCAGCAGGTGCTGGGAGAGATTGGAAAGTCATGTAATGTGGACAGGAACCCCCAGGAAGAGCTCCTTTCTGTGTGGCTTCCCTGTGGTATAGATTACTATAGATTAATACAGCATCTGCGGGGGGCATTTATGGTACTGTAGCTCTTTGGGTGGGAAGAAAGAGCTATCCCTGTGGGAGCATGGCCTTCCCTGTGGGCTGCTGTCAGCAGAGTAACAAAGCTGTGTGTTTAAATCATACAGAGGCGGCTAATGAGTTTTCACCTTGTCAAGAGAGCAGTCCAAGGTTATAGAAAGACGTGTCCCAGAAACAGGAATGGAAAAAAAGCTGAGTTTTGAAAATATACAACCTACTGGGTGAGCTGGTATTTTAAAATTAAAGTGCTATAGGGTTTCCTTTTTTTTTTTTTCTTTTTTTCATGGAAGCAAAGCACAGCTTTATAAAAAGCAAGAGATGAGCAGTCTGATTCGGAACGCAGTGTTGCAGCTAGAAAATATCTAACACATTATTATGTTATTAGTGGAAGTGTATAGTAATGAGATTTGGAAGGCTTTGCCAAAGCTGTCCTGTCATGATTATATACTCAGATAGGGGATACATGAAATGACTTGTGATTTATTTGGTTGACAAACCAAGGCGAAGTGGGATTTCAGTATTTTAAGCTATATCTCATCAAGAAAATCTGGTTTCATTGTTGCTGTGATTATAAATGCTGCACATGAAGTGACTGGAGCACATCCAATATTTTTAGATTTTGGGAGGTATTTTCATTTGCCACTTGACATTTTGATTGCAAGATTAGCCCTACAAGCTGTCAAGAATGTGAATGTTAAGGGGATTAGTATCCAAATAATTTATGGTGGCTAGAAAGTGTAAAGTATTTACCCAAATAGAAGATGATCCCCCAAACAAGAAAAAAAACAAAAGAGAGAGTTTTGTAACTAATTCAGGAGGAAAAGCTGTTGGCTGCGGCTGCACGGGCGTCCCACCCTGGCTGTGGTTCTGCTTTCTCACAGTCAAGGTTCTCACATCACCTCCCTTTGCTGCACGTGGGACTGAAGCCCCTTGGGTCTCTCATCCTCTTCTCTCAGCCCGTACCCACACAGCAGGACCCAGACTCCGTGTCCCCACCTCCCTCCTTGCCCTTTGCTGTTCCTGACAGGCGTCCGGTCCCCTCCAGCCTCGACTGCTTTTGGCCTCTCCGCCATCCGAGAACTGGTGCTTCCTGCGGATGCTCCGCGCTGGCCATGGCGCTGGCAGCTTCTGGCTCATGCTGGCGCAGACTTCCGTCATCAAATTGATACCCACCATCTCTGCCAAGGTTTCTACTTGCACCCCATTTATGCACTCACTCATTTTATTTCTGTGCATATTCCAAACTTGTTCACTTTGTTTTCTAGACATTCACGTTTAAGTTCACACACTGGAGCAGAAATCACTGTCTTGCTCATCTAAAGCAAGACAGGATTCTTTCTTGATTGTAATATGTCAGATACTTTAAAAACAGCTTTACTAGAAACACCTAAAATTGTCTTAAATTTGCATTAAGTGAGAAGTTTTTAACAGGGAATCATCACCAGATGGAAGTGCTTCTCATGGGAGTCTTTAAGCCTCTGCACGAAATTCAGTATTACTCAAATATTTCAGTACTGAACTGGAAGCGAGAACAAAACTCACCAGTCCCACACAGTCTGGCAGACTGGCTTGCAGGATAGTGGGGTAGTCCTGCAGAGCAATCTGCACTGCTCAATATGTAGGTTGCACAAAATGTATTTAAGTGTAACCAAATGGACATTACACATCAGGATAACGGTGATGTTAATGAAGTTTTAAGAATTAGAATGGGTGAGGGGCTGAATATGAATTCCCAGTTTGGTGCTATCACAGAAAATATCTGTGAGATGTATAAATAGACCTGACCTGAGTAGAAAGGGAATTTGGCTCTGTACTTATCATGAGGAGGGTTGTTACTGTAATACCGCACTCAGCTTATGCATCTATGTTTAAAAAAATCAGAGAGTGCAAAAAAGAGCCACTCAGTGAAAAATAGAAATGTCTTCTTTAGTTAATCCTGAATAATGATCTGCTATTGATCTATGTGTCATTTTACCTAAATAAGTTTATTCTGCACTTGGTTCAAGAGGTCAGTGTGGTACAAACTGCAGGAGACTGGGAGCCTGATCGTGGTATGTGCTCGTGGATGTCTGCCCCTTCTCATCCTCCTCCGGGCAGCTGCTGTGCGCCCTTCGTGGAGACAAGGCGCTGGGCTAGCTGGAGCAGTGCTGTGAGCACATGTGGCTGTTCTTATCTCCCTGACATTTTGCCCAGGCCCTAATATTTCCTCTAAACAAGCACGAAGTCTTGGTCTGATTACAGAGGTAACTGTGAAAAAAGTGAGCTTTTGATAGACTGGAGAATTAGTTCTAGGGTATCTGATGCTTCCTTCTGCTCCAATATCTATTCCTGCTTACAGTGATAAAATTTTGAGGTTACAAAAAGTATTAGATTACAAAATCTAATAGGAGGTGCATGTATAAAATCCTGAGTTTAGCTGCACAGTCAAGAGAGATTGCTTTAGCTCCCTAGAGGACTCCCTTTCTCCTAAGATATTAAGTGACAATGTCACCAAGCAAATGATGCCCCAGATTACATGATTACAGCACCTCCTGCTATGCAACCAGGTCAGTGGACCTATCAGGGCACTTCTCTCTACAGTCCTCTGAAGAAGACTGTTCATCTACCCATCTCGTCACTCCTGAGATCTCAGTACCTCTTTTTTGTATATTCATCATCACCTTCAGGAAAGCCTGGAAATGCCTCTCTGGAGCCCTAAAATAAGCCAAATTTCACAGAGGTTGGTATTCGCTAACTCCACCTATCTCCCTTCTCACGGCCTGCCATATCTCTCCATACAAGGTGCCCAAGCAGCCAGAACCTTAGAGCTCTGGATGCTGCTGACATATTCACAACCCAAAAATGAGATACTTTATGGACCTAATAGCAAGTTTGTGCCCTCTTTTAGATCAGGACATTAGCCTCTTTGTGCCTTACTTCCTTCTCTGTATAATACAGATGCTTTCTTCCCCACAGGGGTACAAGAAGGTCAAATAGATTAAAATTGTTAAAATATGCTAATCTGTGAGCCATTTGGGTAACATGGTGATCGGGACCTTGCCAAGACCTTGAGATAGCAGACCTTGCACATCTGTGTAGCATATACAGCTGTGAGTCAGTCTGGAGAGAACAACCAAGAAAAGAATCACAACCAGGGAGCCAAATGGGGATGGAAAAATAACTCTTGTGATCACATTGGACATTTCCTTGGAAAAGTTTCCTGTTATTTTCTTGAATCCAGTAGAATCCCAAAGACGAAAAGGTTCACAGAAGAGCTCGATAATGATAAAGCATAATATAATGACTGGTACCTTAATCACTGCCACCAAAGATTCACGGTCAGACACTGGGGAAATCGTGTGTGTCACTACTATTTCCTTTAATTGTATCAGATGCACATTAACTAGTACTGTCTAGACACTTGTGTCTTATGAGACAGCATTTAAATCAGAATCTGAGAGAAAGAATATAGCTGCTAAAGCACAACCCTTTCTCTCTTGATTCATTTTTGCATTAACTTTCTGCGTTTCAGTGTACATTGAATTTTCTAATTGTATTTTATTTTACCTGATTTTCTTTATTGCATAGGTCTTTATGGTAGTACCTTATGAATTAGTTATCAGTGACTGAAGAGCTGTTCATCAGATGCTGTTACAACCATTAGTTTTGACAGTACTGTAATAATTTAACAAAAGCAATCATGTATTGCATTATGCAATCAATTTTTATGGTTCAGATCATATTTTTACTAGTTTATTTACTCCATACCATTACTATGCATCTTTTATGGTTGGGTCTGTGTGATTTACCAACAATTATGCTCTTGGATGCAATAGTGAAGTTTTAATATTTAAGACCCAAGGGAGAGACAAAATGATAGGCTTATGACAGAATCTGTCATGGATGTGCCAACTTCTCTGTTTCTCCCCAGTATCCACTAATTTCACAAGTCCTTGTATTACACAGTCACTTGTGATACATCTGAGGAATATCTTGGATTTACAAAGTAGTGTTTTGCAAAAGGGTGGCTCAGAAGGTTTTTTCCTAGGTTTTCAAAACTAAATTATACAAAAGCATGACATAAATCTGTATGATTTTCCAAATGGTTGTAAGTGGAAAATAGTAACTAAGACATCAGAAAGTTTTTTGGAGCCCATTGGCACCTTGCCCCAAGTTTGTCTGGGAAGCGTAAGAGAGTAGGTTAACATGTCTGGAAGCTGCTAATGCTTGAAAGTGAATCTGCATTCAGTATAACTTCTAGGTTTTAAAACATCCCTTTGAAATTCAGGAATCACCAGGAAAGCTCTTTTCATATTTTGCGTGTCTTTGTCATGTTTCTTCTCTCTTGGAGATGTTAGGATGTGATTGCCACAGAGAGAACGTTTTCCTTTTGTTGATTATGTAGGAGGTGAAAAGCAATCAAAGGTGTGCTGAGCCTTTCAACACAGCAGAGCTAAGTATAGGACATAAATATTCACAGCTCCCTGAATGCTTCTATTTGATCCTTATGTTGCATGCACATTAGGAGGAGAGGAAGTTTTTATTTTGCAGTATTTCACACTGAGTTGGAATAATAATGTTAGAGTTTTGTGCTTAGCTTGCAGGTGCAGAAAGCTGGAGTCTCTTTGGTAAATACATAGGCACCAAACTTAAGCTTGATTAATAGACAAAAATCTATCTAAAAATCAAACAACATATCTGACACACCAAGCTGCATGCCTGTTTATAGGTAAAGCAGGCTGCTAAATCATCCATTGTCTCCATTGTATGTTTTCTATGCATTTAGCATAATTTAAACAGATGAGGAGAGATTTGGAGAGAGACTTCTTACTAGAAACTAGTTTCTTACTTGGAACTTCTCTTTTCTTACTAGAAATTGCTAGTTAGATTTCTGCTTTACTTTCTATGAAGTTTGGATTTATGGGAAAGGGAATGAGTTCAATAAGCTTAGACTCAGAATACGTTCAAGCTTTCCAGTGTTCCTATTCTGACTTACTTATATTGAGCATTGAAAACTAGGTCTTATGGCTCAATCGGATGGGAAAGCAGGAACTCTATCTCATGTAGAATTTTTGCAGTACCAAAATCTGATTTCCTTCTGGAATGAAAAAGAAAACTTTACAGAATATACTCACCAAGACCAGACGTGTAACGGCAAGAGAGTTCTCTTGGGATACAGCACCTTTAGGTGTCACTTACTTGGACGCAGAGTTGGAACTTGGTCTTCAGGTGGCAGCCACGTGGACTTTTGGTTATTCTGAGCTGCAGCCTGAGTCCACAGGCCATTTCAGCTTTAACACTTGCAGTGAAAGAAAACAGCATTAAGATTTTGGAGGTCAGATGAGGTCTTTCTCTCTGGCTTTTATTACAACATCCACCCTTGCTTGGGCCTCTTACAGAATTCCTAGAAATAAATACATTTCTGCAAAGGCCCTTAGTCTTGCCAAACTGGAGTTTTCTCCATCACCTTTTGATTCTGTTCCACAAATAGCTTGGATAACCCCCTTGTAAAATCTTCCAGCAAGTAACTTCATATATTCTCCCTTGGCTTAAAAGAGGGGGTAAAAGAAGTTGTGGAGTTAGCTTTGGAAGATTGCATGTTGGATGTCTTCCTTCATGTATGGAAGAGCTCCAGATATATAGCAGCAAAGTTATCTCACTGTTTGCATTCAGATCCCTCTCTAAAATATTCCCTGCCCTGACATCGGTGATGCTTGTACAGTGGGTGGGCTGTGACTGTTCCTGGGGCTGGCTCGTGTCTCTCTCCATTCCTTGACTACCTTGTCAGTCAAACCCACCTTTTGTGCCTCGTATGCACTTCGCAGGGTTGGGCCTGTCTTTCTGTAATAAAGTTGTACAGTTTTTAACAGACTAGCCGTAGGATGTCGGTATGCTAATACTGAATTCCACACAAATAATTAAATGTACTCAGGAGCCCCAGTCTAGTCACACTGCTAAGTCTACCTGATTGAAATGAAGAGAGGTAAGGTAGAACCACATACCTGACTTACAGTGTAAACAAAAATTTCATATGGAAATATTGTTTTCTATGGTAGGACTGAAATCTAGATAGATGCAGCCTCAAATATTTCACATAATCTCCATCCTTATCAATGGCAACCCTCAATAGAGTCAGCACGTTGAGGAACTAGCAAGGAACATCAAGATTATTTGTGGTTATGGTCTTTTAAAAGGTCACCTGTGCTCTTTTGTTTAACATTTATTTTATTCAATAGATTCCCTGGTGCTGCAGAAATCTAACAACAATTCTGTCCCTTAAGAATAATAATAACAATAATTCTTTCTTCTTCTTCTTCGTCTTCCTCTCCTTCCTCTTCTGTATGTGTGCATACAATTTCAATCTTGAGGCTTTTACTCTGTTATGTGAAAGATCTTAGGTTTGTCAGATCATGTCACATGTTTTCTTGTTTTGGTTTAATGTTTATTAGGTGCACCACAGTAGTTGCTATTTATTCTTTACTCTTATGATCCTACAAGCCTCCTTCCGAGACAGAAGCTAAAAAAAAAAAATCATTTCACCTGGCCTCTTGCACCTTGCAAAGTGACAGATAAATTATATATTAGTACACTGGGAAATGATATTGCAACAGTACTAAGTGCTTTGGGATGAGAGCAAGGACAAATGATGGAGACTGAAGAAAAAGGAATAAATAGGGAATATTTGCAGGATATAAGGAATAAGGAGGAATAAATGAGTCATTCTGGAAAGGCATTTCTATGATTTGTATAATACTCTGAAAAAAAATCATTATCTTCCTTTCTATTTTAAATTCTTCCAGTGAAAATGTTGCCACAATGCACAGGTTTGAAAAATGTCTTACTGCCTCCATGGCTGTATTGCTGAGAGCCTGTGAGAAAGGATGATGAGTCTGGAGGTTTTCTCCCCTCCCACAGTCCACAGCAGCTGTGGGGAAATCTCCATGAGAAGTATCGGCTGGATAGCAAACCCCACAACACTGACTCCTCTATGGAGATAATCATAACCTATATTCATACAGGTTATATACTATATTCATAACCAGCTCATAAACGCAGCAGAGAGACAAATACGAATTGGAGGTGTGTGAATAAGATGGGGGAAAGATGAGATGAGAACTTCTGCTCCTGCCCTTCTCCATGTGACAGGGACAGGCATCAGCAGCCTGCAGGGCAGGAGGGGACCTCCAGCTCCCTCTTATTCAAGTGCCCTGCTTTCAGGGTTGGGATGTGGGGCTGATTTCAGACCTGTTCACTGCAGCTCAGCTACAGCTGAGCCAGAGATAAAACTGCTACTGCTTGTATCTTGTAAATAAGAATTCACACTTATTGCTAAGCCAATTTATTGGTGTTATTTCCTTGTTCCTGTCGTTGTTAAAATTGCAGATATAGCAATGGCTAAAGGGACTGCGAGGGACACATAGGAAAGAACTGCAGACATTAAAGTAGACATTTGAAGGGCTTTCTTTTTCTGCATCTGTCATAAAATACCTTTCATTTCCATACAAGCACTGCTGAACTCAGGATTTATTTTCTGAAGAAATAACATGTAATTTTCCCAATCAGTGACTGATTCTGTATCCCACAGGTACATGGAAGTCTTTGACAAAAAAAAAAAAAAAAAAGAAAAAGGTAATGGTTATGGCCATAATGTCTTTTATATGCCCAGCTACTTGCAATGTCTTTTTCTTGACAGATTCTTGTACACTTGACACACAGCTTCATGCCATTCATTGTGACAACAAACTATACATCAGCATTGAATCTTTGCAAAGGCCTTTTCATGCCTTTACCTCTTTTTGTTTGCTTGTTTACTTGTTTCTGCTTAAAAGAACCATCTGGAATTGGAAATGTTGTGATTTGATAAGACTGCATGAACTTTGCTGGCCTTGTGTGGCATTTGCTCAGGTGGCTGAAGAGGTAGATGGGGGACCAGACAGGAGGAAATGTTGATGTGGCGGGTGAGGGGATGGTGCAGGGAAAAGGCTGGCAGACAAATGGTCCATATGGAAACTACCTGTAAAATATTAGCAAAGAGGGAAATCTTAGCAAATGCTAGCAAAGAGACAAAGGGTTTTCACCAGGCAGTGAGTGCAGAGAGGTGCAGCAGGAGAGCGAGAAAGAAGGGACAGTTTGTTGGGCTGGTGCTGTTGGTGAGTACAGTCCAGGGAAGTCACTAATGACAGAAAAACAGAATTGGGATGATCTGAGAAGTACGAAGGTGCCTACGTGACTCTGTGTGGCTGATAACTAGGGCTTTGCAAAGGTCAGACCCTGTCACAGTCCTTTCTGCTGGCAGTCCTGCCTGCTTAAAGGACTTAAAAAATACTGTGATTTGTCTCTTACATCAGCAACAGTCAAGATTCGCAGTTTCGTATTCAATAAGTATGCTAAAATGTAAGTTTAGAAAGTAGTAAAAATCTTTTTGTCTGTTCCTATGTAACTAAATCACTTGTAGATCAAGGGATAGATTGGCAATATTACCTGGCTGCTCTGAGTTCCCCTAATAATGTAAAAGAGGTTTTAGTTCACATTGGCCAGCCAGGATTCTTTGACTGCCTCACACTGATTCAACGAGTGGTAAATGAGGAAGAGCTTTCCAAGCAGACTGGTACTGACACTGAAAATAACGTTCAGGCTCTGAAAGACTCTGACCCCCTCCACGGCTCCATAGATCCCCCTGTTTGCTGCAAGACTTGCTTAAATCACTCTCCCTTTCCTAATTTGGCAGTAGCTGCTTGACACCTAAACTCATGTTGATGCTGTGGTAATTGGTGAAATGAAATCATTTGCAAACTGACAAGAGCATTTTAACCTTAAAATATGCATGCACTTTCTAAGTATGCCAGGTTAGCATGCCACAGAAAGTGTGCTCCTGCGAGTTTTGGGTATACAGCCAGGCTATTTCTGTGCCAAGATCTGTGCTCTGAAATGCTGCCAGTATTGAGTTATTCAGGTGGATAAAGGACATTCTGATGATATAACATCTTATCCACATGCCTGTGTTTCTAAAAAGTTTGAAAAATATTCTCATAAAACTTTCCAAACCAGAAATAAGTCTAAAAACCTCATGTTTTGATGGTATCTGTGAGTGAAAGCAAGCCATTAAAACAAAAGCCATAAAAAGGATAGATTTTATGCAGTGGTGAAACTGGATAAACAATATGTCATTTTCTCTTTCCAAATGAAAAAGAAATGGTGAAAAGTCTCATAAAACCTTGTGCTTCGCTTTAATATATTGCTCAGTCTGAAAAATTAAATAAAATCCTGTATTATTTCTACATGTCTTTTAGTTTTGCTATGGCTATTTGTGTGGGCAGGCATAACCCGATTATTACTCGGGGAGGGATTCACTCTTTCCAACACACAGATGTAAGTGTTTCCCCCGAGATGGCTGTCTGGGCTCCACCGACAGCTGAAGCAGGGAGAGCAGCACTGTGAAGGTGCAGCTTGCCTTAGCTCGAGGTAGGTGGAATGTGCCTGCTAAAGCAGTCCCTGCAAGTGGTGATCCTGCTTGCTTGGAGGTCCCGAAAGAGGTTGTTTCTGACCAGCTCCTCTCACACAGCTTCACCCTTGGAGGGTCTCTGCTGTCAGTTCTGTCACCCTCGAACCCCAGGTAGCTCCAGATGCCCTTGCACCAAGTCACAGAGTGCTTTGATCATAAAAGCCTTCTCCATATGGAAGGCCACCACAGAGGCGGGAAGCTCACACATGGCCTGCAGTGCTGGGGTGGGACATGGTGGCATTCTGTCCCAGGAGGGGCTTCCTAGGGCTCCGGGCACCCAAGCAGGAGGTGAGGAAATTTCTTATAACTCAGTCCATGCTGCTGTCTGCTGGGTGGGACACATTCTCTTAACTAATCAGACAGTGTTAAGCAGAGCAGCCTGACCAACCTACCAACCTTTGCTAAGCACTTAAAAAGCTGTTCTGGAAATCAATGTTATTCATACTCTGCTCTGCCCTTTGAATGGTATCATTTACTCAGAATACATCATTCTACCCGGTGCTGCACCTTGCTGTCATTGCCGAACTCCTCATCGTATTTCTCAGTACAGGGCTAATGACGTCCACAGAGAAGGAATCTGAGACCGAGAAGTAAAAAAAGGAGAAACAGAAAAAGATGACCATCTTAGTGAAGCTGCCAGCTCAAAGGTATTTTTAGAACACACAATAATAAAAGAACTGTCAAAATGAAAGCAAGAGACTTCTCAAAGTTTTACTTGGCCATGGTTCAGGAAGTAAAAATCTAACAGAGCATTTAGGTTTCACTTGTGCTAAATGTTTCGGAGTCCATCCTCTGGAACTTGGGAAATCATCCTGATAGATCTTTTTAGTTTCCAGAACCGGGTGGCCACAAGAAAAAAATGCCTAAATGGGGGCTGTTTGTGGCAGGGAGAAAGTCAGTCCTTTAAAATATGCCCTTCACTTGTCTCCCTAGGTGAAGTGCCTGGGCTTAGTGTTGAACGCTGGTGAGCTGGAGCCCCTTCTGTGCCTGGATTCCCATCACAGACCAGTTGTGGCAGAGTTTTGCCCCTGTGCACAAATCCCTGTGCTGTAGCTGAGCTCAAGTGGGATCTGTCTGTAAGGGGTACGTGGGTCTGGCAGGGCAAAGCTGATGTTGGGAAGTGGGGTGGACTGGGCTTTGCTCAGTCACACCCAGAGCACATCCTGATGCAGGACACGAATCAGCCAACACCGCTCAGGTCTCTTTCCCATCCTCTCCAGACTGTTACGCAGGTGATAAGCACACCTTGCTTATCAGGTGGTGATGCTTCCTGTGCACTTAGCAACTGCAACAGTGATATCTGAGACCCATGAGAAACCGTTGAAAATTTGAAAAAAAATGTTCCTGAAACAACTCTTTTGGGGAACTAGCATAGATAGGAGATAATATTTTAATCCTGATAATCAAATCAGTTCCACTGCCATTCTAACAAGTGAAAAACCCTTGGGCATTACAGGAGTGGTTCATGTTTAGGCAATCCTGCTGCTAGTTTTGCAGCAGTGAATCTTTTGATACCTCGTAATTAGGTGGTGTACTGCCAATTGGGGGGCTACTGGAGTAAGCTACAGTTTTAGTGCAATCTTACATGTTTTGAGACAATAGCACAGGCACAGGGACAGATAAAGAAAGTGTAAAGTCAGATATCTGCTGTGACAACTTCAGAGCATCCCAGTTCTCTTCAGAAGCTCCACTAAGTCCCGCTGCCACTGCGGTAGCTCAATGAAACGTGAAAGAGGTGTTATCAGGAGTGCCGCGCATCAGACCTCACTGGGAAACGATGCCAAGTGAGTCAAAAAGATTGCGAGCGCTGTCACTCGTCCCTGTGGAGGCACACATCTCCCCACCCAAAATCTGTTCAGATGACATCCCAAAGTCTGTGCCGAATGAGGAATCGGGCTGACCCAAGGGGAGTAGGGACGGTGCCAAATAAGGTGAAACGACTTAGACTCACTTCTTCTGAAGAGATGTGGCAGGAATTTGATGGGGACACAATTGCAAGTCTGACTGTGCTTGGTGGCGGGTGAATGCTTGTTGGTAACACTACTTTTCATGGTTTTACTATCAACCCTTTGTGCTCAGAGTGATAATAATTGCTATTTTTACTTGTACTTTGTAACCTTTCTACTTCAGAAACCTTGAAATGAACTTAAGTCCCTGTGTTATGTAATGTGCAATACAGAACTTAAGTAATAATTCATGATATGCAAAAAAAAAAAAAAATCCTGTGTCATTTATTCACTAGCATAGTCAAATAAATAAATATAAAAACAAACAATTATAAAAACATGAATTTCAGGTGACTGGAAGTCTTCATCTACATTGCAGTCCTGCTTTTCCTCTAGTCTCCTCAAATGCTAACAAATAAATACACACCACTGCTTCTCATCTAGTTTTTCAGGTCCTTGCCTGACTAGGATTGAGAACCGCCAGAGGAAAGGTTTCTGTTTACATTAAGCACTGTATCACCAAAAGCAGATTAATTACTGAACGATAAAATTAGAAATATCAAAATGGGCAGGTCAGATGGATTCCAATTAATTATGGACACCAATGCTATAATCAGAGCTTGTTCCTTGGGTAATGGGGGTATTTGGTTTCAACTGGATAGTCTTTCCCCTCCTGGTTTTATCCATGCAGCTTAATTGAACTTCAAAAAGCTGAACTGGGGAAACATAATTCAGAATTAAGAACAACTTCTTCCTTCTTTTATGTTCAAATTCACCTTTATGAAATGGGGAAAATATCTCCAACATTTAGGAGAAAATGATCATTTCATGCAAGCAGCTCAACTGTTTACCGGGTTTGTTCATATTCATGCCTTCAGTTAGATATTTCCATGGTCTTCAATGGACTTAATTCTAACAAGAGCCATGTCAGGCTATGAACAAGTCCCATCCCAGGTTGAGAGGAAGCCAGATAGCTGCATGAATAGGCCATGTCACCTAGGATGGAATGTGAATATCTGAATCTAGCTCACAAGACAATTAAAGATCCAAGATTTCTGCTTTTCAAACAAGGAACTGAATGCAGGCAAAACACTTTCCCAGGAATGGAAAGTACTTTTAAAGTCACAGAATATTTCCTGGCCTTTGGCTCACTCTTCTTGCTCTATCTTGTGTGCATTCATTTAAGTTTTGATGACTAGAGCCAAGAAACCCTTCACAGCTTGAGTGAGCATCTGCATGGAGCAGAAGCCAAGCTCCACCCCGAATGCTGGGACATACTCTGTTCATTTTCCCTCTTTGCTGATGTATATCCTATGCAAATGCCACAGCATTTTTCGTGATACAGCCTTATCCTGCCTAAGCAAATAGGACTCCCTAACACAGTTGCATTACAGTACAGCACAACAGAAGCAACAGATATTTGAATTAAATACATTTTGAGCCAAGCCAAAAAACCTCTCTTCTTTTAATACCTTTCAGATTCCCTCTGAATATCCTGGCTTTGGTCAAGACCGCAAACACAGGGAATCAGAAGATCTCCTTTTCTAAGGCTATTTTCAGAGCAGCTAAACCAGGGAGCAATAAAAAGTCTTTTCAGAAGCCAAAATGCATGAGATTTCCAAGCTAAAAAGGCTTTGACAAGTTCAGCTGAGAGCATTTGGCCATTCTCCTGTAACCTCCCAAAATCAGAGTTATTGGTTTTCTGCAACTGAGAATAAAACCAACAGGAGATTAGCTACCATTTCCTCCTCTCTCCCTGCAAAAAGCTTTTAAAACACATAAATTAAACTTGATCTTCCTTCTTAAACTTGAGTTCAAACTCAAGTGAGTGTTTTTTCCTTATTCCTGAAAAAGAATCTCAGTGCCATGAGGAAAGGTTTTTCAGTTCTCACTGAAAAATTATATGCCTTTTTTTGTGTATAAACACAGAAATGGATATGCAAAGAATGTGCAGAATATGCACAGAATATTATAAATATTAGTTATAATATTAGTTATGTCTTAGGAAGTATATACACAACAATATTTTCTATTCTTTATACCTCCTCCCAGAAAAAAAAATCCTCTGCTCTAATATAGGGATTTGAATCCTTCTGCTTCCGCTGAACTGCACCTTTCCGTATCTTTACAAGGCACTTGTAAATGACCTTATTTCCTAGCAATGTGCTGTCAAGGAATACCTAGAATACTGAATAAAACCTTAAAATACAATTTTATGGTGAGATACATAGAAGCACATTAAATTTATATTGATTGGAGACCTGTGGCAGTCTTCCAAAGAACATATTTCTTTTCCATTTGTCATGGACAGGCAATTAACTCTATTTGCTTTAAAATAAATTAGAATTTGAAGTAGCTGCTTAAGTTCCCTTCCCCAGAAGGTATAATTAGTGTCATCTTTGCAAAATATATTACATACCCAGATATTTGAGCTATGTCAGTTCTAAGGTACAGCTTCATGGCCAGTCATTTCACACACAGCAAAGACAGTAAAGCAAAACCTTTCAGAGAAATCCCAAACCATTCAGATTTTTTCAGGAACTGGGTTGAAATCCAGCCTTCCCAGTTAGGGCATGCACTCAGCAGGGCTCGAGAAGACTTGTACAGAGCTTGCTGAAGTGAGGAAAGACAGAGCCAAGGAGGTCAGCGCTCTTCTGTGCCAGACCTCGCTGCTGTCCTTGCGGCGGGGCAGGAGAAGGATTGTAGCTGGAGAACAGAGGGGCCTAGTTTTGAGCTATCTTCCTTCTCATTGCTGAGTTATGAGCTCCACCAGGGCTACAGTCTCATTTCTGTGAGTAAACCTGCATAAGACAGGAGCAGAGAGCACTGATAGGATTCAGATTCAGCAGGAGTCAGGAGCTGTTCAGCAGGGCTGTTCCTCCCTACCCTTCCTGTGGGTGATGGTGAATGAAATTTCTGATTTTTAAGTACAGAAGCAATCGGGAGAGACCCATGCTGGAGGCCAGAGGCCGCTAATGGTTGTTGACTGAGAAGGGGGTACCAGTGAGAAACAGGAGAAGGCTGGAAAACCTTAATTTTGAAGAGATGCTGACAAGGCTAAACCATGACACGGGAGGACAGTGTGACACTTTGGTTTGTCTCTTAGCACGGATTGACCTAGGTAGGTGTCCCCTGAGTAAAGGCTGATGGTAAACTGCCCATTGCAGGTTCCCAAGGGAGGGCACTCTGCCTCCGAGGCACAGCCCTGCTGCTCCCGCAGCCGATGGCAGCTCCTGCAAGTGGGATAGGGTGTTTGTGCTTTGGGGTGACTGAGGGAAAGCCCTGCTTAACCGAGATGGTTATAAGGGCTATAAGGACTGGAACTCCCTTTTCCCTGCTTGCTGGATCCTCCCAAGAGCTCTAATGGCCATTTATGATTCTGTAAGACTCTTTCACTGATTCCTGTGTGCAATTGGCTCTGAGGCATCCTTACCACCTATTTATTACTGTGAAATTAAAGAGTTGATCACGGCTCTTTGGAGGCCACCCTCTCTGTGTCTGACTGCTGGGGATCAGGACTCATCCTGATACCAGGCTGGAGACGATGTGAAATAGCTGGAGTGAGCAAAGAGAGTCTGGGATTTTTCTGACCTTACTTTGCAAGGGGATGCCAACACAAGGCTCCTTTTTCTGGAATCTTTTTGCATACAAAGGGCCTGTGGGTATGATCCACAGACACCCGAGTTGGGCCATGCGGACGGTGTTTCCACGGGTTCATCCTTGTGGTGGGCAAAACCACAGGCAGTGCGAGCACGCTGATGGCTGGTGGTGTTTTAAACAAAAGGTGGAGGCAGCTTGGAGAAGCTGGACTATTGCTGGTGATGTCCTTAGCTTGCACATCCTGATATTGCCATTGCGGGAGGGCGATGAGTGGATCTTGGCACCCCTGAATTGTTGGTCAGTGGCCTACTAATAAAAAGGTAGCAGACCAAATATAGAGGCATGTTCTCTCATCTTGCCTGCTTGGCAATACAGCAGTGATGAAGCTGTAATTCAGAGCCACTAAATGCCTGGGGATTAGGATATTAAACCATAGCTCATATTGCTCTACATGGTGCTTTTAAAAACCCTGATGCTCACTAGTCTCCCTGCTGGTGTTCTACCTAGAGAGAGGCGTGCAAGAAAAGCAAATTGTGAGCCTTGTTCCCAGTGTACAGCCTTTCTTTGGGTTTGCAGCAAACGAGGGAAAATTCTGGTAGCTGTGATATGCAGCCTGACGCAGGGACCTGCCTTCACAAGGAGACATTTTCAATTGCATTTCGTCCTTTAGAAATGCAGTCGAAAGCGAGGGCCAGAAGGCAAACAGCACACCCTGCCTTCGCTGCCTCGGGCGGCTGGAATACGCAGCGCTGCAGAGCAGGAGAGCTTGAAAGCCGTGGCCCGTTTCAAACTGAATTTCTTCTCTTAAGAATCAGATGAGCTAGACATAACGAAGGATGTTCAATCCCATTTTCTCTTTCAGGTGTCTGAAGTGCACAGCTCCACAGAGAAATTGCCAGGCTCTGCCGTGTGTGATCTTTATTTGACATCTAATAGCGCTGCTGCTGCCTCCCGCGCTCAGCGAGCGACACGGCGCTGCTGCAGCTACTCGGGGAAGGTGCAGGCCGTCTCTGCCTGCTCTCAAACCAAGAAATTGCACCATTAAAAAAGCACAGCCGTCGAGTTGCAAATGCCAAGAGGATGGAAAGGAGCATCCCCGGGCGGGCTGCGGGCTGGCAGCAGGGAGCAGCGTGCGGCAGGGAGAGGTGGAGGACTGACACACATAATCATATGCAAAACCTATGCAAATGCATGCTCCAGTACACAGAACTATCACCAGTAACACACATTTCATGAACGACGATTGAGCCAATAATTTATATGCGACTGCTACGTTTTTCGATCAAAGCCGTAGAAGGCAGCTCAGTAAATGAGATTTTGCTTTCATCTGGCTTGTTTTGCAGGTTTGAGCAGCAGAACATCCAGACGTGTTCCTGGGCTTTGAGGATCTAGCAAACAGTGTGGAAAACGCATCTGAGCAGACAGGAAAAGAGAGAGGGGTTGTAATATCAGGAACCATTCCCCATTGCACATCCTTCAGCAACAAGGCAGTTAAAGCGGTTTCTGCATCTGTAGGAATTTCATCCTTCCCCAGAGTTTCCCTTCCCTCAGACCGGGCTGGTTTGCTGCTTCTGCGTTTCCATGTCTTGGAAGGATCCATGAGAAGATCCAGTTCAGAAAACGGATTCTTCTTTTTCCCTAAATATTTTTGCCTGTAAATATTTTGCAGAATATTTACAAATATTTTGTTCAGCCAACTCATTTTACAGATCTGGTTTATCCAGTATAACTGAGGCTGCAGCTCAAGAATACAGTCAATCTTGTCTGAGTGCTCCTAACACCAACGAGAAAAGCCAGAGCAGCATGGCCAGGTGCTGCTCTGGGCTTTCTGACTTTCCAGAGGGATTCAGAGAAACCTGGATGGGTTAATTTACACCCACAAGCTTTGGACCAGTTCTGTGCCACTGTGGCAGCCCTGTACCTGTGTAAGACTGGCATAAGCTGCCGATTCAACAGGCACCTTGTGATGCTCTGGTGTGATGCCCACCTCAGGTTTGTCCTCGCAGGTGATGTGGTAGTGTAGAGAGAGTCAGGGTTAGTGATTGCTGAGCACGGTCTGAAGCTTTGGCTTGTCGGTGGATCTCGAGCACTGCCAAGCCATGTTTCTGAGCATCTCTTCCCTCCTTCAGAGTCTACCGCCTTGAGACAACACTGTAAACGCAGAAATAGGGCATACAGGCTTAAACCAAAGGCCTTTTGGTTCTGAACGTAGCTAGAAGACAGAGGACAAACCTGCACTGATGCTTCCCTCCCTCCCAGGCTCTGGTGAGCTGCGGCTTGGGGACTCTGGGAGCTGGAGGTGGTGCCTTTGTATTTGCTACTCCTCAATTTGTCCAGCCCTTTTTGGAGCTGAGCTGGGATTTCCCAAAGCTTTCTATTAACCCCCCAAAATCTCTTTCAGAAACAGCTGGGTCAGAGGCTATGAATGTGTCTGCAAAGGAGAGGATTATCATTTACCATGCGTGATACTTCCTGCTTATCTACATGAATTTTCACCTTCCAAATTATTTCTCTTCACCACCTGCTTTTGTTTTTACTACTCTGAAGATTGTCAAGGATTTTCTCCCCCTTTTTTGGATGGTTTAGGAGTTAACCCATATGTTGATTATCCCCTAGGGATAGTAAGGGAAGTAAATGAAAATCAGGCTGATTTTTGCACCTTAGGGGTTGGCAAGGCTTTAACTGCCCTGAAGAAGTGATTTGTTTTTGCATGTAGTTTTCAGCATGGCAGGTTGGTGTGGTGGGTGGGAAGAACGTTTTGTGTTCCTGCCTGGGACACCTGCAGCTTGAGTTCTGTGTGAGTGGCAGGCCTGGAGGCAGGGAACCCTGGTGGATTCTGATCACTCTCCTGGGGTAGTGGGAATTTCTTGCTCCCAGTTACTGAGAACAAGACGGAAAAAAAAAAATCACTTCCCACAGCAGAGGGGGTAGGATTTGAAAATACTTTATTTTCTTGTCACAAAAATTATGTGTGTGTGTATGTATACATATATCCACTGCAGACACACATATATTTAAAAGGCTTTTATGGGGGGTAGCTATTAATGTGTGTGCTTTCCAGGGCTGCTAGTTTGCCTATGCGGCACGAAGCTTCTCCGTTCTGCAAAGGGAGAACGGGCTTGTTTATGCAGCAATTCCAGACAAACTCAAGCTGATTTGAATAAAGATTTTACTGACAAACTGAGTTAAAAAGGAAACCACAATTAGATGCTGAATTCACCTTTCGGATGCTGTCCAATTTTATTTATTTATTTATTTATTTATTTCAGGTTCTGCCTCCCCCGTCGCTGACTCCCCTGTGCTGCTGCGTGATGTACGGCAGGAGTACAGGCTGTGCACGCGCGGCGGGTGCATCCAGGCACCAGCCGAGCCGCGACTGTGCAGCTGCTGATTGCTCTGGCAGACGCTCCTCACCATCTTAAAACCGAGAGTGTTTTTCAGAATCAAACCCAGCAGGATCAGGCTCAGACCGTGGGCTAAGTAAGTGCTACCGTCTGACAAAACTAGTGTATCCCGTTCTTGTAATCGACTCCTAATGAGCACAACCGTGTTGTAATGGCTTTCCCTGCTCAATCCTATTGTGTCAGCACAGAGAAATGGCTCTCCTGCCTCAGGCGAATGCTGGGGTAATGTTACCTCCTGTAAGACGTCCTTAAAAGTCACTCTGCATCTGAAATAAGTAATTTAATTTTTTTAGGTGAGAGTTACTGTTGCAGCACGAGGCCACCATGGCACTAGTGCCCTCCTGGTCTCCCATCCTGACTGAGGATCCCCATCCATGCACTGCCAAGAGGTAACTTTTCAGGAGAGGGTAAGGATCTGCAGAGGCTCCTGATGGAGGAAAATGATGTTTTACACAGGTCAGGCCGGGGCTCTGGACAAGGCAGGGCTGTTTTTTATCCTGACATCTTTAGCAGTCTGGAGAAGACATTTAAAAGGAGCTGCCAAGCTGAAGTGTCTCAGAAAAGCAGCAAACCATCGGGGCAGGTTTATGTGAAGTTTGCTGCTTCTTAGTTAAAAATAATGGATATAAATTCTAGGAATGGTTTCAGAAAGGCAAAGCTTGGAGCAGGAGGTAATATCTTTTATTAGAGAAACAGATACAGCCGGAAAAAATTGCCAAGCCCTTCTCACAGCTACAACATTACTGCTGTACCAGGGGAAATGATTTATTTCTGAATAAATATATTCTTACAATTTGAAAGGGATCTGTCCAAGGCCCTCTGGAAACTGATTTATGCCGTGACTTGTAATGGTGGCTGCTGTCTTGCAAACCGACAGAGACGACACTAAACTTGCTCTTTAATTGAGGACTGACTTGTTTCAGCAGAAAGGTGTTTCATGGCTGATTGTATATGTTCCTTTCCACCGCAGGACACCTGCTGTCATAATAGCTTCCATTTCTATTGCAGTATAATAAAATGATCTCAAAATGCTTCATAAATTCTGGAAAGATTTACAGAAGGGATCAAGATATTTCCAAAACCTTGTGTATGAATTCTGTTTTTTGATCTTCTTTTAGAAAAGCTATTCTCATTTCATTTGTCTCCTTGCAATTATTGGGAGTATCAACACTTTTCCTCCTTATACTGAAGAGAACCTCTGGGCAAAGAAATAAGGGAGGCTGGGTGGCTGCTTTGCCTCCCCTCTGTGGAAAGGAGGCAATGCTAATATGAGAAAATATGAGATATGGAAATATGAGAGTGCCCCCTTTTCCTGCAAGTCTACAAATTCACACAAAGCTAAAAAAAGAAAGAAGGAAGTTCAGTATATAATATTTGTTCTCTTAGCCTGGCCCCCTTTCACTTTCCTGGTCTTTCGGTTTTCCCCATTTGTCCGTGGGCAGTCCATATTGGGCAAGGCTTTCCTTCCCCTGATAAAAGTGAGCAGCCTCCTTGCCTCCTCTAGGACTTTAATAATAAATCTGTCACACTCTGCCTGATGCATCATAAAGAAATGAAAAAAAAATACAACCTGTTCAGCAGATATTGGCAGCACTGGCACAAATTCAATTTGCCCATGGGTAGACAACAGAGGAGTGTAAAAGCAGAGATTATATCAGCTCCTGACAATAGCTGAAGGCTCTCCTGGCACAGTCGGAAGGTTCATGACCCATAAATATTTTGCTCCTGGCAATTGCAATTGCAGCCTCCTGCTACAGCAGAACTTGTAAAAACTGTAGACAGTCTATTGCTCTCGTGGGACTCACAGGCTCCCCTTGCAGATTTTATGAGTATCAATCACCGGCATTATCTCATAAGACTTACAGGTTACCAGCTGGTCTGGTGTGTAAATGTTCCTCTTGCAATGCTGCAGGCTCTCAGTACCATGAATTTTAACTATTTCTGTCACAGGAGATGCAAGGGAAGTACATTTTCATCTTTCAGAAATCAAAGGCTGTTAACAGCGCAGCAATCTGATCTGCGTTTCACCAGGTACATGCAAAACAGATTTTACCTTCCTAACAGGTGTTTTTGCAGTGCTTTAAACCTCTTAACGAGGTTTCTGGCAGAACTGACAGTGTTCGCAGAATCTTGAGTAGTGATCAGATATGTGCACCGAGAAACATACAATTTCCCTTAATAACACAGGCACCGATGGGCTGTTTTAATGGAAAAAGATAATACAGAGAAAAATTGACTTTTCTTATAGCTCATTCCATTTATTTCAGATTAGTTGATGGAGTTTTAGAAACTCCATCTATTGGAAAGGCTACAAATCTTTCAATATAGAAAGTTTACTATTTCACATTTTTCAGTATCTTTCATTTTGGGTCTGTTGCTTGCATTTGGTCTTGGCAGATTGAGGTTGCAGAGACATCTGTGACTTTAGTGTATTTATGCATAGGAAATAAAAGTCTTTGAGCTCAATTTCTCCATATGCCTCTTTCAGCTTTCTATTATTAGAAAGCAAACATCTTGAATGGATTGCTAGCTAGCTATATTCAGGGCTGCCAATTGTCCCTGTTTCATATTCTAGGTTACAGATATTTTCAGCCTTGTCTTTTGGTATCTTTAGAATCCGTCTGGTGAAAAGTTGTCATTATCTCACTGTTGGCTTTATGAATGAATCATTAAATTTTATAAAATGCAGGGAGTGAGTTTCTCATTAGGTCTCTTTAACTCACTCCTCAACTCTTTTTAAATCTGGGACCTTCACGCTCCTGACATTAGAAAATGTGGCCCCTTTCTGTGTTTACCAGGAAAATAAAAGTGAAAAGGAGCACCTGCACTGCGGATGTCACCTGGCCTGGACACCCCTGGATCCAGGGGTTCTACCTCTAGATGTGCAGGGCAGTTCTGGTGCCTGCAGAGATGTCCACAACTCCTCTCTGGTTCAAGGGCCTTGTCAATCCCTCTCAAAATGGGAAATGTAGCTGCAAAACAAAAAGCTTCCCAAAAATAAAAGCAACCAAACAACAATCATTTAAACCATGAAAAAAATAGGTACATAGGTAATAATAAACCTGAGTGTGTCTCCTGCATGCCCATCAACATCACAGGATTTTCCTGGGAGAATGAACTGTCCCAGCTCTTACCTTGGTCTTAATAGTCTCCAGAAATTGAACCCATAAAGGACAGCTTAGTGCTATATGCCTGTATGCCCCTGCATTTTCCTCAAGGTGGATGTCATCAGACCAGCAGCACAAACCCTGGTGCTTCATTGGCAGGATTTAGTGAACAAACCTGTCACCTGCCAAAGCCATGAAAAGCGCCTCAAGAGCCATGTCAACACCCAGCTCATGCCACACACACAAACGCGGAGACACCCTCCCATTAACATGATCCTGACAAAACCAGACTGCACCTTTTCCGCATTTGGCTTCAAGTCAGCTTATTAATGGAGCGGCTGAGCCTTGAGACACCCCATGGCTGCTGCAAGCCACTGCCTTGCAGGGCTATCTGGTAAATGCCACTTTGAAGAGATCTCCTGCCCAGAGCACGTCTCCAGGTGCCCTTGCACTCTGGAGAGTGTGTGTGGGGCAGGCATTGCCACCCCGGGGCACTGAGGCAGAGCCTCGTGCTCCTGCTCAAACCCTGCCCCAAGGCAAAGAGGATGTGGGAGGCGTGGACGTGATGAGACCTGCGTCAGAACATGTCGCGCTGCTTCTCTGCCAGCGTCCCACTGGTCTTCTGAAAGCTGTGCCTGGCAGGGCTTGGAAGAAGGTTAAGTGGTCTCCCCCTCAAAGAATCTCCTTGCGGACATAATAAATCACTGTCTTGTGGTGACACTAATGCTGGAAAATGCACTCCTTGTGGATTTAAACAGTAAGTATCGACTCTGATAACTGTACTACAGGGGAGCTTAAAGAAGCCATCTGAGCCTGGGATCCTCTCTGCGGCAGGTGCTGTGGTTTATCATCATCATCACTCACAGGATCCACAGGGTAAAATGGGTAAAACAGACAGCAAAGGCATCAGCAATTCCATTTTAACATTAATTGCTAATGCATCATCTTACCTGAGGTCAGCTGGGAAATTAAAGAGTACTGTTGGATTAAAAAGGTAACGAGATTATTTGGGGATGGCTGCTCTCTGGAGCAAGATGTAACTCAGGATTCTCAACTTTGTGTAGAAAGATGTTCCAAATTAAAGTTTAAAATACTGACCAATCCATTCCTGCTCCTGCTGATGTAAGACTGATAAGAAATTATGCATCGGTGTTATTAGAAGCTTTCTGGTTTTCCCCACAATTTCCCCATCCCAGCTGGGATGTCCCAGCAGGTGCAGAGAGTTTCTGAAGACATGTATTGAAGGGAAGAGCAATTGCAGGAAGGAGTATCCATAAAATCAACAGAAGAGTGACCCAGCACCACGCCAGTTGTGGCTCTCTGAGAAGGTGATTGCAGAGGGATGGACATGGTGTGGACATGCAGTAGCCCCTTACTACGAGGGGATGCGAAAAGCAGCTCTAATGCGGCAGTACCATGTACCCACTTGCCACTGGGGTCACCAGTGGTGGGAAATGCAGAACTATCGGGCACTGGGTCCAGGCTGCTTCTGAAGCCAGTGTACAGTGTTCTGCATAAAGCATGTCACCATCTTCTCCTGAAAATCCCTAAAGGATTATTTAAAAACAAACAAAGCAAACAAACAAACAAACAACAACCACAACAAAATCAAAGTCTCCTGTCTTGGACCCAGATGGGAGCTTGGATATGGCTGGTGCAAGCACAGTGCTGGCTTTACATAACCTGGCTCTGCGATGCGCTGCATTGTATTGCAGCAGATAGATTTTAGGTCTGCAGTGCTGTTTTTCTTTCCTTTCCAGTGCTATGTCCATATCCTTGTGTACATTTTTATGCAGATGTGGATATACTGACAGCTGCACAGAGCCTCACTTCAGCAATTTTCCTTTCATCTTGAAATATAAGCAGATAATTATTCTGATTGTTAAGTTTGATACGATGTAGCAGAAGAAGGTTTGATGCTCTTTTGCCATGTTTATATGTCTCCTAAGTCCCAGGCAGTGAATCTGGTCCCAGATTTTCTGGTCTGCAGAGGACCAGAGGTCCCCGATTCCCTTGCAAGCGTTTTGCAGCCCAACACTGAGGTGACTTTGCACCAGCCCTGAACTTTTTCTCCTAAGTATCTTTAGCACAGTGCCAGGTGTGAACTGTGCTTCTCAGACCCTCTGTGAGCTGTTAATCTTCATGTGTGAGTAAATCCAGCACTTCTAGAACTTGGGACATTTCCTGTGGCCATGTGGGCCGCCAGGACGGCACAGGCACCATCAAGCTTTTCTGTAAGATGCTCCTATATTCCACACCATGCCTGAAGTCTTCAGATTTTACTTGCCCTGGATTTTCAGGTGTAAAAAGATAATATGTCCAAGTAAACCCAGGTGAGTGCCAACTGTGATCATGGGAAGTCTCATTCTATGGATTCACAGATGCCTCAGGTGTTCCCAGCTTTCACTAGAGCTTCTTCAAAGCCAAGGTTACTTTCCAGGTTGGCATTTTGTATCTTAGTTAAGTGTGGACTCACCTACTGCTTTTCTTTCATACAGAGCACCTATGGAAATATTTGTCCTCTGGATCTTTCACTATTTTTATATCTTCATGTAATTCTACCCAACCCCTTACTCCACAACCAGACTGAGTTGTAAATAAACAAGAGATTGAAAATTTATCACTTTGTGCACACAAACACTATATACCTGGCAATGGTCAGTTTGCCAAGTAGCACATGTGGCTTATATGTGACCCTGGCACATTGCAGAAGGACAAACTAAGGGTAGTAAAGGGAGGATGATTGCAGTGACATCTAATGGAGCCAGCTTCATCTTCTGGAACTGGCTTACTGATGTTTGCAGTTCATAGCCATACAGGACAAACTGGTGAGAAGAGGTGTCCACTGGACACAAGGCCTGACACCCACCACCAGCGGGTCTGTGGGGCATGTCTTGTACCCTTCAGATCTTCTGAGAGTGGTTTTTTTTTCAGTGGGGATGGGAGGGGAAGATGCTCCAGAACCCCAGTCTGCTTCTTTGTTCCCCATCCTCCTATGGAAATGGTGGTGGGTGGGTCAGATAGTGATGAAGTTCTCACTAGGACCTGAGAATCTGGAAGCATTTCTAGATTTCCCAGCTCAGAAACAGCACAGCAATATTCAGCACTCACTCCCCTACTTTAGAAAATGAGTCTCAGTGAATGATGTTGCCAAGCCAGTTATGAGATGAGGTAGCTTCAGCTGTAGCTAAGATGAAGCCCTATTCTGCATCCCTTCAGAAACTGGTCTGAGCCTGCTGCGGGGGGGCTCCTCGTTGAGAAACCCTTCCTGCTGCTGGTTGTCTTCAGGGGAACTTCCCGCGGTGACCAGGGCTGTGTCTATGAGGCAGCGGGTACCACCACACATCTGGTGCTCTCGGATAGATGTTGAAATAAGCCCCCTTGCCCACTCATTCCCAGACATCGTCAGCACCCGTATGAAGACCCAGTGTGTTGCAAAACCAAGGCTCCCCCTCTTGCACTAGTATAACCAGAGGGGATGGGAGACATGGGAGCAGTCCAGCCTGTCGCAGCACACTGGTTTGCTTTGCTTTTTAAACTTTCTCTGTAGCTGCAGCCTGTGCTTTAAAAGAACTACCTGCTGGGACAACATGCACAATAAAAACTTTCCCAGCTACGGCATGCTGCTATTAGAGTGTCTATAATTTTTAGGATCTGTGACTAATGCCTTGTTCATAGAAGGTGGCATCACGATTTGCAGCAGAAGCAAAGGGTAATAATTCAATGCAAATTCTGGGGCCAAATCTGCAATGCCCTTAAGGATCCGTTATTGTACAGTATACAGCAACTATACACTGTAAATATACAATTTTCCACTTTCCTTGGGCAGGAGAGAGAGCTTTACTGTGTCAATTTTATTTTTTAATAGACCACCTGAAAAACAGACAGATGCCTTGTTTTGCAGTATGTGGGACCAGTAGAGGAATATATGTTACAATGACCTTGAGATAGAACAGTGGCTTCTGTCTGCTAGGTCAGGCAGTACAGCAGCGTACTAGAAATAATCAAGGGGCTCATTCCTCAGCTAATTAAAGACCTGAAAATATAATTTCATGTTGTGATTGTTTGCAATTAGTCACAGATGCTACTGATCACTCGCTGTGCGATTATTTTTCCCTGAATATGGTAGGAAATGCATTTTAAAGTAAAATCACCAATGGCCTAGAATTTAAGGTTAGTTTTTGCAAATCTCACACTTTCATGTGTTTCATCAAGAATTATTAACTAGAGAAAATAGTTGCTAATTTATCTGCTATTACATATATATACACACGAGCTGCATATACAGACAAGAAAAGTCTAGTTTATACACTGCCAAATGTAGATATCCACAGTGTAACTTCAGGTTTCCATTATAGTCAGTGGGGAGAATTAGAGAACGTGCCTGACCAGCTTCAGATGCCCACTTTAGGACAAAATTAATCATCTCACCCCCCCACACAATTGCATTCATTTCAGTGTATACAGACAGCCCAGTGTGCCTATCTCAAATGTAGAGGTGTACATCAGGCGCAGTTAAAGGTAAATAAGGTGAATATGGTGAAGTGTTTTGACCACATTGTTAGAATTTGCAAAGATTTATAAAGCAAAGTGCCTCCGACATCTCATATTCGTTGTTTGGAAAGCTGTTAGAGCTTTACTGAGCCAAATGAAGTACTGGGGTAGGTCCTTCTTGTGAAATTATATAAATTATTTTAAATCAATTCTGTTACTTGAAAGAAGTATCTTTTAAGGTCTCCTTCTATGCCAACAAGTACATTTTATTTGGAATTGAATTTTTTTTATATTGGATTGGAGAAGAAATACCAAGACCTTGGAGGTCTGTATCTACAGAAGACATGAGTTGATGTCGTTCAGCATGCATCTACTGCAGAATTCACAAACCTGACTTTTGCCACTGGAAAAATCCTCTTCAGCAGCCATGTTTCATGGTGGGCCTAGCACCACTGGGATTGAGCTCAAGGACTATGATTTCTTGCAGGTCTTGGGCACATGATGGGCATTACATTCCTGAGGCAGAATTGTCCCCAAGCACAGAATTGTCCCCAAGCACACCAAAGGCAGAACAGCCTTTGCTGCAGCGAAGTATATTTGTAGGAACAGAGATTCATGTGGGATGGGCATCATCTCATGTAACGCAGAGCCTAAAACTTAATTGGTTGAATCTATCCAGTGCTCATGGTAGTGAAACGAATATGTTTGGAGGTTAGTCAGCAACGTCACAGGAACCTTGAGGAGGAAGTTTTGAGTTTAAGATCCCCAAATAATCCCTTTTCCTGAATTCCCTTACCCTTTTGTTAAGGTAGTTATGTAGTTTAACAGGAATCAGATGGAGAAGACAGATCCCATGGCTGAACAGAATAGCTGAGAAAAGCCTCAGTGAGTAACAGCACAGTCTGCTTGGCATTTCCTTCATCCTTGCTCTCCTATTTTATTGCTCTGCTTTTGCTAACCTGCATAGTTGTGTTTGGTCCATATAGATGGCAGGAAAAGGCACTGCTGTTAAATATATTTCTGGGAGGAAGTTAGCAGGTTTTCTTTTTATTCTTGAGAATAATAAAGATGTTAAGGATAAAGTGTTTTACTTCATAGTTTCCTGACTGATAAAATTTCATTCTCAGGATTAATAGCACACATCCTTATGGAATTGAAGTGACACAGAAAGTCAATAATGACAAATGTAATATTAGATCATTGTAGCAGGGTCTAACCCCTCTATCTAGAAGGGAAAGACTAGCTGGTCTCAATGGGTTTTCCATAACGAACTTTTCAAATTGATTGTGCATTGTGTCTCTAGGCACTGGCTTGCCATCATTACTTAACATTATGAAATGAACTGTGTGCATTTGCATTTAGGTCTTTTGGTTTAAAGAAGAACCAGATAGTTATGAGAAAGAACTGAGTAACACTCATAGCAGCCATATATCCTATTTCTGAATTAAAAATGCTCTTCTATCTTTCCATCTTCAGTCCCCCTTTCCCTCCCCCTAGTCTGTGATAGAGAATGTCTATCATTAAATTTGAAATAAATTTAAAAGGAAGACCATTCTCTTTACTTTCTGCACTTTTACATTAAGAATAAGCTATCCATGCTGTATTTAAAATGTTACATCTGCATGTAGACTTCAAATCAAGTTCTCTATGTGAAATAAACTTGCACCAAATTGCAAAAAAAATTGCAGCTTCGTTAATATTTTGTTACAGTAGACCTTGAAGAGAAACTTCACTGTCCCTTGTACACCTTCCAAGTGGAAAATTTTCTCTTGGGATAGAAGTTGCCTAGATTAATGGAAGTGCCTTGGATGCAGAGGGATGGCTGGAGCAGGGTTACATCAGTGTATAATATTATTGGTAGTGCTTAGAAGCCTTCAGGTTACAGATTGCTCGTAGTAACCTGAACAGAATGGATAGAACCTGAACATTCCTGGGGGGATCGGGCTTTGGGGACCAAGTAAATGCCTTGCTTCTGGTTCCTTCAGGCAGGACACTTCAGAAGATGACTCAGCAGGGCGCTAACGCAACCCTGCTGCTCTGGGTACCTCACCTGGTTCGGGCAGGATCGGTGCTCTCTTTCCTGCTTACATCACTACGCTGCATCTCAGACCTGAGATTGCTCCCAGCATCTGTGGAGGCTTTGGGTGTTTCTGCTGCTCCCATAGCTATTCCTGCTGCCCTGGCCGCCCTGGTGGGATGCTCACAGGACTCACGGCATCACCTTGCCTGGGAGGTCACTTACATCTGTTGTACCTACAGACTAAGTCATACCTCATGCCTGTTCTGGTACATTCTCAGTGGAAAGCATAAATCAACAATCAGTAAAGTTCTGGATTTCCTCTGTGCTCCCTCACAGTTTTAATAGGTCAAATATTACTGCTGATTAACGGAGAGAACAGAAAGTGAAGAACCTTTATGGACCGCTAACCCTAATGAGTGCAGTAAGTAATGAACTGACGAGTCCATGCACATTGTGCTGCAGAATTGAGCGTCTGAAAGCCGTCTGGTATTTCACGTGGCAGACATGAATCAGTGAGCAACACTGACACGAGATGCTTCCAGCATAGCTGAGCTGGGAATGAATCTGCACACAGGACCTCCTTGTGCAGCCTCGCTACCCCAAACACACACTGGCTACTTGTAAGAGGAAAGATGAACCAGAGATACTGACAGTTCTATAATTAAAAATTGCCCTTGAGTGGTTAAAATCCTTTGCTTAAAATGCCAGCCATTTGCAATTCATATTAACAACCAACTCTGTGGCATATTATTAACAGCATCCATATGCTATTGCACATTATTGCAGGGAGCCCTTGCTTAATAAGGGTTGAACAGTCACAGAGGCTGGCATCATTTCAGCAACACACCAAGGCTTTTATTTGCTTGTGTGTGTTAACAGATTTTTATGATCTCCTGTGGCATTTGTGGCAGGAATTGTGATATGTCGTTAAGATAGAAATACCAAAGAATAGGACTTTGTGTTCCATTTGTGCACCATTACAAGTCTTTCCCCTGGATTTTTTAGACACTTACAAAGGCAGTTTTTGCTTTTGAAGTAATTTACCTAAGTCTTGATTTCCATCAAGGTCATGAGTTTATATTCTGTTCAAGATGCAATATAATTTAACATCTAGGTAGGAGGAAAATATGAATACCCACGTATTGTAGCTAGGAATTTGGCACAGGAAGACTAAGCAGCCCTACAGCTGGATTTTAGCACTGCCTCACTACAAAGGCACTATTAGGTGCTTCGGTTGGGCTTGAGACCCAACTCATCCTCCCTGCTCCGCCGTGCTCTCACTCTTACTCCTGGCCCCCACAATCCATGGGATTATCTTTGAGCTCTAAAGGCAGTGGTTCAGTGCCTGCTCTCTCCCACACATGTACTGATGTCCAGTCATCTGTCTTCGAAACACTCTCTTTCTGCAGGGAACTTCTGGATTAATTTCCAGGGTAACATGTAAGATGATGAGCAGCATAATCCATAGTAAATCCTGCTATCTGATACACTTTCTACTATACACAGTTAAATAAGTTACAGCAACTCTTCTGAGCATTTCTAGTCATCCAGGCCACCACTGGTGTGAAAACCATGAAGATGCTCTACAGGACATTCTCTCAGTAATGCTCAAAGTCACACTGTTTGCCACCAGGCTGCTGTTTTTCCCTTCTATTCATTAAGGAAACTGTGTTATTTAGTGAAAATGATGCATGTAGGTATATTTGTGTGCCTGGTTGCCTTGATGTACTGCGTGATGCTGCGTGATGCGCCGCGGCGTTCCCGAGTACGAGCTGTTCTGGCCTCCCTTGCAAGCCTTGAAGCCCCTGTTCTGGTCAAGGTGCTCCCCCGAGCCTGATCCGCCTCACTCCGGCAGTGCTCGAGCTGCTCTCCCATCTGTTTCCTAATGATCACGACCAGCCTGGGTTAATCTGTTCTCTTAGGGTACGCCAAAACGGAACAGCACCTCCCACACAGCAGGACCTGCAGCACATCAGCTTTGCCAGGAGAGAAGAAATCACTACCTTTCCCCCTTCTGTCTGCAGATCTAGACTCTTTGGTGTTCTGAGGCTGGACATCCCTCCTCCTTCATCACATATTATTTTGACAACATTGCAAAGGTTTTTTTTTTTTTTTTTTTTCCGTAACTATCTCATATCATAAAACACTTTGTGAAATACTGGACTCAGATGTTGAAGTATCTCACATAGTGACCTCCTTATCTGCACTACTAACTTTTGATGCTTTAGTTTTCTAGACTTATTTTATGTGTCAGTGATAATGCCTAAACAAACACTTTACAATTACTTTTCAATGGTTCTTTTTTAAGATCATTTTTATAGATATTCTTAGCAATACATAGTGTTCATTTATTCCTGTAAGTAAAATAAAATGTATTGTTTTATTTATATTTTATTGGATTTAATTTTTGTATTATTTTCTTCTAAAAATGCTTATTTCTAGAGCAAGCCAGACTTCATGGAAGAACTAGAATATGCCAATAACAAGTCATGAACAATCCTCATTTCATTGGCATTTCAGCTACCATCTGGAGTAGTTGTATTCCTCCTCTTTATTAACTCCCATGTGCAGACTCTCCAAAACTCTTTGAATTGCTCGGGAGACAGCTGAGCAGAATTTGGTGATAGGGAATTCCTCATGCAAGGAACATTCAAACATGTTCCTTCAACCCAACCTCATTTCCATCTGATATTTTTTATGAGGAGACCTTTTGTGCACTACATAACTTGCCTGCTCTCAGTGATTTTTGTTCTGGGCACTTTTACTTTTATTTAAGGTCATCCATATCCTGTTCATTGAAATTCAGTCTATTTTCCCCTTTGAAAGAGGAATACTGCTAACTACTTCAGCCACAACTTTCAAGAGAGCTTTTGCTACATCTAGTGGCAGAGCCTTTAAAGTGCCTGAAAAAAAAAATCCACCTATAAAATCCTTGCTTGTCAGCAAGGAGTGATGAGAATTAATTCCACTGAATTACTGGAGGGCTTGAACCCCTATCCCGGTACTTGGGGGACTGCTCCCATATTACCAAGTGCTGAGATCTCTGTCCCTCAAGGGGGAAATATTGAAGAAGGGTTTTACTTGATGAGTAAGGGTGTTCATTTAGGAAGTTGGGTACTTGGATGCCTGCTGTTTCCATCTTTTAATCTAGAAACATGCAGAGCACATGCACAGGGGACTGTGATTTCTCTGGGATGTTGTTGGGGAGTAGAGGCATAGGGTCGGCTCCATGACGGGATCATCCTGGAAGAACATTCACAAACAGCAAGCTACAGCAATAGAGCAATAGCAGCTGCCCCTAACCAGCACTGGAGCTGTCTGTTTTCTGAGGGACTATCTATCTATCTAACTTATTCATAGCCCATGGAAAAGTTTTCTTTAATTCCAAAGGGAATTGGGTGCAGCCTGCACCACAAAACATATCATCGTGGTGGTAAGATGAGCAGTAGGCTTGAGCGACTCTTTTCCACGTAGCAATGAGAATGGTGAATGAGGCGACTGGTACTATGATGTTAACAATGACAAAATAATACAAACGAGTTGATTGCAAAAATATTAAAAAAATCAGTACCAGTGTTTGAAGAATTATCAATCTGGATCTACAAGGCAAAGAAATAAAAATTTTGTGGGTTTTGGAGTGATTATTTTAAAAAAATCTACAATATTAAAAAACAATATTAAGCCTTACTAAGATGTCTCCTTCCAGGGAATGACTAGTGTCTTTTACTGGGAATTAGTTTTTTTTTTTTTTTTTTTCTGGAGAAGGTTACGGCGAGGGAGGTGGAAAGCCATAGCTAGCATGAACTGATACCAGAATATCCATATTGAAAGAGGTACAAAGGTGTTACCTTGATCCAAGATCTCAATATCTTGAGGCAAATTTACCTTGGAGTAACAGAAGTAAGCTAAGAAAAAAAAAAGTCACACATCATTCCTACCTTTGGACTTTTAAAGTAGAGCATGCAAGAACATTTAAAAATTGTACAAAGAGGATGAATTCACTATTAGCCGGGAGATGGTCAGGCGAGGAGTTATTTCCACCTCACATTGCTATTTGCCATTGTGAAATAGCAGCAAAAATAAGGAACCATTTCACAAACTTGAACTATTGCTTCAGTTCCGACTATTCTTGATCAAAGGATTAACTATCCCTGCTGTTTACATGGCCAAATATAATATGTGAAATAGTATGTGGTCAGCTAATATGTGGCCAAAGTTACAATATTTTTTTTGAAGTGAAGAAGAAAGCTCGAGACCTCCTACAAGCTAAAGAATATCTTGAAAGGAAAACAAGTAAGATGGGGAGTTGAAAGGCAAAATGTAATTTTTCTATTTATTTTGAGCCTTTTTCTTCTAGGTGCATAAAAGTTGGCACAGGTTGTTTTTTTTAATGACCACTGTTTGTGGTTCATTTCTATAGAAGAAATATGAGGGGTACATGGGTCTTCTTTGGAAATAAGACCTATTTTGGCTGCCAGTGGCAAGGTGAACCAATGAGAATGCGGAGGATCGTGTCTGCAACTGAAGGACACTTCTTGGAAAAAGCCCAGCATCACTGAAACCCTGGGAGCTCCAGGGAGCTTTACAATGGCAGGAAGGCAATTTCCCTGCCATGTCAATGTTTAAATGCCCATGGCTATTTCAAAAATGTCATCCCACATTTCACATCACTGCCTGCCACCCTGTGCTACGGCTGACAGCTGCGTGGAAGAGGACAGTGATGATCTCAAGTCTCCTGACGAGCACAGGAGCTTACACACACCTGGCTTACGAAAGCTCCACAGCTTCTTCTCCATATGGCATGAGCCACTTCTGGACCTCCTGGCAAAGAACTTCCTTGGAGCGTCAGCTCTGGCAAGGCGAGAGGCTCTGGCATAGAGGTGACGGGAGTCCTTGCCACCGCATGTCCAAAACTCACAGCAAATCAGACAACCGAGTGATAAAACACAGCTGTCCAAGCATGAACAAAGGAGGAATTTCAGGGAAAGGACAAACCCTTTTCCATTCATGCTTTCCTGCATTCAGAAGTCCAAGGCACCTGCGCTCTCCCATGCTCATAAAGAGATTTGCATCTAGGTGTCTTCTGTGACCATCAGCCAGAGCTTAACATGGCAGCAGCGATAAACATTTGAAAAGTGATTGATGTGGCTTGATATTTGCAGACCTGTGCTCAGCTGGCTAAGACGTCCCCCAGTATTCTTGCTGCCACCACTCAGGACCAACACCTCATGCTGTCACATGGAATGACATTTCTCTATGCTTCACCTGCACTGACCTGATCCACCCTTCCCATTCAGCTGCCCTGGTATTTAACACTTGATGAGGGAAATTTCTAGCTTTTATCAAAACCTTTTTAGCTTCAGTGGCCATTTGAGTGAAATTAAAGCTTTTATCAGAAAGGTGTAGGAACAAGGACAAAATGAAATTATGGTATTTCTTTGGGGACGGGAGGATTGTTCCATTTCCCTCTTTAAATGTCACAAACCTACAGGTAGAAGATAATAGGATAAAAAGATTGTGCATTTTTCAGCTACCTGCTCATAAAATGCTCTGGAAAGCAAAGCAGCCTTCTTGGTTATGTAGAGGCCATGAGCAATGCAAAGGGCTGTGGAAAAAGCAAGTCTGTTCTTTTGTCTAAAACAAAAGCCCAGGAGAGTGTTCGGGTGCTCTTGGCCTGAGCACAGCTTTTCAGGGGTGTGCTGGTCCAGAGCAGCACTGCTTTTCTTTAGGTGCAGAAGAAAATTTGTACCTTCCAATGTTTTTGTTAAACTAACCTATTATTTAAGATTTAATAGTGAATGTGAAAATGATATTTTTTAAAAAACTAAAACATATATTTGAGTAATTTTTGGTCTGCTTTAAGCCTTTACATGCCCTTTAGACTCTGTAGGTTAAATAATAACAATTACTATTAAATTATAATAAGTGTCCTCTATAATAGGTAAATATCAAATCCAACTCCCCTGATCTAAAAGACAAGCTCTTTTGAGCCTGCTGCTTTAGTAAGTAGCCACGGCCTGGTCCTCTGGACGGTTTCCTCAGCCAGAGACACATTCTTGGATGCAGACTGTGCAGGGCACAGACTGGGATTGGGAAAGCTGAAGGAGCTGCTATCTCTGAGAAACACGCAAAGAGGCTGCATAACCTGCATGGCTGGCCTGCTTTTTTTAAATGTAAAGGATTTTTTTTATTAGTTCTACCAATAGTTTTTGCCTTATTAACAAAATTATTTATGTCAGAGCTCAGGATATTAATAGCAGTTTTATATTCTGCAGTTGGTCGCTTTCTTGCCTATTATTATCATCACTTTTATTTCAAAATCCTTCAATATAATCTAAAATGCAGGGAAAGGCATCTGGTGTGTGCACATATTCCTTGATGGAAGCTCTGTATTGCTCATTTATGTTTTAATTGCTCTTTTATAGCTGCATATTTCTAGCTGGCTTCCTATATACCCGTTTCCATATTGCACAGTCATTCTTATAGACAATCCAGACACTGTGGTTTGGCACAAACCAGATCTGCAAATCACCCTCCAAGGTTTACTGTGGTAATTAGGAGATGGAGAATTAATGCCAGCATTTACACAGAGTAAAGCTTTCACTGTTAGGCAGGGTTTTCCATGAGCAGCAGAACTGAACTAATACATCTGGGTTTCTCTGGGTAAGACCCAGCTTCCTCCTTCCCCTCTACATCCCACCCACATGGCAGGAGGCAGCAGTGAGGCTGCTTTGGAGCGATATCTCTGCACATGGAGCAGTAGGTAGGAATAGCGCCTTATCTGTCTGGCAGCTGCTGCAGCTGGGCATGAATCTGTACTCAGTTGCCCATGCATTTCCTTCCATGCACGCCCCCTTCCTATTCCCATTTCGAGTCTTTCCAGGTGCCATTCACTTACCGTCACCAACTCTGCAGTAACTAAACGCCTTTGGGGCCTCTACATCAATGTGAAATCTGGCTGGTAAAGGATGGAGGTATCAAATAGTCCTGGCAGGTGGCTGAGCAGGAGCAGGAAGCCTCGTTTGGAGACCTGGGTTTAGTGTCACCTTATGGAAGTTATGAATAAGGATGGGTAACAGACATAAGGGAATGGCTATCTTACCTTAGAAGTGAGGTGGTCACCTATAGAGTCATGGAGAAAAGCAAGCATTTGTAAGGCATGATTCAAGACATACATTTTTAGATTGAAGTATTTAACCAGATGACTTTCATTCATGTTTCATCACTAATTCATCAGTAATTCATCAGTAATCCTTACCTTATTTAAAGAACTGTAATTTAGGAAACATCATAGGGGGAAAAAAAACAATTTATGAGCACAAACAAACAACCTGGATTGTTACTGCACGGACTGAAAAAGGGGAGGAGGATGGATAAAATTCTGCCACTCCAAACCTTGTTACTGATCTATTCTTGAGATATACATTTGAATTAAAAGTATTTAGAAGGCGTTTAGTGACTTTTAAATCCATCTGCTCCACATGCTCCGGGAATATTTGCTGTGCTTTGAGTCTCCTTTTTTTTCCCACAGAGACAGATTTCCTTCCTTCTGATGCTGAGCCTCCCCCTTCCAGACTGTCTTTCTGACAAGGAAACGAATACCAGGAGGGCTGATATTTTGTCTTCAGTCTCCAGACCACTGCAACAGACATAAACACAGAGCTCTGCCTGCTTCCTTTAATTTCTCGATTCTACATTCAATTGTACCTGCTCTGTTTAATTGACCTACTCCCGTTCTTCTGGCTCCAAAGACTCAGTGAGAAATGAAGCTTCATATCAGGCCTTAAGCACCCTGACAAAACTATGAAGTGGTTTCAGGACTGAAATAGCAACAACAGCTTCAGATCAAGACCTGCATTGGTTGAGGGGAGGAAGGAGCAAGAGAAATTATTCTGTACCTTAACAGTGGCTCAAGCAAGATCAATTTTCCAGCCTAAGAATGCTTAGACATTACAGCAGTAAAACCATGCCTCTGAAACGGCTTTATCCGGCAACAAAATGTCAAGATTCTGACCCTGTATAAACAGTTCTTAGCTTTATAGAAATCCCGACAGGGAAAATTTGTGGCCAAGAGATGTATTTAGTATCCGTGAACTGAACTTGATTATGTTGATATACAGAGGTTAAGCTCTCGTAAGGAAAGGTGACAGTAATTTATTTGTTGTCTAGATGGAAAAAGCAAAGACATGATAATCTTCCTGCATGGTTGAGTATGAATATCTGGGTTATCAAACAGAATTCTTATTTTTTAAATAACAAAGTGTACTTTAGCTTGTAATACAATATATCCCTGATAAAAACACAATAGGCACTAGTAAAAATTATAGTTTAATATATGAACCAGAATGGCTAAGAAAGGCTTAGAAATGAATACCAAAGGTAGAGAGAATAGGATCTAAAAGGTGTGCCTGAGCCCAAATTTATTTCACTGAAATGCTCCTTCGGATGATGTTTCTAGGCACTCTGCTAACTCATTTGTATCTGGTGTGTTCAGGCTGACAGGACCTCTGTGTATTTGCACCAGGAATGGTTGGTCCCTCGGTCACTGCATAGGTACCGGCACAAGGGAACCAACACACACGTCTGCGTGTGTGTGTCAGCATGCAGCTGGGCATCTGAGTGCCCAGTACTGTCATGGGATTGATACATTGGCCTTTGTTTGGGGTTAGCAGATGTGCGGCAGGACTTGCAGAGACCCACACTCTTCAGGAGTTGTATCTGGAGGCTGGTGGGTCTCCACAGGGGAGCTAAGCCTGATCTCCAGGAGCTGTTGTGAGAGCTTAGAAAACTGGGTCAGCTGAAGGCATCTACATGCTAAACCTCCTGCTGGCTTTTATTCCTGTGATCAGTAACAGTGCTAGCAAGGATGGTCACAAAAGTAAAGTGTGGTATCTGGCCTAGCTGAATCCCCATCTAACATCATGCTATCAGAGACCAAACATGGGCAATATGTAATTTCTGCTTCATCTCTCCCAAACTAGCACTTTTTCCTGGTAGTTCTCCTTGAGGAGGACATAATAGAAAACACAATCACATTTTAAGAATAAAAAATTTGTTATTGTTAACCGGGCCACTTTTCCTAATCTAAATTGTCTATGCCCAACTGCTCAAGTGCTCTTGAGAAAGGCGGCTGACATCCATACCCTACAGCCTCTTTGCTCTTCCAGTGACACACTTCCCATTCATCACACCGCAATATTGCCCAGTTCTGGAACCAGCCATATCTGGACCTATATGGTACAGGTGCTCTTTGGATATTGTGTTTAGTTATAACCTCTACAGGTCAAAGAAGATACTAAGTAATCTGAGGCATTTCAGAAAATATCCCACCAGAATTAGTAAGTGATCATAGTAAGAAAACCTGAACTAGGTCTAGGGCTCTGTGGAATAGGTAGGAAGGAAAGCAGAGGAAGAGAATATGTCCTAGAGAAAGTGCTGTCATGGACACTCTTGCAGGTGGGTCACAACCTGGCATTGGTCGTGCTGTAGAGATGCAACAATGGAATAACAAAGACAACAGACACTGGCCTTGGACATGACAATGGCCTTAAACATAGACCACCAGGACCTGCTCATCCTGAAGTTAGGGGAGAGGAGTCCTAGACTAGACTAGAGGTGGGATTTGTCTAGGGCTGACCAGCTACATCTGAGCTCATCACCCTGTGGTCCCTCAGTGTGGAGAGAAAGAGCTATTCCTATGGAACCGTCTAGCAGCAAAGCATATTGTCCCAAATCCAGTGAGTCACGCTCCAGAGCAAGAACCTCTTGCCTTTGGCTTTAAAGACGAGTAACTTAAATTCCTAGTGGCAGCTACCTAAATTCAGGTGAGATATCTGGCTGATGACTTAGAGGGAGATCAGCATCCCTGGAAATGCGCTGGCAGATTTCTCTAATAACCTACAGTTCAGGTTGTGTTTGACCAAACCCTACCAAGCAGTTGGAGATTATCCTGAACTCCAGTAATCAGCCAGAGGTTGGTTTGTCCTGGTCACTTTAGCCCATTCAGTTACAAAGTAAGTTTTGAGAGAGAAAATAGAAACCTAGAAAGGGACAGAGAAGAAAGAGATCATCTAAAGCCACAGAAAAGAGGTGAAAAATAAAAGTCAAAGGGAAAGGGCATAAAATCCTTAGCCTAAAACTAAACAGTTAAAAAGAAGACTAATGCTGCAAGGAATGAAGAAATGAAAAATGAAGCAAAGACCAGACTAGCAGTTGAGAGAAAAGAGAATAAAGATGCTGCAAAGAAAGATGCTGCAGAGAAAGAAGCCGAGTAAATTAACCAAAATGCAGCAGTATATGCTGCAGAGAAATCCTTTCAACGAGCTCAGAGAATCAGTCTCCATTAAAGTTTTATAGCTAAATCTCAGTGGGGTTTTCAATATTTTAAAAGTGTTTCTGAAGGTAGCTAGGGGGAATGCACTCATAACTCCTGAAAGGCTAAAGCATTAAATTTTTTTGATGACTTCATATAGTAGGGACTACTGTTTAATTACGGGTTACTTTAAGAGAGGATTTATTGTAGTAGCTGCTCGTGGTTTGCTCTGTTCCCACCTCTCATTAAAGCATCCCTGGTTGGGGTGTTTCACATGCTCTGCATTTCCCTCAGCTCAGGGTGCTCAAACCGGTACCCAGGAGGGCAGAGGGAGAAGGGGCCGATGTGTGCAGTGAAGCCAAGAGGAGCAGCACGCCCCATGCGAGGTGCTGCGCAAGGAGGATGGAAGGAAGCGGGCAGAGCCGTGGCCCCGGGCGAGCTGCTCTCTCCGCAGGATGGCAGCATCCACCCGCCCGTGAGCATCAGGCACCCCGTGCTGCTTCTCTGCTAACCGCCTCGCTGCTAATGACAGGAGCATCCTGTGTGTCAATATCCAGGGAAACAGCAGGAAAAGGCCTCCTCTTTACGCAGCCAGGAGCTGATCAGAGACTCTGGCTGGCATTAATGTTCCTTTTGTTGTCACAAGTTTCATTTTATTACACCTACACCTATTTTTCTCTGATGATGTTGTATAAATAACATCAGATATGCCACTGTCCTTGTCTAAACAGCATGAATCTCCCTTACCAGCTCATAGGTAGAGTCTGCAAAGCATTTGGCACAAGCCTTGGGCTCCCAAAGCCTTCATGCTGGTAGCATTTAGGTGTGCTGTCCCTTCTGGACACCAACAGCATTCGGCTGGAGAGGAACACATTCACCTTTAGGTGTCTCCTGTGCGCTGTTTAACGCGCTCTTCAGCCTGCAGAGACCTGACAGAGCTGGGCCAGGGCTCCGGAGTAGCCTGCTCGCTTTGGGGCGCGCTGCCCTGCTCCGAGGGTCATGAGGGGAGCTTAGACACTTAGCTTGCTTGCAGCAACCTAGAGGCCGACTGCTGAAGTTACAGGCGTTAACTGCAAACGGGGACTGCCTCCTCCCATGCAGCTGGCCCCGGACAGGGCTATATTATGCTTTTTACCACCAAACAGGGCCATGATACTCTCTCACTTGATACACAGTGCGTGAGTCTTTCCTTGGAGCAGCTACCCTGGTGCCACTCAGGAGGCAGGCGAAAAGAAAAAGCTCTGCAGCCCCTTTGCTTCCACACGGAAAGGTCTGCAGCAGTGGGGCACATTGAGCCTGCCTGCACAAGCCCTGCAGTTCCCAGGGCATCGGGCATGGGACAGGGCTGGAGAGCATATTCCCTCCCACTTGCTCCTGAGGCAGCACAACACAGCACCGCCAACTTGGCATCCAAAGGAAAGTGGATGCAACTCAGCCAGGTTTCCCAATAAATTCAGGGTATGAGAGCAGGAGACCCGCACAGGGTCAGCCCAAGGATCCTGCAACCTCCTGCTTCCAGCAGATGCTGTAAGGGGCAGGTGCCCAGGCGAGGTTAGGAGCAGAGAAGTGCCCGTGGTGCTGCCTTCTCCCGGCTTCAGATGAATTTTGGCTTGGGGAACTGAGGGTGAGGTAGGGCTCACCTCTCCTTGGATCCTCACCTGAGCTATCCCACATCCTCCCAGGAGGGAGCACTGGCCACTTTCACAGCATGGCTTCTCTGATCTAAATATAGAAAAGCCAAGTTCTCACCCAAAATAAGCTGATAGCTCACATCTAAAGGTCTACATCTAGCACAAACAAAATTACCTGACATGAATCCCATCCATACTGAATTTAGGGCACAAAAGCAGTTCCTGCTTCTGGTGGCTACTCTGTTTTGGGCTGTGTGGTTCTTTGTCATTGATGCTCATTGATATTTTTAACATCCTTTTTTATTTTTATTTTTCCGATGATAAAGTGTGTAAAATGCTGGATCATGAAGAACCATGAATGCCAAGAAAAAATGGAAGTAATAGATAGCTTTTCTTAGAAAATGGAATCTGATGTTCCCTTAAAAATTAATTAACATATCATTGAAATTCAGACAGGGTATCAGACAAAACTTGAAGTGACATAGCAAAGGGTACTGAACGTGCTTCAGCCTCTCAGAGCTGAAAGTGAGGTCTATCAGTGTGGGCTGCCCAGATAGAACAGCATTTTTAATCATATTGGGTCAGAGGGATCAAAATGGATATCTGTCCTCATTTGCATTACTTTCTTTGATGTGTCCTTTGTATTTACAAGAACATGTGCCCTTTGTATTTACAAGAACATTTTAAAGGTATTTTAGATCCTCTTTCCCTAGCGAACAGACAAGTGGGATAATTTAAAAAAATGGTAGTTTCAAAGCACAAATCACATGTAGATTGTAATGGTGTGTGAAATTACTATGCTGCTTCCTAAGACCTCTTAGGTTGTAGGATTTAGGGGAAAGCTGGACCACCGCAAGACTTATCCTCCTTCTTTCCAGTCTCTCCTTAGTTCTTCTATAACATTTGTGCCTGATCCCTGCATCTGCTTCTGCGCTTCAGATGGACCTTATACAACAACCCACTACTTTGCATCAGGAGGTGATCTAGGATGGTGAGTTGTGTCACTTTGGAGCATGCCTCATACACTGCTAGCATAGCAGCAGTGCACAGAGAACAGTTACTATAAGCTTATAAAATCCCTGCAGTATTTCACGTCTGTACCGTACCCACTGGAATTCATGGTCATGCTCCCTTGCAGAGGGCAGAGGACAGCTTGGAGAGCTTTTATACCCATCTCCAAGCCAGCTGCACGGTTCTGTTTTTCTTACCCTGATGGCAGGGGTATGGAACCAGAGAGAATTACACATGGATGCAGTTCCCGTGAGAAAAGGCCAAGCTGCCCAGGGGACACGAGCCTGTGCCAGGTCAGGGCGGCTGCGGTGGCCTGGGGACGTCGTGGTGGCCGCGCTCGCCCCAGCTCCGCTTGGCTCGGAGGCCACAGCACATGGCTTCGGCTTCCAGATGACTAATGCTGCTCAAGAGCAGGAGCTGAGATGGCACAATGGAAAATTATTTATGGCCTGTGTGGCTTATCTCCAATAAGCTGAATGTTTTTGACCTAGGGCATAACTTCTGGCTTGAACGCAGAGATAAGCATGGCCATATTAGCATTGCAGTAAGTCTCAAAAACAGTGGAGGCAGCAGTGATGCAGCAGTTCACAAAGCAGGATGGCACAGGAGAGGTTGGGCTGCCTAGGCAGCCTGCTCCCATGGACCTCACTTTCCCTCTGCATTTGGATGGGTCCTGGGGCAGCGAAAAGCATCAACTTGCAGCAAGTCATGTTGTCAGAAGTAACCCTTGAGAGTTTACAGCCACACCAGTAAATTTAATTATCACTTTACTGGGCTTTAAGTGAGCTGTAAGACTAATCTAAATTTAGCTTGCATTACAGGGTCGACAGCCTCTTTACAAGCTACCTCAAAAGGCAAGTGTCAAATTAGGGCTATATCGATAGATAAAGCAAAAAAAATAAAGCCATTGATGGCCACAGATTTCCCAGTTGATATCTTTATGCTCTGCTATAAAAGTCTATCACCGTTAATTTGAAGAAAGTGAAAACTGTTGACATCTCTATCAAACACTAATCATTAGGAAACAACTTGAACTAAATATAATTTGAATCAAATAATGTGCACCTTTTTATTGAGGAGTAACAACAAGCAAACAGACAGCAAAACCTTCTGGTATTTACACTTCCCGATAATCTGAGTCATTAGTTTAGGAGCAGATCCTGCGAAATGCATGCAGCTGGAGTCCCTGCGGAAGCAGCGAGGCTGCGCCTCCAGACTCAGCGTCTCCATGGAGCTGCAGGGTGGAGGTCAGTGGGTTCTGCTTTTTAATACAGGACCCCTTCCCACCTCGCCATGTGCAGTGGGTGCCAATGCCTCTCCATCGGAGCCACTGGCCCAGGAATATTCCCTGGTACATCCTACAAGGAGCCTGTCCTTGTCACGGCTGAACCTCACATAAGGTGCTTCATCAGGGTACAACTTTCCTTGTGATTTTCTCACCCCATATCCTCTTTCCTGACTGTTTCTTTACCAGGCAGGACCGTGACTAAAGTCACAGGTTTGTCCACACTAGATATCCAGCCTTCCTGCATAGCCAACGGAGACAGATATGTACCTCCAGGAGGTTATTAAACCTTATCTCTGATGAGTTGCCCTCAAGAGATACCTGCCATTCTCAATTGCTTGTTTAGAGAGCTTAAATGACTATCTTAAGGCTAAACACATATTTTATATGACTAAAGTAAACCACCTAATGAGATGTGTTATCCTTACCTGCAAAGAACACTACCTGACAGACATGAACTACACTGGTCCTAGAAGTAAATTATCTATTTTGGTCCTTTTTACACATAATCCTGTGTAAGAATATATCTAAGTCTAGCAATGCAGTATACACAACATTATACATTTCTTCACACCATCTCTTCAGCACAAATCTTCCTACTTGCTACATTCTTGCCATAAATTCCTTCCCTTTGCAGAAGTTATGGACCATTTCTGAATCTCATTGGCTGCTTATCTAGGGGAGCTACACAGAAAAGAGACATTGTTGCTACCCTGGAGTGCTGAAGGGCAAATCTTGCCCATTCTGGGTATCTGAAACAGCTGAGGTAGGAGAGAGCTCCCTGTTTTCTTCCTCTCAGTTATCTGTGAGTTCGAAAGGCAAGCAGTACTTGTTGGAAGCAATGTCCTTTGAGTGAACTCTATGCTCTGCGTCTGTTTGCGTTGCTGAGAAGTGCTTCTTATCTTTTGGACTTTCAAACCACTGAGCTTAAAGAAATACTGGAGTGAAATTATAGCTGCTGATGACTAAAGTACTATATTTAGGCTTAACTGTAACTTAACTTTACTTAGGCTTAACTGTAACACTGGCTTATGAACTCCAAAATATTTTTACATAAATGCTATCTACTTACCAAAATAGAGTTTAGACACTTTATTTGTTCTGTTGATTTCAACCAAATACAGTACAATTCTGATTACATATTAGTCTTAGGGGAGAGCCCTAAAACTAAGATTAACCAGGGAAATACAGAGAGTCGCAGAAACTGGTCAGTGAGAATATCCTAACTGTAAACTTCACATCTTACCTACTGATTTCTTAAGTTATGAGGAACCATTTGGCTTCAGTTAGCCTTCAGGATGGACTATTTTTCAGCAAGACCCCACAAAATTTCAGTCATGTGAAACATACCACCCAAGGTGAAGTGCCTCAGTGGATACTGGGCTTTGAAGGGATTTAGTCCTTGGTCTCAAGTAAATATCTTAGGTAAAACAATGTGGATACAGCCCTGCTGAGCCAGCTGACCTTGGGGAAGTCAGACAGTGTGATTATCTGAACTTCACTTATCTCAAGTCCCCTGTAATTTGATGTGGGATTTTCCACCTCAAACTGAGAGGTGGGTTTCTCGGTTCCCTGGTCAATCTAAGGTGCATGACCCAGTGTCCACAGGTAAATCCTGGGAAGGCAAGAAACCCACTTCTGAACAACAAAGTGTTTTATAAATGGAAATTGTTGTGTGTTCAAGGTCATATGATTAAGGTTCACATACAATTTTGAAGAGGGAGAAGTATATAAAGGAAATAAAGCTGGAATGATTTAGGATAGAAATTGAATTGAGATATAACTGGGGAACAAGCCTGAGCCCTCTCAGGGTCTCACAGATGCTTTCATTCCTCTGACATGCTGCTGAGGGCTCTATGAGTAGTATGAAACACCAGGACAATTACTTTGGGCAATTCCGTGATTAATGTTTAGCAGTCATCTCTTAAAAGCTTGCTGGTTCTTCATTCCATCACATGACTTTGGAAATTCAACCTCCCATGTCTCTCTTTCTACCCTACTCATCCACATTTAAGCCCAGAGCAATCCTCTTGGTGACCTGTTCTTGGCATATGCACTGGATCCATCTATATTAGTGTATCAAATGGTCCATGTTGAGTTCTCTGATCCTGGGAGAAATGATCATGGCCTGCCCTGAGTCCATATAGCTGAACATTCTTGCTGCCCTCCAAGTACTGCTGTCATCCACACTACCTACTGGGAACTAGGTCACGCCATCCCTTGAACCTTGCTTGGGTCTTTGGGATGGTGTTGTCTGGCAGTCACACAGAATGGACATTTGCTGGCTGAGACTTATCTACCCCAGACCTTGTACATGCTGATTTCTCCTTTTCTTCCAGCTGGAGCCATGCACACATATCTCAACCAGCTCACCACAAGCTGCTTTTGGAAGCTTTGAGACAGCAGGTGTTCCTCCTAAAGCACCATCACGTGGTGGTAAGGGATAATGTGATATTTTTAGTCTTCTGGTCACAGAGAAGAACATATAACCCAAGTGCTCCATAAAGAAATCAAAAGCATGTCTGCTCTGCAGCTCCTGCCCAAAGACTTACGTTCTCCCAGGATATCTTAATATTCAAAATACATACTGACAGAATCTTATTTTGAGAGGCTGGATTTCAGTCACTTTACATAACCATTTAACTGGTTTTGTGCAGAAGACATTGGGAGAACCACAGATGTCACAGACCTTGCTCACAAAAGGAAGCTCATGCACAACAAGCAAGGTTGTGAGTTAACAGACCCAAAAGTCCTTTTGTACTAGGGAGGAAGTTTCTCTTCTTCATGATGAGACACTTCATGTAACAAGTTAATACACTGGAAATTCTTACTTTGGCTTGCTGGGCCAAGAGGGGTCAGATGAATACTGCTATAACTGGGCACCTTTATTTCACAGTGTCTCTCAAGATGAAAACATGACAGTAAGTTTGCTCCAAGCATTACTGAAAACAAACAAACAGACAAACAAAAGCAAAAGAAAAAAAGGCGAGTGTCTTTGGCAGATTAGACTGAGCACTAATGAACAAACACTTGGACAAGCCACATATACATTGCTAGGCTGAGTAATGTAGCCAGCAGGTACACCACTGGCAACGCAATTAGTTAAGTCAAACATATATATCGGTCAAAGAACAAAATGTTTAGGCCCACCAGAACCAGTGCTGCTAGACAGTTCTCTCCCAGGAATCACCATTTATATGAGTACAGATCTGCAGCTCAGAAGGTCCATGAGCAGGTGAGATAAGAGATAGCAAGACACAGGATCCAATCAATAATCCATTTTCCACAGTAGCCTTCCCAGAATGGAAAGGCAGAACAGATGTCTTTCGTGGGAACCATAAAGCTCACAAAACGAAGCACTGTTCCATCGAGACCCATGGGGCAAGTTCCCTCTGGGCAGTGATCTGCAATTGCCCAGACATCAGATAAAGCTGGAGCTAAGGGGGCCAGGCAACATGAGACAGGTTGGTTTAAAGGTTCATCTTAGCCATGTTGGAAATTGCAATTCAGAATAAAACTAAGTTGTCTCTATTGTCATCCGAGGATATCTTGCTGCCTCACAGTCCTCTAGTGCTGTCTCTGGGTCAGAGACACATTAAGGTGGCTTTTCACAGGCCTGAAGCAGAGGGAAGACACGAGGCTTACGCAATGCTGTGCCATGACGTCTAATTGAGGATTATTTGGCTTGAATGTCTAGTAGAATATGCCATTGCTGATTTAAGCTAAATTTCCCACTTTTTCAGAAATACCAGAAATATCTCTGGAGGTTGCAGGCCTCCTTGTCTATGTCAAATTGCTGATTTCAAAGGTTAAATTAATAAGAAAGTGAACACTGAAGAACACTGAAGAGATATTCTTAATCCTTCTTTTTCTTCACAAAATTTTCTAATAAAACATTTCTATAAAAGCAGCAATAAGACAAACAGTATGAACTATTTATAATTAATTTGCCGCTTATTGCATTATCTTGTGAATGAAATGTTTGTCTAATTCTTATGAGACTCAAGAAGTGAGAAGAGATAATGCCAATGAAAGAACAGATTTATATAGTGTCTACTAGTTCCCTTTCATTTTCTGAGCAGCAGGAGGAGATTAATGATATTGTAACAACATTAATGATGCTGTAAAATCAAAAGGACAAAGAGAGCGAGGATTTGATAAAAGTGAGATTTACAGCTGCATCAGTCAATTTAATTATGTTTTACTAGGCTTAAACTAAGCAGTAAGTCTAATCTCCATTTAACATGTTTTACAGGGTCTGCAGGCATTTTACAATCCTCCTCCATTCAGCATTGTCAAATTATGGCAATATTGATAAAAGAGAGGTGTAAATGGTTGTCTAGTCAATCCTAGAACCAGTTAATATCTTTTTTTACTGCATTGTAAAAGCCTATTACTCTCAAGTTTTGGAGTGAAATTTGTGGCCAGTAATCTGAGTTGATAATGTTTAGAAAACAAGTTCAGAGAAGATAAAGATCCACATCCACATCTCAGCAGTTGCTATAAAAGGCCATGCTGGTGTTCCCTGTGCAGGCTCTGCTACCTGCCTCCAGCCCTGCAAACATCTGCACTACACAGAGCCACTTTGCCCTGTGCTTCTCCTTACATTATTGATCTGGCTTCCCTGGAAATAATCCTCTTCTTACACTGCATGTGAGGAGAACCAGGCCCAACTGATGCCAGGGCTCGACTCATCACTGAGACATTAGATCTTGGTAATGCTCAAGATCTGCTGCAAACAAATGGGAACAAAAAGTCACAGCCTCTGGAATCTTTCAGAGCTCATCATGCCAAATGCCAAGTGTATAACAGGTTATTTGTCCTTATTAGATCATGTGGAGCTATGATGCGCAATGCATGTTCATTTTCTGTATGCTGAGTTTAAAAACAAAAACAAATCTCTTGGGTACTTCAGACCAAAAGGTTTGAGTTTTTATTCTCCATTACTTTGTAGAGTTACTTATACCTGCACAAAGCAGATGCAAAACACAAACACTTCCATTTGATATAATGTTTTATGGCTGTTAAGCCCTGCCTTTCCTTAAAGATATCTTGCTTTGAACTACAGAGAAGCAGTTTCTGGAATCAGGGACAACAGAAAAATGCTTAAATTTGCTACATGTTTTTATCTTTGGTTTCCAGTTATCAAAGCAAAAAAATTAACTTTAAAAAACAACTCAGCTTCCAGCAAACTGCATGCTTCAAGCCCGGCTGGAGTCACTTGTCTGGCCATTTGTTTGGTTGAGACACTTAACAGCTCAAGAAAATCTCAGTCATTTATAATTAGCTTAGGTTGTCTTTCCCTGCTCTCCAGACAGAGCAATATCAGTGTCACCTACCACCAGGTATGGCTTACAGTGAAGAGACAGATCTGCTGACTTTTATTGCAGACTCTGCCACTGAGAACTCTGTTGGAAATTTAGTTTCCAGTTCACATAACCTGATATCATACTGTTGCCTGTATAGACCAACATTCCTGCCGATCAGACATCTCCATTTGCGATTTTAGAGATATCATGATCTAATTAATGCACTTTGTGTGTCATTTTTAGACTAAGTTAGTCTTCCCATGAAACAAACTTCTGAGCTCAGACTTGCCCTAAGTTGCTGAAGTTATTCTAGTCATGAGTTGTTTAGAAAACCCAGAAACAGAGTAACCAAGCCAAGTTTTTCTACTACATCTTATTTTTAGCTGTCTCAAAATGCTTCTTTATTTTTACCAAAAATGAAATAATCCTCTGGAAAGGAAATAAAAATATTTCTCATGTCAAGCAGGGAAAAAAAGGCATAAAAATCTCTGACAACTTGCCCAGAAAGCTTATAGCAAAATTGCTAACAGAACTCATTTTTTTTGACTTCTTGTTAGATTTGGCATGTACAATGGCCCTACTTCACAGTTGGTTTTCTTTGACTTGCTTCTCCCTATGGTTTATAAATGCCCTCAGGTGGCATCTCTTCATTGATCTGGTATGAGTGCGTCTAGGTCTACTTCGATCCTTGGACCAGAGGGGCCAGACCCAGCGGTTCCACACAGTCCTGGGCAGCCCCAGAGCAGCTCTCCCTTCCCCTCCTCTCTGGGAGCCACCAGGAGCTCAGTAGCAACTGAAGGGAGGTCTTATGCACCAGAGCTTTATAAATTGGGAAGGCTGTAACTCCACAGCAGTTCCTGTCAATGTGACACTATCAATACCAATGAGCCCCTCCATGCACTTCTGTCCTGGAGAGCCTCTAAAGGAGGGATTTCAAAGCAGTAGCTTCCCCTAAACTGGTAACAGTCCAAAACTTTACCCAAGGAAACTCCACAGGATGTAGAGCAAAGGGGTGTAGCAATTGGCAGGAGGTCCAAACAAGGTCTTCAGGATCGAGCCCCCAGTTGCAGAATTACTCTGTCAATAAGTTCTGAAATGTGCTCTGTGCAGGAAACGGGGAAAAAGTCAGTTCAGGATTCTTATCCACCAGATCTTATCTGGGTGATAAATCTGCTCTTTGATCCTTTGTCAACAAGGCACAAAGCTGGAGACAGCTGCCACCACCCTGCTCAGCGATGCAGTCATCAGGGGCTCATAAAACATTTATGAAACCTGTAATAAACTGGTCTGATAAGGAGCAGGACGCTGGGTTTCAGGAGTCAGCAGCTTCTTGGGGAAGAATCCTCCTCAAACTCCAAGGCTTCTTTGTTTGAATAGCAAACACAAACCACCAATTGCACCCCGCCATAAAAGCTGGAGCAGGGAATTTTCACCAGCCCTAGTGAGTGCTGATGTTGTCTGGAATGCACTGCCAGGCACCATTTGCCTTTCCAACTTGACAATCCTATGGAAGGGGGGAGAAGAGAGATGAGAAAAAGAAGAGATCCATGAAAATAATTCAAACCCAAGAAGAAAAGAAAGTTATCTACAAATGTACAGTGGGACCAGTGTGTAGAATGACTTAAAAAAGGAATTTGGAGCTGTTTTTTTTTTATTATTATTATTCTTAGACATTTAATTTTATGAGGTTCCCTGTATTTGGTTCAATGGAAGAGCATGGGAGGAAAAGTAATGACACTCAGCTCCTGTTGCCACCTTTTCTAGTTACTAGAATAATGACTGGACAAGACAAAGCTCTTCCTACTGCCTTAGTTTCTTGAAGTGGAAACTAAGCTGACCTGCCTATGTCTTCCTTCACTGATCTTTCACAAGTGACTAAATCCCCAAGAGAAATGCAGACGCCTCAAGAATCCTTCCTGAGGCATATAAACCTCAGGAATATGGTCATGCTACAGTTGGTACTGTGTAGTAATTTCCACCTGCTTCTGCAACATGGAGCATATCTCAAAAACAGGATGTCCATGTTAGCACAACGATCTACCTGAGCTACTACATAAAATAGCTTTACTGCTCTTGGCCCCTTCTTGATTACTCATTAGGATGTTTCATGTTCCTTGGAAAAATATCAGCCTGAGAGACCTAATACTTTCCTATACGTACCTATACTAATACTAATACAAGTCTCCACTCCAGGAAATCACTTCCCACAGGCAACGTTCTGTGGCCACACTCTTCTGGATGTTCTCTGGCCTGGATGGGGCCACTCCATGCCAACTGGTCTCAGTGCCAGAGCGGTCCGGGCCTATCTTAATTCAGCAATGCATTAATGGCCTACGTGTCCTAACCCTAGACCATGCCATATTCTTTCTTTCCGACCCAATGAATTAATGGTGGCACGTTTGCAAAAGAAGCAGGAAGAGACCTCTTTTCCTCCTTGCTTCTGCTCCAACATAGTCCAGATCTGAGTGGTTTGAGACTTACTAAAGGGGGAAAAGAGAAGCCATTTGGTGATTCTCAGGCCAGGAAGACCAGGGAAGATTGGCTCATACAGCATTCACCAGATGCTAGTACAAACCCAGGGATGGGGCCCTCCTCCTCCAGCTGGCCAAGAAGGCCAGTGGGATCCTAGCCTGCATCGGGAGGAGTGTTACCATCGGGTCGAGGGAGGGGATCCTGCCCCTCTGCTCAGCTCTAGTGAGACCGCACCTGGAGAACTGGGTGCAGTTCTGGGCTCCCCAGTAGAAGAAGGACATGGAGCTTCTAGAGAGGGTCCAGTGTAGAGCCACGAAGATGATTAAGGGACTGGAGCGTCTAAGTGAGCTGGGCCTGTTTAGCCTGGAGAAGAGAAGACTGAGATTTGATCAACATGTTCAAGTACCTGAGGGTTGACTGTGGCCAGACTCTTATCTCTGTGGTGGCCAGTGACAGGACGAGGGGTAACGGATGTAAGTTGAAACACAGGAAGTTTAATTTCCATATGAGGAAGCACTTTCCTGTGAGGGTGACAGAACCCTGAAACAGGCTGCCCAGAAAGGTTGTGGAGTCTCCTTCTCTGGAGATCTTCCAAACCCGCCTGGATGCCACCCTGTGCCCCGTGCTCTAGGTGTCCCTGCTGGAGCAGGGAGTTGGACTAGATGATCTCTGAAGGTCCCTTCCAACCTCAACCATTCTGGGATTCTGTGACTTTGAGGAGGAAGCAGTAGCTACTCATGCCCAATCTGCGCAGCTGGCCCTGACTGTGTGTGCAAGGGGCAGGCTGGAGAACGCTGCCTGGCCTATCCCCTCAAGGGGCTCCTGCCTCACAATCTGTCTGTCTCTACAGCCAGAGCAGGGGCTCTCTGGGCATATTCAGTAGCTGGACCTGAGATGCCTGGAAATTTCTGTATCAAAGGTGACATGGCTCAACCTGAGCTTAACTTCAGCATGGCCCGTATGAAGGTATTTGTCTGTCACTCCTGCTCTCCTCAACACTCTCTTTTCATTGTCGTTGGGCACAGCCTTTGCCTCTTTGTTCACTGAGTCTGTACCTTGAGTATAATCAAGGTGGATCTTTCTAGAACAGTCTGTGTTTAAACCTCAATGCTTTTTCCTGCATCGTTCTCTAAGATCTGGCCACTCCTATCCATCCACACAGATCTGTTTTTCATTCACGTGCTCACTGTGTTGAGGTTGGGTTCCCAAAATTTATTCCTCAGGAAAAGTCAATACTGTCCTACTTACACACTGTCAAATTGCTGCTGCAGGGAGTGCCTCTCCTGGCTTGCCCAGTCACCCACATCTCCCCACAATTCTGCTGCCACTTTCTCCTCTTGGCAAACATGAGCTGCTCATATTCACATCTAAAGCATGTTTGGATTTAGTTCATTGCTTCTAAATGCTTCTTAGTTATCAGTCCTGACTTTGCCATGAGAATTCAAAAACTGTTGCAGTCTCAGAAAAGTGCCTCCACAACCCCATCAATCCGCCCTTCTTGCTTGGGGTGAGCTCCCTATAAACATTCATCCAATTCTCCTCCAAAGAACTATAAAATTTACAACCATTACTCAGCATTACTTCATCACCAACTTGTGTTACCTGTCCATTTGCCTTTCCTCACCTTGATACAGACTGCTGTGTGCTAATGTGGTGCCTAGCACAGCACAGGTAGTCTGTGACTGGAGTTCCTAGGCACACTTGTAATAAGGCAATAGCAACATCCAATAGCCATATCCTTTCTTTCTTTCCAGTTGGCCAGGAAACATCAATAGATGCAATAGAAGAAAAGATAAACTCTGTTCTGAATGGTGTTGATCCTCATAGAATTGGATTAGAAATCCCTTCAAACCTTCTTTTCATACGGTTAGAAGAAATTACTACTTTTTTAAGGAACAAAATTACTGAAACAATAGTCAGACTAGACTGAGCCAGAGAGATAGATGGATTCAGTCAAAACAGAAGGCAAGAACACAAAGAGATCCGTATCAATGCCTTTCTTATGCGCTAAGTTGGCATTAGTGAGGAGTTTTAATTAGCTTTGTTTTGCTGTGTTGGGAAGTATACCAGAACAGAAATAGTTCTGGGCTGTCAGAACTAGGGGAATAGTATTTTTAACTTCTTTGATTTGAATCAGACAGAAAATGTGATTTTGAAGGTAGTTTCCAGTTAGAAAGGGAAATTGCTGATGGAATCAGGTGCGTGTGTGCTGCCAGCTTGGTATTTATACGGAGGATTCAAAACCTTGCTTTCCTTGAGGCAGGGGAACTGAAATGATAGCGATACCTCATGTTCATACTGCAAAGTCATACTCCCGGTTGGCACCAAGATCAAATTCTTCTACCTTTGATGTCATGAGGCCACACTTCCAACAGGTATTCTGGCTATCTTTGTGGGGTTTTTTCAACAAAGACAAAAAATAACCCTACATGAAATATTACCTAGAACTCAGATACACATAATAATAGCTGGTAAATCATCTAGCCCACTTTCTTTTTGTTTGTTTGTTTGTTTGGTTGGTTTTTTTTTTTTTTTTTGGTTTGTGTGGTGAAATATTCATAAAGCTAGGGTGCAAGCCAGTATTGTTTCCAATATCTGATTTCATAAAGAAGCTTAACTGTTTCTTACAGGCAACTTAAGTCAAACAGACTACACCCTACCATAACAAATGTATTACAGCTACATATTTATTTTATTGTGTAATCTCCATGAGATAAACAAAACAGCTGTGATATTCTGACTGATATTGTATTATTTACCATTATACTACTTAAAAGTTTGGTGGTATGATCACATGTTCTCTCCTTGCTAATTTAGTTTTATTTCAGAAGATTACAAGCACTAATAATAACAATTGCTCAGCAATAGCAAGAAATTGGTGTGGGAAGAATTCCAAACAACAGAAATAGATACAATAGATACCTTAATTAGATATATGTTATCAGTTGCTTATACTAATAAAGCACTAATTCAATCCTTCTGTGTAGCCACAAAAACTGTAATAAATTTCAGGCTTGGTAATAAAACAATACTATATGCTTTGATTGGGTGATAAAATAGCTATTACTTTAAAAATACAAAATGCTTCCAATCTAAAATTTTACTTTACATGCAACATTTTGAAAAAAAGTTCTGCTGGTACCACCTAGCTGTCTGTATTTTGCTTTTAGCCCTGATGATCATCTACGTTACTTATCCTGTGCCTCACATTATTTAAGTGACCTGATTTTCTTCCATGTAATTAATTGTGTGACTTGCTCTGTCCCTGTATGGGATTATGTTCTTCTATGAAAAAAAAATCTTTTAAGCATTTGTATGTTATCTAACATCACTTGGAGGGATACAAGCAATGCACTTATTTTATCTTGTGTTAATTTACCAAAAATATCACAAATGTGGCATTTTTGTCCACACAAGTGCAAAGTCTATTTCCAGCTTCCAGCAGGAGCCACCTTCTAGTGACTCTCAGTGAAGGAGGCCTCAGGTCACAAAATTGTAGCTGACCAGCTCTGCAGTTACTACTTAGCCTCACACAAGGAAAGACCTTCAAAACCCTTGAAGCCCCTTTTCATCTCTACCAATGAAGAATATCTTCCTCTGTATAAGGAACCTCCTACGCCGAACAGCACCGCTCCAAGTTGTGGGGAGGGAATGGCTGTGGACATGGTCTACTTAGACTTCAGTAAGAGCTTTGACACAGTCTCACATTGCCTTCTCCTGGAGAAGCTGGCAGCTCATGGCTTAGACAGGTACACTCTTTACTGAGTGAAGAACTGGCTGTATGGCCAGGCCCAGAGAGTGGTGGTGATTGGAGTTAAATCCAGCTGGCAATTGGTCATGAGTGGTGTTCTCCAGGGGTCAGTGTTGGGCATGGTCCTCTTTAATATCTTTACTGATGATCTGTATGAGGGGATTGAGTGCTCCCTCAGCAAATTTGCAGATGATGCCAAGCTGGGAGGAAGAATTGATCTGCTTGAGGGTAGGAAAGCTCTACAGGGAGATCTGGACAGGCTGGATCGATGGGCTGAGGCCAACTGTATGAGGTTCAACAAGGCTGAGTGCCAAGTCCTGCACTTCAGTTGCAACAACCCCATGCAGTGCTACAGCCGTGGGGCAGAGTGGCTGGAGATCTCTGTGGTGGAAAAGGACCTGGGAGTATTGGACAACAGCGGACTGAACATGAGCCAGCAGTGTACCCAGACGGCCAAGAAGGCCAATAGCCTCCTGGCTTTTATCAAGAATAGCGTAGCCAGCAGGACCAGGGAAGTGATGGTTCCCCTGTACTCGGCGCTAGTGAGGCTGCACCTCGAATACTGTGTTCAGTTCTGGGCCTCTTTCTACAAGAAAGACATTAAGGTGCTGGAGTGTGTCCAGAGGAGGGCAACGAAGCTGGTGAAGGGGCTGAAGCCTTACAAGGAATGGCTGAAGGGAACTGGGGTTATTTAGTCTGGAGAAGGGGAGGCTCCGGGGAGACCCCTATCGCTCCCTACAACTACCTGAAAGGAGGTTGTACCGAGATGGGGGTCAATCCCTTCTCCAGAATAACTACTGATAGGACAAGAGGAAATGGTCTCAAGTTGCACCAGTGGAGTTTCAGGTCAGACATTAGGAAGAATTTCTATACAGAAAGAGTAGTCCAGCATTGGAACAGGCTGTTCAGGGAAGTAGTGGAGTCACCATCCCTGGCAGCGTTTGAGAGACGTGTAAATGAGGCACTTAGGGACATGGTTTAGTAGACAGGGTGGTGATGGATTTACAGTCAGATTTGGTGATCTTGAAGGTCTTTTCCAACCATGACTCTATGATTCTAAGGTCACTGCAAGCAGAGGCTACCACTACCACTGAGAAGCTGCAGGATAGGGGACAAAGAGGATTTAGATTATCTGAGTGGAAAGTCCTGTGCACAGCATGCAGAGCAACATGTATAGAAAAAAATGAGTTTAAATAGATACAATTTCCAGACTGCACATGACCACAGCATGCCTGCCGAGTGCCGCAGGAACGGGTGGTGCTGAGGCTGTCGCCTGGGCCCTGCTCATGCATCCGGGGGAGCTCCGTACACACAGCTAGAACAAGGAGAACTCTTTCCTAGGGATAGGTAATGTTAGCACGGGTGGTTTTTGCACTATGACCAGGCAGTTTGTGAAAACGAAAGTGCTGTGTGAGTAAGCATTTATAGGTGTCCTATAAAAACAGGAGGGGAGTCTGTGCTGTTAGCCTTTTCATCTCTCCTCTCCTCTCCCAGTTTAAATAAAACTGCCACTGAAGTTTCCCTTACGCTTTCCTCCCTTTCTTTCATTGTCTTCCAGACTTTTCTAATTCATGCTCTTCTACTCCTCCTTACAAACTTACATAATATTAGCAGGCCTTTTGCTCTGATACACTTATTTTCAACTTACTCCTGGTACATCCTTCATATTTGCCTCTATTGTATTTTTATACAATAAATGCTATAGACCAGATTTACGTTTTTTATTCAAAGGCCTTCATTTGAGTGTCACTGTGGACTGAGGGAGGTGACAATGTCTGCAGTCCTGGGGACAGTCTGAGAACCAAGAGAAGAGCAAATCTGCTTTTCCCATGCCCCCCAAAGTTAAGCACGGTGTAGATCATTTTCTGCTTTGCTCTGTGCTGGGAGGGACAAATCTTAGTAAAAGTTAGAGACAAGGTTAAAGGAATCACTGTAGGGTGTTGTTTAGCCAAACATCACATCCTAAGGAGCCAGGATTTGCAAGACGTCTGGGACTGGTTCATTTAAAAGTTGAATTTCCAGGTATTTGCAAAGGACTCAAAACTTTCCGCTTAGACCAACTTGAAAGGGACAAGTTACAAGTTAGTCATTTTGTTCTGCTTCTCTTCTGAATATGAGATAAGATCTAACCCAGCATCTGGTGTTATTAGAAAAAGAAAGAAAAGAAAAAGAAAGTAAAACAACCTTTTCCTACAGTCACAACTGGGAACAGTCCTCACAGAGATTTTTTCAGACACTTTACATTTCCTGTGCCATGGGAATGGACTGGACATTTTCCTTCAAGAGAGGAGGTTTCTGGCTTTCAGGCAGACCTCAGATCACGACAACTCACAGAGAAGGACGGGACAGTTTAATGCCTTTGGTAACCAACACAGTTCTGTCTCCCCAGTCAACAGAGAGCTCCATTTTCAAGAAGGCTTCAGTGATAGCTGGGACAAAAATGTGCACCTTTTGTGTCCCCGCTAGGAGAGATGCTTGAAGTTGACTTTCTTTTCACTCTGACACTCCTGAAACAGCTCTTAATTTGCCGGAATTGTTCCCTCCTGGGCATATTGTGCATTTATACACAGTAAAATAAGCTTTGGCTGCAGTAAAATAAGCCTTTGCTGAGCACATATATTTTGTATTTTAAGGATGACTGTCTATGTAGTTGGGGAAAAAGAAGTGTAACTACAATTACGTTCATTATCCCTAATGAGTGAGTTTTGCATATTGCAAACTCCAGAGTAGTGCTGAGAAGAGAGCTTAGAGAAGCTTATAGATCAATGCAAATTAAGTGCTTCATTTCCCAAACTTTCAAAAGATTTCGGGCTATGAGCCCAGACAGCTGGCTGTAACTGATAAAAAGACTTCTCAAAAGTGTGCTGGGTTCCTTGTACCACTCATTTCTATGTGATATCATGCTCCACATGACTCTCATTTCTATAAAGCACTGGGATTTGAACTGATGAGACACAGAGATTCTCCTGTGCATTCATAGATGCATAAATGCAACAATTTAACTTGTGATTTCTCTTGTTTGAAGTTATACAGAATTTAGGAGAATGGGAAAAGGACAGTACTTCAGTTTAGATTTTAAAACTTCAAGAAAAGATTTCAGAGTCCTGTGAAAAATAAGACAGTAAAAGGACTTAAACAAGGACCTCTAGGATCTATTCAGTCTTGTGCTTGAGTCTGGTAAGATTTGAGCCTGAAATTTCACGTTGTTCAGATGCAGCCAGAGCAGCTTTCTTTTCTGAAATCAGCTGTAAAACTCCTGGCAATTTCAGCGATGGGGCAGACAGGATAAGGTGGATATGAGTTACAGAGTGCAGATATGCTGAGTACGTTACCAGGCACTGTGTTACACTTCTCTACACACTTTTATATCAGTCCACTGAAGAGAGAAGCGGAGATGTTCATTGCACGATGCCGTTCTACTTGCCTCCCACTCTGTTTTGAATCCATACTCTTGCATCCACAACTTCCATGACTGGATTATTACGCAAGGAAAATTCAGCCGGTGACTTCCTCTTCACCCTGAGTCCCCTGGGTTGCCCACTCCCGCTGGGCTGGCAGAAGCAGGAGTTGCTCCACTTTCCCAAGAGGCCAAGAAGTACAAATGGGCAGTCCCACAACGTGCCGTATCGCTGAGCTCTGAACTGCGGCCAGCTGGCTGCCTGTCAGCACGCAATCCAAACACCGGCCAAGGCTGTGCAGGCTGCAATAAACCCTTCAGGGCTGCAAAACAGGTCAGAGATCTCAAAGAATACAGCTCTACTTCAGTAATGATTAACAGTGGGGTGGCAAAAGTCCCTGAGGCTTTGGCTGGGTCTATGTGTGCGCATGCAGACATGTGCATACACCAATGGGAAAGTTTATGAGTCCCATGCCAGAAAAACCCTTTGCAGGGGTAAAAACTCACTCATGGTGGGCTATTTGCTCAAGAGATGTTAGGGTTGAGTCAGAATTCACCTAGCAGAGAATTCCCAACTGTTGTATTTCAAATGAAGAACTGCAAAAAAGATGAGTGATGAGAGAGGTCACCATCCGAGATGTGGTGGAGAAGAAGGTGGAGACCTCCTAGTGGACACACATGCAAGCCCAGATTTCAGTCTCCAGCTCACAGATGTAAATCTGAAATTGGAGAAAATTGAAGTTTTTCTCAAATTACAGCTATTTGAATGCAGAATGTACAAATTGGACCCAAGCTGATATAATAAAATCTTTTGAGTGCTGTGTAATGCATCAGTGCATATCCTAAAATCAAGTGATTACCTGTCTAATTGCTAACTTCCAAAATGAAATAACTCACCAGTTACCTGTGGTTCCCATGTGAAATTTTATCTTGTTAACTTGTTACATTTTAGAAATATAAAGTTCAGGATTTTTGTTTGTTTGTTTGTTTTTCATATTCTACAAGGCATATTATCATGCATTCTTAGGAAACAGATGAGTAAATTAGAATCTCATCTGCCTACCCTTGGTATATACCAATATGTGCCTCTGCATATATACTCATACAATGGATTTATAAAAGTGCATGTATGCATTGTGTTGTTAGATGGACAGAAGCTGGATCAGAAAGGACAGCATTCATGAGATCTGAATAATTAAAAGTATCTGTTAGGAATCTCTCTATGCTCAATTGTAACAACACTCCAAAAAGCAAAATGCTGAGAGCAGGCGGTAGGAGTGCAGTGAAGACATAGTCGCATCTGACACTTCTTGGTTTCCTTTTTGCTTAGGAATCAGCAAAAAGGACACAAAGACACTACCATGGTTCACATGTCCTCTTTTGAATGATCAGGGCCATCCCTGCTAGCCATTACAGCTGAAATTGCCAGACTATCTGCCAGCTACAACACAGACCCACTGGTAGCCTTTGAGAAGCCTTTGGCTCCGTACTGCCTTTCTAAGGCACCTAAGGCAGCACCAAAGCAATGGGGAAACGAGAGCTGTGAGGAATGCCAGATCAGGGCCACTCTAATCACCGACCGTTTCCTTCCTTTGGCAGGATCTTGATTGGCAATCTGATCCTGGCAGGAGTTTCCTCTATCCCAAGCCAGTGTCAATACAAGAGCAAATGGCTAAAATGTGACCATAGACCACAAAACTCCTGACTAAAAGTGGATAACATTCCTTGACCTTCCCGCTCATAAAGCTGATTTACTTCCTCCTCTAAAATGAAGATTAGTTGTTATATAGTATTTACATTAGTTTATATGGCTACATCCTCAAGCCTTTTATTCAGCCAAGCAAGCCCATGCCAGAGCCCAGGTGTAGAGCCACAGACGCAGTGGGAGCTGTGGCCCCCTCTTGGTCCCTCCTGCTTTGGCAAATGCTCCTGCTCATGAGCTGGACGAGCAGGCTGTCCCTGTCCCCACAAGCTCTCCCTGCTTGAGCAGGGGTCTGGACTAGATGATCTCTGCAGGTCCCTTCCAACCTCAACCATTCTGTGATTCTGTGAGCCATCATATCTCACTCACAGACACCTCCTCCCCCGCTGGTGACTTCAGTCAGGCTTCTCAGGCATGTGTGCGTGCTGGACTGGACCCTTAGGAGCACATTCATGTGGTCTAAGGCCATCTCAGAGCCAAGCGAGTGACTTCAGAGGAGCCATCAGCACCTCCAGAATCACTCTGCCCTGAGAAAGCCGCCCAAGGAGACTAACTGGGTTTCCCCAGCCAGCACCGGGGTCCTTCTCCAGGTCACTGAGTGAGGCTGCAAGGCTGAATGCAAAGAAATGTCCAGCTCAGGCAGTGACTGGGGCTGGATGAATTTATCCCCACGAAAAATCACTGAAATCAGCTTAGGCATGAAGGTAGGGGAAACAGAAAGGCAGCTGAACCCAATTTCAGCATCAGGGTATTGTTGCATGCATTGTTAATGTTCCTTTTCTTGCATATGAAAGAAAAAGACAGAAGCTGAAGAAGTAATCGCTAGAATTCACTCTTGTTCTGCAAATGCTTACTTGGTATAAAAAACATCGCCTCTAAAAACAATAGAATAATGTTGGTATAACATTGAAGGGGAAAAATAAGCCTCCCAAATTAGTATAATGCAGGCATTCCATTTATTCTGCTCATCTTTAGCAGAAATATCAGGAAAATTCTTTATTCTCCTGAAAGAAGTTAAACACCAGCAATTTTCTCTTTTAAATAAGCCTCCTACATGAGAACTGCCTTTTTAACAGTTCTGCTTACTGATTTATCTCCGAGAAGATAAATAGTTTAATTTGCTTTATGGCATTATTTAGGTGAATTATCTAGTGCTTGCCTGGCACATGGAATACGCAGAGCACTATAAATGCTAATAAGTTTTGTGGAAGTCATTGCATGCAGCTCAATGCATCTTTTGGGTATGAGATATAAAACAAGTTAAAATATTCTGAACTCTATCCTTTCCTTTGCCAAGGATCAAATCCATGTTTTGAGTGCTCTTAACTGACTGACCAGTTTACTGTTCTCCAGTAATAACACCAGGAAACATAATGTTGCCTCAGACAGATCAGACAGATGTAGTCGCTTGTTCATACACCCCACATCTGTCTCCTAGTTTTCTATGGTGATCTTTGAGAAGAAGCTGAATTATTCAATTATTTATTTCTGTTACTTGCTAAATTCTGCTCTGTTGTCAAAATACTTATCAAGGATAGCACCTGGGGCACTGTCAAGCTAAAAGGCTGTGGGGATCTTCCTGAAAGCAAGATTTTAAATCGTATTACATGCAATTTTAAGGAACTATGAGCAGAGCCTCATCCTTCCTTTCATAGTTGTACTTATGTTTTTCCTTTACTGCCTTTATTTCGCATTTTCAGCCTCTTCATTTGCTTCTTAGCAACACATTTTCAAGGCAACAGTGCCTACTTTTTTGTCATTAAGGCTCGATATTTAGCACAGAAAGACACAAGCACACAGTTTTCCACCTAGCTGGTCTTTATGTCATGATGGGGGAGGCAGCTAAGGAGGAAATAATGCATCAAGGTGCCAGGATGCAAAGCCATTGATGTAGGACCAGAAAGAGTGGAACTACAGGCATACCTGTGGTCTACCTGATTTCTAACCTGAAAAAGGGACCTGTCCCTCAGCCTTCCTCTAATGCCACTTCATGAGGGGCCTTTGCAGTCAGTCAGCCAAGGGCCTGGGTGGAGGGTGTATCCAGCCAGATGTAGTGTCTGCATCTGAGCTCTCTTCGCTTCCTTCTGTAGACCATGAAGAAAACCAGTAGTGTCCAGGGTACAGCTCTTCCCTTCCTGGAGCACTGACATCTACAATGGGTAGAAAAATCCACTGCTTAAAAACATCAATTTTCTCTTCAACTGCCCAGATGCCAATGGTCTTCAAAAGACCCAAAGTCTCCTCCCTCTCCAAATAACACCCTGCGGGCCTTGGAAGCATGATCAGGTCCCTATCAGCTACAGGGGAATTCCCAGTGGGTTCCCATTTCCCAGGGCGTCACACTGACCTCTAGATTTTAAACTATTCTGTCACACCTCCCCTTTTCTCTCTGATGCCGTTCCATTTTGTACGGGTTGGAGCCACAGGCTGTAGACCAGAGCAGGATACAAAAGGGACAAAAGGTTGGTTGTTAGTGTGTTCAGCAAACAAGGAAGGAGACCCATGGTCCCGTTCCCTCCTCAGGATTTTATCCAAATGTTCTTCAGTGAAAAATGCATAAACAGATAATGAAATTGGATCTGGAACTGTTTCATTGCACTCCTTTCTTACGCACCCAGCCTAGCTGAAAGCAGGCAATACGGGCCTTCTGGGAAAACGGAGTGTTGGACTGGGAAGGCCTCAGGCAGGGAGTGCGCTGGGCTCACATCTCCTCTGTCCTGCAGGTGTGTCCTACCCACAGAATGGGGATGGTCCCTTGGGTGGGCATTACAGGAGGAAACTGGGTTCCTTAACACTTCTGTGGTGCTGCTGTCATGAACATGCGGTATCTGGAAATAAATCTATGAAGCAGCTGTCTTTGCTAGCACTGAATGGGGGAAGCTTTGCTCTAAATACAAAAGTGCATCATTTTTTTCTCATTCCATCATGGCATGTTTCAGTGACAACCATTAAAGAAGTAAGTCACAGAATCACAGAATCACAGAATGGCTGAGGTTGGCAGGGACCTCTAGAGATCATCTAGTCCAACCCCCTGCTCCAGCAGGGACACCCAGAGCACGGG
>JAWLRI010000837.1:3530087-3570555 GCA_034781795.1 Crypturellus tataupa | reverse complement strand
GTGCCTGGAGACAATGGCCAGCACTAGCTGTTCCATCACTTTTCCGGGGACGGAGGTGAGGCTCACTGGCCTGTAGTCATCTAAAGGTGCAGAAAGGTCCTCTGTGCTATTTGTAATAACCCTAAGAGCCCCTGCTGCTATGGATATGTGTGATCATCTAATCTTTAGGTAAGAAATAGCTTTGCAAACAAAGCCCTTGGGCACTGTAGCACAAATGCCTGTGTATCTCTGTTAACTTGGTCAGAAGGTACAATCTGACCTACATTGCCTGTTTCAATTTTGGAAGAATTTGTTTCAGTGCATGTATCTTACTTGGCAGTTCTTTTATAGGTCTGCTTCCTGTCTAAGTGTGCAATAGCAATGATCATAGTTGCATCCAGACTTCTTTGCATAACATAGATAAAGGAGGCAAATAAGCAAATGATACCCAAGTCACAGAGCAAGTCATCCTAGTGCTACCCATAGAGTTCCTGCCCAGTCTCCTTTTTCACTGTGAATCAGTTCTGAAGAGCCTCCTTCTTTTTTGCAAATACTGTTACAGTCCTGTGAAGTATTTTGGATTTGACCCTGTCCTGCTGAAGCTTTGTATCAAAAGGGAAAGGCACAAGAGGGACAGTGTAGGATCCAGTTTTTGCCTGAATAAGTGTATTTTATGTATTGCGGAGGAAAGGTCTGACAGTGGAGAGCAGGGTTTTGCTTTAGGTCAGAGCCTCTGACACAGCCCTTATTTTTTCAGTTTCTTGCGACTGTGGAAGCCTCCCCAAGTCGGGCATTGGGTGCTGGGCTTCTGGGCTGGCCATTGGGAGCTGCCAAGAACAGGATGTGAGGAGCTCCCTGTGTCGGGAATGTGGGGTACTGACACACCAAGGGGGGACAGCGCAGAGGCTTCCTGGCCTCGAACCCTGCTGGACTTCTCTCTCAAATCAGAAAGGAGATGGAGGCGGCTGTTGGCCGAAGGGTTTTGGCAGCACCTGGGTAAATTAAGCACACTTTCTGCTGGGGATTTGAACTCACATGTGCTGAGTCCTCCTGAGCAAGTGTCCTGCACTTCCAGTTTTAGAATGTACCATATTCACTGGGGGAATCTACTTCTCTTTCACCTGCAGAAGTTGTTTGGTTTTGCAGTATAAACCTGAGCACTCACTGGGTTGGAAGCATTGCCTTCTCCTAGATTTCGGTCGACCACCTCAAAGAGATTTAGGTGTAGCAGTAGCCTCAATGAAGTTGAAAGCATTTGTGAAATCTTAGGCAGTATACACAGCCTGCGTGTACACAGTCTGGATCTGACGCCAGTTAAAAGTATTCTCTGGAACATTTGAGACTAATTAGTCAAGAGTTCTGCAAAATTCAAAGTTGCAAACTACAAAGTGACCTCACTCCATGAACATTTCCTGACTTTGGAGTGGCTTGGACAGGGCAGCATAAGCTTTGTGACTTCCAGAAAACTAGTGACCTTGCTCGGGAACTGGAGGAGGTAGGAGGTCATGCTGGAGCACAGGGGCTCTGAGATATTAAAGGTCATTTTAAAGACACTGCAAACCTCAAGGCTACACGTCGGTCCTTGTGAATGGTTTTGGCCAAAGTACGAAGTGCCAAGTAGTTTTTAGGCTGAGCTGGTCGTCCATGCAGGCAAGCCCTGAAGGAACACAAGGGCTAAGCTAAGGAAGGACCTCAAGTTGCATGTGTAATTTATTTCAAGGTTTCCTTTCTCAACAGATCACACAATTAGTGGTTTATTAGTTTATTAAGTTATTCACCAGGCCTTCACTGGACGGAAAGGTTTTCAGTGAGTCCTGTCCACGAGTGGTGGCACTGATCCAGTTCCTTTCCCACCCTGGTTACACACCTGGATTTCCTCACAGCGTCCCTCTGTGTTTATCTCACCTCCACTCAAGTAAATCTTGACTAGTGCAGGAGAGGGAGTCTGCAGGTCACTGAGTGTACTAGATAAAGCCCATCATCGTGTAAATGAATCTCTGTCATTGCTTAAATTAACAGTCTTTTCGATACAAGTAAGAACTCTCCATCTCCAGAAGCTTGTCAAGAAATCACAGGCCCTCCTGTTTATTTGTTTAATATAGTGGGGCTGTTGTAAGCCTGTATCTCACAGGCTTCAGAGGAGCTCTATCTGTTTACCCAAAGAAAAGACCTGCTGTTTCCACATGACTCAGGTGGGTGATGATATTTCCAGACTGATCTGCATCCTCTACTCTGTCTCCACGGGCTGATTCAGTGAGGAGAGGTGGCAGCAGAATGGGGCAGAAGGGAAACTCTGCCTCCCAAATCTGGAAGGGCTTAATGTGGGGCTTTCCCTTCTCCAAGGGAATAGGTGGCATGGGAGGATGGCACCCCTACGGATAAACCCTGAAATTCAACCCCCCAAGCTCCTGCTCTAGCCCCCTCAAATGTCCCTGCTCCTGCTCTGGCATCTCCCCACACCCCCTTCTCTCCCTGCTACCCAGCTGCTCCTGAAGAAAAGCTGAATTTATCTGCAGAGCTTTGAGACAGCTCTGGCCTTTCCAAAGCTCCCGAGAAACCATTTTGTGCTGAGTCGATGCTCTTGTGAAAGTAAAACCATTACCTCGATCCCCAAGTGCTGGGAGACGGAGCCACAGCTTAAACTCCAGTGCCTTGTGAGTGAGGCATTTCGCACCTGCAGACAACGTGACTGCAGACAACGGGCAGAACCCAGAAAGCTCAGAATAATGTTGTCTGCAGAGCGTCATATTCTTGACACAACAACTCCAGCCCCCAGTCTTTGCTAATTCTTATTCTGTCTGCTAGTGAAAATCCTAACTTAAAAGATGTTTTTGAAAAATTTGAAGCAGATGAATGAAAAAATACCCTAGCCATGACATCAGCAAAACAGATACAAATAGGCATATATCAAAGGATTGCTGCCTTCAGCTACATACTTGAAGTGCTGCTGACGTCAATCTGGGGCACATTTTAGCCTCCTATGCTTTGCATTTAGGAAGATGAAGTACATTACATATAATTGGTTCCACCTACATATAATTTGTTGAGGGGAAAAGCAACAAGACGCAGATTTTCACCACGACTACAGACACAAGCCATATTCCCCACAGTGGTGTTTTCCTGTCCTTGGAAGAGCGCCCGCAGGGAAGGGCTCATTGAAGTTGCCACAAGTCCCAGCCGCCTCTCTGTGGTCCTTCCTCCCCACACCCAGGCAGAGGCCAGATTTGGTACCTGCACAGGAGGGAACACATGCTCAGGGCCGCCGTGGACAACAGAGAGGGAGAGCAGCCCAGCCTCCACTTGCATTTTTGGCCCAGGAGTTGAGTGGCTGGTGTCTTGATCATTTCAGATTGCCCAAGAACATACAGATGTTGCTGAAGAGTCTCTTCCCTGTTGTTTCGCAGCTGCTCTGTGCCAATTGCAGTGACATATGGACTCAGATGTGTCTGTTGCTGGGTGTGGTGGACACAGGAGCAATGGAGATGGCCTCTTTTCAGTGGTGGTCACTGACAGAACCAGAGGAAATGGCCACAAAATGAAGCATAAAAAGTTCCACAGGAACTCAAGGAAGAACTTCTTGACAGTGAGGGTGACAGAGCCCTGGCACAGGCTGCCCAGAGAGGTTGTGGAGTCTCCTTCTCTGGAGATCTTCAAGACCCGCTTGGATGCAGCCCTGTGCCACGTGCTCTAGGTGGCCCTGCATGTGCAAGGGGGTTGGACTAGATGACCTCTGGAGGTCCCTTCCAACCTTAGGCATTCTGTGATTCTATGATTCCAAGTCCAGGGGAATTTGGTGCTTGGAGCCCTGTAATTTAGCCAATAACATTAGTAATATAAAACATATACCAAAGGCCCTTTTGGATGAAAGGTGTGACTCCTGGCTATGCTGGTATTATCACGGCATTTGTGACTGCATTGCTGCAGTCAGGTCACAATCCCACATGAGCTATTGTGGGGAAGACAAGGCGCAGGGCCAGGAACACACTGCTGTGCTGGTGGAGAGGAGCAGGGACCGCTCTTCTCAGCAAGAGCATCGCAGCAAGAGGCTTCATGCTGGCATGGAGCTGACAAAAGCTCTGACTTCCCCTCCTGGAAGGTCAGGACACGAATGTTTCCCAGCAGCCTGCAAAGCCTCCACCCACGTCCCTCCAGCAGATTTGTGTAGCAAGAGTTCAGCTGTACAGTACTCTCCCACATGGAGAGTTTAGTGCCAAGGGATTTCCTAAAGTTCTTCATGTTTATCTCCATATTTTGGAGAAGCAAATGTCCAGTTCTCTGAGGCAGTCCCAAGGACGTTGTTCTGGACGGGTGCAGGATGCTGAGGCAGGCGACAGGGAGAGAAATAAGGACTCTGTTTTCCCACTGCGGGCTGTTCCCTCTGATTCGGTTGTAGCAGGATAGTCCACTTAAGCTCTTGCATTTTGAGCTGTTCCTCCACTTTCCTCTCTTCACTCTTGCTCTCCTTGGAAGAGCACCCAGGCTTCTCTTTCCTCCTTTCATGGAGGAGGCAAGAGCAGAGGAGGACTCGTGGAGCCAGCAAGGGAGTGCGTTGGCTTTGCTGACACGCAAGCATTTGTGTGCCGTTTCTCCAGGGCTGTCCTGCGATCACTAAACAGAAGCAGTGCTCATGGCCACCTGCAGGCTTGGGCTCCCCGGGACCCCCGCCGCACAGCCGGCCTCTCCTTCCCTTCATGCTCCCCCTTCACGCAACCTTGTGTCAGTGGGTGCTGCTTCACCCATTGCATAGTCCAGCTCATCCCAGCTAGCTGGAGAGACGGAGAACGGAGGCTATAACTAGGGCTAGTTGTGTTGATTGACCCCTTGGCTCATGACAGCTGATACCAGACTTCAGGAGACCTGTAAAAAATACATTGTACCAGAGCCATGTACCAGGGCTCTGATTTTTCATCAGCTCTGGAACCTCATGTGCCTTGCTGAAGCCAGCAAAGGTACAGGTAGGTTTGGACCTTTGGAAATTAAATCTTTTATTGTTTGATTATATCTAAAAGTAATTTGGCCTGTGTCTGACAGCACTAGGCAGAAGAGGCAGGAATGAAGTTACGTTTCTGGTGAATCTGACCTAAACCAAACAGGGTAATATGAGCATTGCACTGTAGTATCTTTGCCTTAATCTTACCTCCTACACACTGAAATTAAAAAAAAAAAAAAAAAAAAAAAGATTTGGAAGACTTTCCTGTAGGTATCGCTGAATCTTTTACTTGTCTGTGCCTTAAAATAAACACAGCGCTTCAGCTAATCCGAGCTGGCTCTGCCGTCTCTCCCAGGCAGCCCCAGCAGGCTCCCGCGGAGGGAGCGCTCTGGTTTGCCAGCGCCGGGCGCTGGGTGCAAGCGCCTCGTGCTCCTCGGTTAACTCTCCCACCTGAAATAAGGCCATTTCAGATGAAAGGGAAATCGTGTGCTCAAAGGACACTTTCAGCACCGGTCCCCACCATGTCTTCCCCAGTGGGACAAATTGTCACACAGAGAGCAGAGAAAAAGCCTGAAAACCAGAGGTCAGACAGTGGCACGTCTCGCGCTCTGCAGGGTTTGTCCGCTCAGCTCCTGGCTCCTGGTTTTGTTGTATACGTTCGGCCTACAGAGCAGACAGGCCCGCGGGGAGAGGCTGCCCTTGCCCTCGGTGCTGCTCCCAGAAGAGGAAGCAGCAGCCGCAAGGCCCCTGGAAGGCGCCGCTCTGCAGCGCGCAGCGAGGGCTCCCCGCGCCTGCGGCCCCTCCGTGGCCGAGCTGGGGTCTCGGCACAGCCTGGCCCGGCGCTGGGCCTGCGGCCAGTGCGAGGAGGCCACGGAGCCGCCCGGGCCGGGGCTCGCGGGGGAGACAGAGCTGAGGAATCACAGGGAGATGAACCTGCTGCGTCAAGCCGAGCAGATGGCTCCATTTTCAGCATATAAGGAAAAACAAAAACAAAAAAAACCCAGGAGAACAGGGGATTAAACCCGAGGCTCTGTGATGACTCCAGTGGCCAGGGACATGGCCTCGCTGCCACCCCAGCTTTCCAGGCAGGGACACTTAATTCCTGCCAGAGCAGGCCGGTTGTCCTGCAGGGAACCAGTCTGTGCTCGGATGATCTCCGGGAGAAGCTCCCCGTTTAACCAGGATCGCGCACCCGTGTTCACGGCCTTCAGTGTCGCTGTTGGGCCTGCTCCCGTGCCGCGTCTGCAGGACGGTCTGGCTCACGGAGGGCTCCAGCTGCTGCGGGGCACAGCGGTGGCAGCGGCGCGCGAAGCGCTGCCCGGGCGCCAGCGTGCCCACTGCTGCGCCGTCGGTCAAGGAGCTTGTTCTTGCCGTCTTTTTAGTGTGTCTACCTCTGAGTAATGGAATCCTCTACCTTTATACACATATATATATATGTGACTGTAACCCAACAGTCAATTAACTGAAACTTCGTTTATCCACCAGAGCTGTCCTGGAGCTAATAGGACCGTGGAACGGCTGGATCTTTGCTCCAGGTTCACTCTGATGGTTGCCTGGAGAAGCTCCCCTTCTTTTCCCAGTATTTTGGAGCAGCGATTGATTTTCTAGAAGTATTCCCTATGTGTGGGCCGTGTTTGTCAAGCCAAAGGTGACACCTGGCTTTGCTGACACCAAGGAGCCCTCTTCCAGCACCAGGGCAGCGGCGGAGGGTCCTGGCGCCGGGCAGAGCTCCCCCATCCGTCCGGCCCCGCGCGCGTGGCAGCGAGCCCGGGCGCTCCGTGAATCCGCGCGTCCGCCGGAGCTGCGCGGGCTGACGCGGGTGACGCGGCTGCCGAGGCGCTCGTGGAAGGCGTGACGGCAGGAAGGATCCTCGCAGCGGAGACGGGTGACCGGGAGTCCGCGTAGCTGCCTACTCCAAACAAGCAGACTGTGGAAGAGCGGGTGAATAACTCATAGTATTACACGGAAAGATATTCATGGGCGCAACCGCAAAAATCTTTTCCATGGTTTTATCATCAGCTCTAAAAATAAACGGCTGCCTACTCTGTTCTTTTTGTCTTGGATTGCAGCTATAATATTCGTGGGATTTTAATCCATACGTTTCGTCTCAGAATAGGAAGTGCAATTTAATGGGTTAGATGAGCACCTAAAGAAACTAGCCAGGTTCGGTGGCCTCAGATCTCTGCTTTCGGCTTGGTGTTTCGCTACGCAGTAAGGCTGCAAAAACACCATTCAAACCAGGAATATGGTGGTTCAAAACGGGAATATGGTAGAGCAGTCTTGAAGATAGAGGGATCCACATTATTGTGCTCTGTAACAGGTGCTGACCTTTATTTCAGCTATATCTTCCACAGGAGAGTGCCAGAAGATAAAGTCAGGTTTAATTCCTGGGATATTTGCTTTTAAAGGGAGTATGCCTAATTTAGGGTGTTTTTAAGGGTGTTAGGCACTAGCAGAGCATTATAAGGCTCTATACTGACTTGAGCTAGGGCCTAGCTCTCTTACAGAAGCTAATATTTTAATATCGTATCTGGAATTAAAGTAACCTGTGATGATTTACCACTGCTCCACCTATGGCCATCCTCCCTGCACTGAATTTTAGGTGCCATTAGTGGAAACTTCTCAGAAAAGACACAGCAAAGGGCTGCAAATAGCACTGATGTTTGTTTTGACTGAGCTGTTGGAGGAAGACTTTTTTAAGGGAAAATATGAATGGGGAGAAAAATAAAATGAAACCCAGCCTAGAAAAGCACAGTCCCCCCTTTATAAGGGTAAGTCTTGTAATAAAAATCCATTTGAAGACCTTGGGAGGGAAGAAATGTTAAGGAGATGCCCCAGGGTTTTGGGACTGAGTCACTGATACTTGGCAGGGAGCTGATTTTTCCATCTTCATCTCTCAGATACGGTTTTCACTACCCCGTATCTCAACACATGAAAATTATGAAAACTTTAAAATAAACAACCAGTGGAACCATTAATTCGTGTCTCCCTCCTTTACTCCTCTGGCAGCATGCACGAGGCTTGGAGAAACATGCTGGCCTCCAGGACTCCTGCCTCCTTGCACAAGTGAGCATCACTTCCCACTCACTGATCTGACCTTTGTTCTGGCTTTTACAGAAGGTGTGAGGGAAGAGGTAAAGGATTTTCCTGCAAAGCTGGACGTGGACTCTGAAATTTTCTTTGAAATTTTGAAATTTACTCTTTGAAACCTCCCAGATGTTCATCTTGGCCTGTCAAAACCGCTGTACATATAAATATGAGTCCCCAAATAACATCCGTTCCATGAGAAATCTTAAAATCTCAAAACTGGCATGTTGAGGCGTTCTGACTTGGAGTAAGTTACCAACATTACAATGTGGAATAGAAAAGAAATAAAATCCCCTAATCAAAATCTCTTCCAAGCTGATAATATCCATTTTGACAACACTCACCAAAGCAAAACAAAAGGCCCAGCTTCAGCTAGGTACCCAGCATCTTTATCCTACCTACAAATTAAGCAGTGCAGGGCGCTTGTCTCTGCTTGAATATCAGGTAATTAGCACATCCCTGCAGCAAGGCTGCACAGGCACCAGCTGGAGTGATAAATTACAGCTCGAGAGCCCATTTCCCAAACAAGCCAGGGCATGTACAGAGCCCGGGCTAGCGCTGGAGGCCGTCCAAGCAAGGAAGCAACGCTCCTGGCGCTGGCTGTGGGGAAAAAACAAGTGCAATTTTCAGTAACTGTTTATAAAAGAAAAGATAGCAATATATTACTGTGTTTCTGTGAAATTGGAAAGCATCCTCTTGACTTCACTGGAGACATCTCTTAGATGTATAACAGCTTAAAATTAATGGGATTTACTATAACGTTAGGTGATTTTAACCAAATGTTGCTTTATTCATTCTGCAAGGGAGATTTGTCAGGGGAAGAACACCACGTTTTGAATTATTGCTGCTGAGAGAGGCGCTGACACCTGCGCTCGGGTTTCTGCTGCTAATTAGCAGCATGCTGGAACTCATTACTTGCTATTACGGACTCATTCCATTTGGTAAAGAATTAGCACAGTGTTGATAAAGCCCTTCCTGGCGAGCTCGCTCCTGGGAGCGTTTGCTTCGCCGTCCTCGTGCTGGCTGCATCTGGTCGCCTTGGTCCTTACAAGGCTCAGCTTGTCCTTCCCGTCCCGTGAGCCATCGCTGCACAGCTGGTGCCTGGGGAATAATCCACCCCTCTTCATTGGAAAACCAGCATGTACAGCCGGAGCACTGCTTGGGTTTTAAGGATTAAGCACAGAGACACATGCTGTTCAGGGTGGGTCCCGCATCGGTTCACTGCTCGCTGTCTGACGAGCAGAAATTCTCAGAATTGGTTGCGTGCTTTTCGTTATGCAGAAAGCAGTCCTTCTATCACTAGGGCAGCACCTGGGGCTATGATATTGAATTCATATCACAACACAATACGTGCTCTTTCCATTACTGCCAGGGAAACAGAGGCAGGGATCTGACAACAACTAGGAGCTCAATGGTAACGGACTCCTCCTGTCCGAGCGCCCACATCCACCATACACAGCGCTTCTCACGACAGCCCTTCCACAGCCCTTCTGCCTTGTGCTGTATAAACAGATACTGATAATGTGTTTCCCCCAACTGCCTATGGAGAAGATCATAACTCATTGGGAAATATAAACGGACAAGAGAGGTGCAAACTGAAAACAAGAAAACAATGATTGCTATAATAAACAGCACATCCAATGGCCCTGAGGCCCCTGGCTCTGTTCGGGCATTATTTACAGTTTGAGGGATAATTTTGCTTAGAAAGAGGATAAAGAAGTGATCTTGCTGATATTTTTAGTTTACACATGATTAGTTTTTATGTGGAATGCTCATACTACACATAAACAGAGATGTAGGATAAAGCACAGTGAAATTGCTGGGAAGATTATGGTGATACTGCTGCTGAAGCAGGGACACCCAGGGAGACAAGGAGCAGAGCATCTCGCATGTGAGAGCAGAGGGAACAAGTATCAGGCTGACACTGGGGGAGACGCAGAGGGGACAAGAACAGACCAGGACCTGGACACAGTGGGAAGAGCTGGGCTTGGGGTGTGAGGCAGAGGATGAGGGAGGAGCAGAAAGTGCAAGTGCGTGGGTGGAAGAGGCAGGAAACCTCATGAGATGAGGAGCGAGTTGTGAGAAAACTGTCACCCACACAAAGCAATTGGGATCAGAGCGAGGGAGAGGAATGTGAGGCAGAGCAAGGAGAGGGGGACACCAGGCAGGTGGGAAAGGAGGACACTGCTGCCTAAGCTTGTCCACCCAGGAATACCATGAGAAGGCTGAAGGCTGGAAAAGGCAGCAAGAGGGAAAGGTGCTGAGTTCAAACACAGAACCTAGTGAGAAACACTAGGAAGAGGGACCTTTAGTGAAGAGTCATGTGTGGTGTACACCACTTAGATGTATCACACAGGAATAGCTGAGTGAAATTTATAGCTCTGTGATTATGCTAAGTAATAATAGTTCTTCAGCTTTAAAGCATTAAAAGTGGTAGTCGGAGAAAGAGAGACAACGGGCATAAAAACTGAAGCAAGAGAGGTTCAGGTTGAATATAAGGAGAAACTTTTTTGCAGTGAAGTAGATGAAATGGCTGCCCAGAGAGATTGCACGGTCTCTGCCAGGGCTGTTCTCAAGACCCAGCTGGAAAAAAGCCCTGAACAACCTGACCAGACATTTTGTGGATGAAGTTGAATAAAAGACCTCCTGAGGTCCCTTCACAGCTAAATTATCCTATGAGCATATGGAAACATAGTTTTGGAAAGGGAATCTATCATTATCACTGACAGTATTTACTTAAAATTCCCCATTGCTAAAAGCAAACAAACAATGGTCTAGGAAAGAAATCTAAGAGATTGTCCATAGGGAAGCGGAGGATTGGAGTAAAGAAGGATTAGGGAGGAAACTTTCTCCTCCAGCCTGGGAATCACCTATTCAGAAAATCCCTGTGAGGCTCCTTGCCACCCTATAGGGCTCATTCCTTTCCATACCAAACTGTTCTGAGTATAACCATCCTATTGGTTGCTCTATGTGCTCAAATATTTTTTTGAGTTTTCCCCTGCATTGTCTTTTATCAAAATCTGTAAACAAATGTCATTACCCAAATGAACGTTCTAAACCCAATTAATGTTATTAGGGTGGTGAAGTCGAGCATACCGGGTAGAAATGGGAGGAATGTAACCCTCATCCTGTCTCTTCATGCATGTGCAATAACATCCACTGGGGCCACTGTAGGATAGGAGCACCTTGAACGTCACGGCCTCAAGACATTCACATCACGTTAAACCCTCATGAGTAGCTGGAGAGGGCTGAGGGCTCTTTTGCAGAGACAGCAGCCCTTGAAACTTGGAGCCCTGCTCTGCTGAGCTCAGAGCTTAAGCTGAAACACTGCAAGGCTTCATATCTCCTGTCACTCAACAGTCCACGCAGCAAAGTTGTTCTGGAATCCTAAAATCTGGGCTTTTCCTCAGTCTGTCAGGTGAATGGGCTCAAGGAAAGTAAACAGGTTGCTCTCTCAGCTCTGCAGCAATTTCATCACAAATTGGTGAATGACATTCCCACAAAATGTTTCACTTCAATTTCTGACACCAACATCTCTTGCCCAAGTCTAGCTGCGATATTATAAATATGAATAGTATTAATAGTGTTAATATTTCAAAGGTGTCAAACCCCACTCTTGTACAATTTCCACTGGCCTTGCTAGTTTGGGTAGCTCCATCAGGTTGCTATCAGAAAGATTAAATTGGAGAAACTTTAGGCACATTCCACGAGAGCTCTGAGGATCACGAGTAGCGCCCTGGGTTTGAGCCAGTGCCTGCCGGGAAGCGAGCGCCGGGCTCCGAGCGCCGGGGCGTTGTGTTTACTGTGACGAGCGCTGCTTGGTAGGTGGCCACTGCATGATCAACAGGCTGGAGCCTCCTCAAAGCTCCCTCTGGCAATTCCATTGTTTGCTCAAGCAAATTGCTGGATTTTTGCTTTTGACACCAAAAGAGAACATGTTTCAACAGAACTAGACTCGCTCTTTTTTCACAGCTGCTTGTACAGCTCTGTTTTTAAAGGGATGTATCCGTGGCATGAACTTTACTTTCCCTCACAACAGCGCTCTGGAAAAAAAACATCCCCAATACAAAATTAACCATTGGTGAAATTCCCGGTGACAATCAAATACACAATGACATAGTATATATAGTATATATATGTATATATATAGTGTATATATATATATACTATATATATATATATCTATATAGTTGCCTTGGAAGGATGGTTTAACTAGAGTGTTTACATCCTATAGCACAGCACAGTGCATTTCCTCTTTTAAGATACATTTAGCTATACGCAAAGGCCAACTAACAGGGCCAAAGAAACTACAGTGCCAGCACAGTCGCAGTTTCTTCACTCCACATTGCCTAGCGGTAACTGATGATTAGTTCCAGGGTAAGCCATAAATTGCCTTTTCATGAATTCACAGTTTTGGATAAATGTTCCATATCGAAAGCATTTAATTCTGCCTCGTTCTTGAATAATATGGCCAAAATTACAGTTTATATAAAACCAACTGCACAAATTGTGTACAGTGGCCAGTATTTGCCTTTTCCAGTTCTAATCCAGCAACAGAAAGAGTAGATTTAGTTCTTATTCTCAGAGCTCTTTAAAAAGAGCAGAAGATACACATTAGGGAAAAGTCAATATTTACATTTGGTAACCAAAGCATAACTTACCAAAGAAAACGTTTCCATTCAAACAGCCATTTTATAGCTCAAAATTGCACTTCATTAATCAACATCTTCATAAACATTTGTACTACGTTTATCAAAGGCATCCAAAACTTCACAGAATTTTTGTGTGTTCATGTAATTCTCATTGTTAAATTTAGTTATGGAGTCTTCTCAAATACCACATTTTCTTATCAAGCACAAAGAGACTAAGATCAACAATACTACAAACCCAAATAAGCCTTTTTTCCAAGTGTTATTACTTCAGTCCCAGAGATTTAAAATTTAGTATGTAATAAGAAAGCTGGGAATGGACTAATCATATTTACATTTGGCTGCATTCTTCAACTCTGTTCCAGCTTGAAAACTCGTTCATTTAAATTTATAAAGCAATTCAAATTTAGTGTGGATTTTATTTTGTCTACAAGCCCTGAATGCTCTCTGAAGGAGCTTAGGTTAAATTCTTGTGGAAGACTTTTGCAGTGAAGTTATTAGCAAAGACTATTCAAAAACTGTTTTAAAAGACTATTTAAAGAAGATAGAACTTTTCTCCCACACTCAGTACGTGAGAGCTGTTGATGTTGGTATTTTTGTATGAATAGCATTAATCATCCATACACAAATTCGTGCTAACACAGGCTTGATTATGCTCTGCTATTGTGCTACATGTACAATATTTCTAAAGCTTTGACCACTGCTATTATTAGCTCCGATTATTTAAGACCAGTGAAATAGGATTTAAATGTTAAATTATTCAATGCTAAAAACTACTCATAAGAGTAGTTTTTAATTGATAGAGACGATTAGTTTCAGGCCCTTGAGTTTCAAAAGTTTTAAAATATAGTCTGTCACCAGCATGAAAGCAACAGTTTCAAAATATCCAAGTTTAGAGATGATGCAGAGCATTAGCACTCGAATGCCTACATTCAACCTGCACTTGCATGAAAATGTCAAAATGCTTTTCATTCCTCCCCACAGTTTAGGAGAAACATCAAAGAAATGAGGAATTTGCACGAAAAAAGCTCAAGTTGGCCACTAGCAAGAGTCAGTTATCTGCATTATAGACACCCTCAACAGACCAAACTGCTAAATAAATGGAGTACTAATGTGACAATCAACCTCTGATCTCCAGATCTTCCTTACTATAATTAAAAAAATACAGTAGGAGCAATGGGAAGCAAATATTGATACAAAGGCACTTCAAATTTGAACTAACTAAGCCTAATGATTTTTAACTAGTATTTCATTAAGCTATTAGTCACAGAAACTTTAAACCCATTTTTTTTTTAGGAAAAGTCATGAATATAAGATTGCTGAAGAGTTTCTTATTTTTATTTATACAAATAAATTGTGCAACTAGGTCATGTTCTTTAGTAAGTGGAATTATTTTCTCCTTCTCTATGATGCCTGAAAAACATCATCTCCATCCTCAAAGGACACAGACCTTGCTTGCAGAAGGGAAAAATGTCTCACTATCCATTTCTCCAGAATATTAATTTGCACTGAAACAGCATCTCCAGGGTGTAGCTCAGGGAGAGCCATTGCTCCTCTAACATACAGATGCTCTTAAGGACTATGCTAAAGGTTTGTTCTCTCAAATACTCAAGATCACAACCTTTGAGCACTCCCTGCTTCTGAAAGAATTACTTTCGCACTATCCTATCTGTGATCCTGATCCACAAAGGTATTTAAAATACGTAGCTCTTATTAAATTTAACAATAAATTGGATTTTTGCAGTTTTGCTGTATGCTGACCTCTGCCATCTTGCCCAGCCTGTAAGGGAATTAAGCAGAAAACAGTACTGTTCTTAGTACTTAGGTAAAGGGGTGAGAAACTTCAGAAAGTGCTTGTGTCCATGCGCTGCCAACAGTGGAAACTGGAGTCAGACTTCCATGAGCAGATGCTAAGTGCCCCTCAGTTGGAGAGCAGAGCAAGTCAGAGCAAGAATAAGAATGTAAGAATAAAAAAACAGTGGCTCTGCAGGGGTCCTAGAAGATACTGTACCTGCTCCACAGAAATAAAGAACAGATAATCTACTTATGCTGCCTTGTCCCCCTCTTCCATGCAAAATTGCAAGGAATGCTTTAGAAGAGAGAGTTCTGGGTGGTGTATGGATGGGCAAAGCGCCCACGGGAGCAGAGGTGCTAATGCAATGGAGGATGCGGGAGTCCTCCAAGGAAGACTTGCTCTCAAACAGGAGTTTCCATGAAAGCAGGAGTGCTTCATTCAGGAGGACTCTGGAGAGTCCTCGGTGTCCTCAGAAAGCCAAAATCACTTTTTTTGTTCCCTTCTCCAAGGAAAATGACTTTTTTTTTTTTTTCCTCTCACATTACTCCTCAGACAGTGTGTTCTCATCAGCACAGGATCTCATCACAGGTATATTCTCTACAGAAGTCTCAGTTGAGCAAACAGCTAGGTCTTTCGATAAATTTGAATATATTTGACATAGGCATTAGGATACACAATTTTTTGGACATGCAGACCCATAATAAAGACAGTCTCTAACAACCTGCACAAACAGCAGTCTGTTAGGATGTTCACCGAGTCCTGCTAGAAATATTTGTAATTATCAAAGGTAGTGATATCTCATTAACACCTGGCTCATAATGGATCTTAACCACTTATGCCTGTTAATAGATATGTGTCAAACAGACCTGTCTCTGCACTGAAGTCTAAGTAAACTGCACAATAATCTGAAGCTCTGTTATAAATTTGCTTCCTTGTTTAAATAGTTTCCCGGTTCTACAACAATCTTACGAAGAGGGTAAGAGTGGCTTTCTGACTCGTTTTTTTAAAAAAATGAAGAGGTGTGTGTGATGAGCTTGCATTTATTCTGTACTGTGATTGCAAAAAGAAGTCTTTTCGATACTGAGGACAGGAAAACGTTCACTACGCTGGCACAAGGATCAGAAAACAAAGAGTTCCAGATTTTCTTAGTGAAAAAAACTTACACTTTGATCTTATCTCCGAAACACAGTTCAGCGACTGAGCAAGCATTGCCCGTAGCTGCGCATCAGCAGCCTCCTTTCACATGAAAGATGCACTGGGAAGACTGAGGTGCAGTAACATGAGGATAATCCGATTCTAGAAACACAAATAAATGCACACACACGAAAACATGTCACTGGGGCTGAACATCATTAGCAGCATCTCATACAAACCGATGAAAGCAGCCAGTATCACAGGCATCATTTGTGAAATACAGAGCTGAAATATCAAAGGCTAAAGCGGTTGATTGACACTTGTGTTACACTGTGATGACAATCACACTCTGAACGGCCGCCAAGATACTTGGTAACAGGGAGACTTCTAGGCAGCCGTAGATATGGAATCACTTAATAACATGGCATGTGGGCGAAATATTTGGAGGTTTTAATTGTTGTTAGTTTGAATTTTTATTATTTTTAAAACACTAATAGAAAATACAAAAATAAAAAGTATTGCCAGTGAATAACTAAAAATGCTCTGTAGATCAGACCATAAAAAGATTGTATTTAGTTTGACTGAGATGTATACAGGGAAGTTGGTCAAAATTCTTTCTGGAAGAGCATTTAGTAGTGCAGTCATATCAATCTGATAGATACAGACAGAAGTTCTGCATTAAAAATGAATTCAACAGACACATAAAGGTATGACTCTCATAAGCAATAAAAGCCTAGATTATGGTAGGCCATAATGGTACACTTTAAATTGCTCTAACACCAGAAATCTGCATTAAACATAAGAATTTATCTTTTTTAAAAATGCTGCTTTTATAACTAGTATGCTAGTAAATGATTGAAAAGTTACTTCTCTTTATTCTCAGAAAAATCTGTGCTATGCATTTTCTCTCTTGCGTTACTCAACCTGTGGAATGCAGATCAAAGATGACATTTATGATCTTTCTGTAATTAAGGTTCCCTAATCAGCATCCCTGAGAGCTCTACACAAAAAGCTGGGTGGACAGTACCTGTGTCCTTCCTCTGAGCCACTAAAGCCTCTTATGCAGGTAGCAATCACAAGCCATTAGAGGGAAAGAAAAAAATATAATTTATTTGTACATTTGGGAAAAAAAAGGGAGATATTATCCAGTTCATTTCAAAATGGATGATGATGTCTGCAGACAATCCTTTTTATGTATCTAACACATCCTTACCAGTTCCTCAGAAGGGATTCATCAACAATAAAATCTGCAACAGCAGATTATAGGTTCAGACTAAAAATCTAAAAATTCTCTCACTTCAGGGGAGAAAAAAGGGAAAAAAAGCAGTTTCCAGATGTTTCTGAATATTAAGCTAAGTTTAATTTTTCCTCATTCAATTAAAACTGAAAACAGCAGCTTTTAGAGGTCTCCATATTGAGAAGCTGAAGGACCTCTGTGTTTGTGTGTGTGTTTTAACAGCCCAGCAGCAGCAAGTGAAAGCTCTTGAATGCAGACAAATTATGTAGCATATGAAGTGAGTTCTCTGGGAGCTGAAGAGACCAGTGTATTATACACCTCACATGATACTGTGAGAGTTTAGACTTTAAAGCCTTACAGGAAAATGACAGGAAGGTATTACGCACACTGTATTAGAGGGGAGGAAAAGAGTGAATTTATAAAACATGAAACAACCCAGACAAGCACGGGGGGAACATCTTAGCGAACATCTTAGACTTTAAAGCCACTCTCACAGAGTGCATAAACCATATCTAGATTATTTAAGTATTTAAACAAATTCATAATAAGCATCTGCAATGTGATACTGCAACCTACAGATTAACGTCTATTGAAATTAAATTTTCTTGTCTTACAGATGAAGTTAACCAAAGACATTCAGGTCCTGCTGCTGTAATCTATCCATATACCAAGAGGGAGGAAAGTTAGATTCAAGTAACTGTTCTCAGGCAACATTAACAACCCACCAACCAAGCTCCTCTCCAGCACCCCTCAAAAAACCCTCCCACACTTTTTTGGTTATCAGTTATATATGCATTTCTGACAGCTTTTAAAAATCTCTCACCGCCAGCTCAATCTGAACCCTGTCATTGAACAAAGTCGACAGTTAAATATAAAGCAAGCAGTCACCTCTTCATATGTATAGACATTTTGTGTATATAATAAAAAGGTCATCCTTGTTCTTTTGTAATCCCTGCTGCGTGGGTACACTATGCTCGGGGTCAGCTACCTTGAATGAGCAGTTGGCAAGAAAGTTATAAGGATCTGTTTATTAAATTAACTGTATACAGTTAATTCAAAGAAAGGTAAGAAGAAATGAACCAAAGAAAGGTAAGAAGAAATGCACCTTAATAAATTCTCTTAAATGAAGGCAGAGAATTCCAAGTTTTCACATTAAAATTGCTTTTAGTTAAAAGGATGAGCTTAAGAACAAGTCCATGCACGAACATCTTAAACCTACAGACGAGAGACTGCAGAAAATAGCACAAAAAGTAAAGTTTAAAAGCTGAAATGTCTGGTGCCTCCAGTTACTTCCATAATTCCCTTATTAAAGAAGCTTTACAAACATTATCACAAAAAGTAACCAAGCAATATGAACTTCCATCTGCACCAAACAGTGCATGTGTGATACACAGGAGGACAGCAGGATGTCCTGTGTGGCTTCCAGGCGCTGCTCCCGAAGGTCTCTGCAGATCTCGTGTTGTATCTGCTCGTCCTGCTGGATTTCTGTAGGCGCCGTAGACCATCTGAAAGAACATTAAATCCCTGTGTACTGACATCGGAATGTCACCTATTGGTACTCAAATATGATTCACAACTGGCTTTGGAAAACACAACTTAATTTTAACCTTCACCCACGTACCTGAACACTACCTGAAGTCACTATTTGCATGCAATCAAAGACGTGGATATGGACTTCCCAACCACAAATACAGTAGGATATAAACTGTTCGTAAAACCAGCAGAGTGCACATTAATCAGTCATGTACGTTTCAAGTAAAGAATGACTGCTACCAAATTGTACACAGGTGCTGTATCCAGCTGCATGGTTTTCTATGGATGCTGGACTCAACTCCTCGGTTGGTCTCTCTCCTATGCAAATGCTGGCAGCATTCTCCTCTCCTTTCCTTCCCTCCTCTGTCCCCCAAAGTGGGGATCCAAAAAAATCCATTAGGTAATTCACAGGTGTGTCTTAGAGTAAGGGGTTTTTTTTTGAGGAAATAAAAGCCAAGAAAAAAATGTATTTCAAAACACTCCTTCTCTATCTCAGAAACTAATGACTTAAAATCTAGTTCCAGAGAAGCACAGTACCTTGAAAACATAAATGCTGCAGAACGATTCTCATAACAAAAGATCTAGTAAAATATGTGATGCAGCATGTGCAAACACACCTGCCCCTCCACGACTCGGGGTAGTTACCTCAGCGCAGGAAATTCCAGATACTTTTTTAGTATTGCTGCAGTGTAAAACCCAAAAAGCAGCTGCTTGTACAAAGGCTACAGTACTTACCTCTAGAGAACATACTTTATTTAATAGAAGTTTTTGCTCCAATATACAAAATGGGGGACTCCAGTCCCAACTGACATTTACAAAGTTACACAGCAAGTAATTTCCACCATTTACAACAACTGACAACCCTTCCACACTTCCCACTGTATTACAACCAAGAAATAATTCTGTAACACTTTACCAATCAGCTATAATTGCTTTCTGCCCCACAACTCTTTAAAAGTAAGTTGCAATTTATGGTAACAGTTTAATCAAAAAGTTACTGTTATCTCAGCTGTCCTGGAAGTAAAATGTAATATATCATTTGGAATACTATCTCAAAATCCAAATACAAAATAAAAGTCAGTATTTTATAAAAAATACATTATTGGAGTAAAACAAAATATCTAGTGGCTACCAGTGGGCAAAAAAAGAGTGTTTTAAATATTGTTAGTATAAAATATTTAGCTACTGAACTCAGCTTTTAAGTACATAAAAAAGAAAGGAAAAAGTGTGACAATTCTTTTACAATACTGTACCTTTAGTATGCAAAGGACTTCATCCTTCTAACATGCACCAGTATCCAACTGCTTTACCCTTTAACCCTTTCTCCACTGAAAGCTGAAAAAAGGGTTTTAAAATCATTGGAACCCTTTTGATCCAATTGGTTGTATTTGTACATATCCCCTACAGTATTCAAGCTTTTCTTTAAAATGCTGGTAGTTTAATTAGATACATAATTTATATAAAAGAATTACAACCAAGCCAGAGCCTTAGAAATTTTGCATTTTATAAAAGCAATTTGTTACAGTATGACAGCTGTTAAATAGGTCAATTTATTTAGTGACCCTGTTAAAGATTTGTTCAACTGAATGTGTAGGTGAAGTCATTTCCTGAGCTAAAAGATACAGGTAAGTAAGTAGTTATAGCAGCAGACAGGAGACATTCTTTAAAAAACTTTAAACAGCATCAATAAAATAACCTCAGAAAAAACTATGATAATGAAAAAAATACTAGCTGAAAAGGACAAGGATACCCAAGGCCTGACTGCTATAACCTGGAATGTGTATCCCATGAATCTCCAGAAATTACATTCAGCTACTGTCAGACAAAGATCACTGGTAACTGGAAGAATGTCAAATCACAGCAATGCACATTTAGTACATATCAGGTGTTAGATCAAGATTTAATTTTTCATGCTGTTTCATAAATCTAAATCAAGATAAACTATTTAGTTTCAGGAAAACTGACCCTACAGGACCTAAGTATTGTTAATACTTTTAAATCAATGTGGTATATTCAGGTTTATGAAATCCAAGCTTTTATTATTTTTTTATTGATAAATATTTCACATTTGTGGTCTTGAGTGCTTTGGTTTTTTTTTTTTTTTTTTTTTTTTGAGATATTCACCATGCCACTGCCTGAAGTAGATCCATTTTACAGAGGGGAAAATATTCTGTAAACTCTTTACTTTGATCCAGGTCATTCTAGTTTACTTAAGAGTATGAATGATTAACAAATAATTAAAGAACTATAAAGACCAGCATACTACCACTGCACCATCCTTTAATGCACAGAGAAAATTCTGATTTAATTAAATAAAATAGCACACTTAGATACCAGTTGCTCCAGAAGGAAATCTCTCTTCTGTTACTCATTTTTAAAGACATAGTAGGCATTGTTTTTAGAATTTATGTCGGTTGTTTTTCAATCTCTTGAAGATAATTAGTTTTAATTCAAATTAATATATAAAAAATCCAATACTTGTTAGAATAAAGGACGACACACAGGATCCTAAGAAGTTACAATAATTTATAAATAGAAATAAACTATTACAAACCAAATCTTTCCCCATACGGAGATTAAAAGCCATAATCTTGACTGATTGTTCCCGATTATATATTATAAATAATGTAAGCTTCTTCAGAGAAGCAAAACATACTTTGCCTCCCTGACACCAGTTCACATTTTCAGTTAAACTACTACCATCAAGAAGGCAATTGTGTTGGGCCCAAATATAACTTCTTGCTTACATACTAACCCTCCCAACCTCATTCTTTCAAACTTAAGTACAGGAAACGAAGTTCACAAAGAGTCTTTTACCTTTTATACAAGAAGTCTGTATAAAATATCAGATTTCTAATACTCCTATTGCACTAATCTGGCAGTGCAGTTAGAACCTGACTCAAATTCCACTGAAGTCCATGAAAAGTCCTCCAGTGATGTTAATGGGGTTTGAATTAGGACCACAGAGATATTATCAGCTATTGAAAGCTCCTGCAAGAGTGGCTGGTATCTCTTTTTGCTTATGAGATGCAGTGGAGATGTGTAGTCAACATGATACCTGAGCAAATAAAGTGAAAATGATATGAAGGTTTAAAAAAAAAAATCTCAAATTCTTTGCTTAATAGTGTGCAAACTGTGCGACTGCCCCTGGAGCTTCCTGCATTCCTTTCTTCAGAGCTTGCTCTAATCCCATGATAGAGAAGAAGCGAGGCATAAAAATCACTTTGCTGCAGCTCCCCCTCAGTCCCGGGACTGATAGAAGAGGATGTAACCAGACTCTGAGTTCTTTGAGATGTCTGATGTCAACCCGTAGAATTCTTCAATAGCTTGTGCATCAATTTTCTGTATGCAAAAAAAACCCCAAATTTAAAGTAAGAATATCTTGTATAACACATATATAAAAACTGTATCAACACAATCACAACTGTACAGCACAAATCAACATACCAACATAAAAACATATCAACAAAAACACCTTCCACTTGTTTAAGTAATAAAATCCAAGTAATTCTTAAATCTTTTATGCTTTGGGTCCTCTCCATCCACTCTATAGATGGTATATCTATGTTTTTAGTATTACGTGAACCTGTTATGAATGTTATGAATGCAATTTTAGCTGTAGTCCTTAAAAAAGCAAACAAAAAAACCCCACATACACACAGGAAAGGAAGTTTATAGAAAATACCATCCCACTGAAACTTTAAAAAACAATATGAAGAATGTATGTACAGACTGTTATTACCAAACCAATGTAAGCCAATAAATTGAAGATGAGAATAACGATAAGGCGGAGAAGGAAAACTAACTTTTTCTAGGTTTGTCATAAACAGTGTTTGTCTGTGAACCTACTAGTCTGAAAAGCCTCCTAAAACCAAGTTTTGAGGGAAAGATATAAAGCTACTAAAAGGTGAAACAGGTTTTCACTCTCAATGTCTTTGTAAACAAACAGAACCCTGGAACTAAAAGCAAACTCTTGTCACATGTTAAATCATTGGCAATTAGGCTACAGACAAGAAACAGGTAGAAAAATTTATATTTATTTATATTTATAAATTTTTCTACCTGTTTCTTGTCTGTAGCCTAGAAAAAAAAAAATGCATTATTGTCGAGGATTATTGCTTAGAACTGGACAGACTGTCCCTAATGTTTGTGAAATATGAGATTTAGCCAACTCTATCTGCTCTCCCTGTAGAAGAGACAACTTTTGACCCTAAAGAAGACACTTCAATTTGCAGTGCATCCTGACAAGATACAGAGGCAATCCTTTTACTTTCCCTTGTGTGAACATGGCTTGCAGGGAAGAACCACTCAATATGATTACTTGTCCTGCCAGTTAACGCACTAATTCCAACTCCTGTCTCACTCATTTTTCTTTTTAATTATACAATTCTTGTGTAAAGATATTCATTTTACAGGTTTAATTAATCTAAATAAGGTCAGAAAAAAGAATCTAGACAACACATACCTCTGCCCACTCATAAGCATAGATAAGGGAGGGGGAAGGAGGATGACAGAAAAGGCAAAAAAAAAAAAAAAAAAAAAAGCACCTTTGCATGAAAGAGTAAAGATAGCAGCAGTTTCTGTTCTTTCTCTCCAAGAATAAATAGTCATCTTTCAGTTCAGTGAGATACAAAGGCAAAACTCATGCAGGAAATGTTGCTGTGCCAAGAAACTAGTTAAAAATAATTTACTACAAGTCCTTGATACAGAGTTAGAAACATTCAAATTACTTTTTTTAAATAATAAAGAGCATCTGGAAGCATTATGGTTAACATTAATAAGATTTTCAGAAGCAGAAGGCTCCTGATTCCTGTTTTAAGTTTCAGGCAGAAGTCTCAAACCTGAAGCTTCTGTCTATTTGCTATTTCTTTTACCCTTTTCAGAAGCAATCTAAGATATTTGATAGAACAATGTGACAAAGCTATTATCTCAAATCACAAGCTCCTAAAAAGAAAAACCATGAACAGGCAATTCCTTCAACAAATAATTTCAGTTTGACTCAGCTTGCCTCCATGATTATTTGCCATACATTCTGGTCATGAGAGTAGCTTACTGAATGAAGGAGGAAGAGGCTGGCTACACACAAAGAAACATCACTCAAGAAGTATAAAACCAAAGTGCAATTCAAACTAGTGTAGAGGTGCACCAGAAGGTTACCACTCACTCACACTGTGATTGAACCTCCTCTCACTATCACATCAGTTCTTTTACTTCAAGGAATCACACACACACACACACACAGGGGATACATGCGCTCTGGTTAGTAGTGCTGGGGAAGAAAGGTCAGGGTTACAAAGCTTACCTCTACGATATCATCATCAAAAAGCAACCAAAAATCATGACTCTTCACTATTGCAATATAATGTCCTCTATTAGGGCCACTACAAAACAAAATAAAAGCAGGAGTCACAACACATATGTATGTACAAATGTATTTCATTTAAGTATTCTTTCTTGTAGAAAAGAAACATTTATCAATAACTAAAATAGATACCAGTATGGTTGCTATTTGCATGTTTCTTTTCCTCTATTTCCCCTGCTTCTCCACATAAATGATCTTCATAGGAAAGTCTTACCTATCACTACATAATATTGGGCTTTAAAAGCGGCAGTTTCAAATGAGGAATGAGCAGCACACAGGTATTGAAAGTATAAATGAAGTTTACAACAAAAGTAAAGAGTGAATGAGAAAGAGAGAGAAAAAGAAAATCAAGAAAACATTCTAATGGACTAAATTCCAAGCTATTTCTTATCTTTGTGAAGAAAAACAGGCAGAGCTGCTGTTTATCTATAATTTCAATCAGGAATCACTATAATTGATGTGCAGACAAGCAAAAACAATTCCTCTCTAAAGGAAAACTGAATTAAACTGACAGTTCCGAAGACTGGAGAATCCTTACAGCAAAGAGAAGGGCTCCCAATTAAATTTAAACACTTCTAATGCACAGTGCTTTAGGTTATAATAAACAAAAAAAAACTCTATGACTATTACATAAAAAATGTATCTTAATGTATATTTTAATCAGATTTCAGTCAAGGAACCAATACAGCTTCAGTTGTAGGGTCCAGCTAGCTCTTAAGTGGACAAATGCTAAAGAGTTTTGGAACTCCCGTAGCTAATGACACTCCTGCAGCCCTTATGTCTAGTTTGGGGTGGGAAGGCTATCATCAGTGAGCAACATTTGCATGTACTGGTCCATTTTGAGGGATCTCAAAGAGCTGCAAGAATGGTATGACTGGTCATAAACAATGTGAATGGTCATGAAGTTCAATGAATGTCTTGTACCATGCAACAACGCGGACTGGAAAACAAGTGGCTTCACAGCAGCTCGGAAGAAAAGGGCCTGTGGGCGCTTGTGATCAAAAGAACTCCTAAAGAGAAGGGCTTTTAAAGAAAAAAGCCCAACAGAGCTCAAAACGCACAAGAAAAAAAGGATGAGAGGAAGAGGTTACAAACTGATATAGGAAGAATAAAGGAAATGAAGAAAAAAAAATCCTCAGTGAACCCACAGCCCACAGAGTAGGGAAATCTCCTTCCCTAGTCATTTCTGAAACCTCGCTGGACAAAATCCTGTACAACCTAATGTCAAAGTTAGACTTGCTTTGAGGTTGAAGTAGTTGACAATCCAAAGTAAACGATTTGAGATGTTAAATCATTTCCCACTTAACCTTTTTTTTTTTTTTAAATCTACTCAGTAAGTAGTTTATACTGCAGCATTGATTATTAAAACAATAAAAATTTGTTGAATATAACCAAATCTAATACAAATCTAACAGTCATGCTTTTTAAGCAAGAAAAAAAAAAGTATTCAACAAAAGTCTCACTTCAGAAGAGCAAAAGAAAAATATTAAAGGATATGCTTTATAAAGGAACATCTGTTCTACAATGTTTTCCTTCCTAGAGGGTTTTCTGTTTTTAAGAGAGTTTTAAATGATGTTAAGAGAAACTTTTTTTTTAAATCTAGTTAGAGCTCATACAAAGATTCTTTATGTGAAACACACTGTTCTTACCTTCCACAATGAACTACCACAGCAACAAGGTCATACATTCTGTCAGGATTGGTGGCGTCTCCTGAGGTGTTAAATAAACGAAGCTCTAAAGGAAAAACTACTCTGTAAGAGAGCTTTGTGTATCGATGCAGCTGATCCATGTATTTAAATCTCTTCAAGTGAAGAGCTAAAATCATCGGCAGCTTTTTTACTTTCATCCTGAAATTAAAAAAAAAAAAAATCTGCTATTTCCAATATCCAGTGAAAGTGCTGATCCCAACAAACAGAAAACTCCTCTACTAAATGCTAAGAAATTGTGCAAGGATTAAAAAAGATGCTCATCTAATCAGCTGTTTAACAAATACCGAACATGTCCTATGTTGCAAAGGTAACAGCTGTTTGCTCTGTTGCTTAAACTAAGAGTAGATTTTTAACAACTCAGAGAACTGCAAACATATTTAGAAAATAAGCTAAAAATAACTGTGATCAATGCACTCAGTAAGCTAGGAAGGCTACCTAACACACAACTCAATTTTCAAATGTACATCCCCTTTGCTTTCCCGAGGTTCCCACTGAAAATGCCTACATCCTCCTTGCTTTACAGCGCAGGTACTGCAACCATATTGTTTCAGAGTTCCAGTTCCACCTCAATTTCCTCATAAAGTGGCCAAGTCAAATAAGCATTATAAAGTAAGCAACACCAGTTTGCTACACACATTACTGAAGGTGATTCATTTAACATTGCTAAGGGATGCAAACAGCATTCTGATACTCATCCAAATGAGATAACATTAGGCTCGAGTACAGCAGCTCTGTACGTATGTTGGAGTATTATTTTACGGAAGTAATAACTAGGAGGTGTGAATCTAGCTTTACTGAGGGTTCACTTATCCCCCTCCCTAATTTGAGACACTGAGATGGCACCTCAGTGCCTACAGGTCCCCATGAGGCCCGTGCAGCTGGCGTGGCTGTGAATACAGAGTTCTGCTCCCAGCATGATAAAGCTGTGTGTGTCAGTGCAGCCCCCAGACTAGAGAGCTCTGCTTCCTGGCATAGCTAATTGCTTCGAGCAGTACTGGGCTGAATTTGTCTAACTGCCTTCTGTGCCGAGGGACAGCTCCCAAGTCTCAACAACACAGCCCAGTGAAGGGCTCAGACGTGCACTAAGACCATACAAGATGTCTGCATGGCAATGCATTTTCAAGACAGAAGGGGTTGGGAATAAAATCCTTGGAAATTCCCTTTCTTTCCTTTTCCCTCATTAAATGTCACAGGTAAACTTCATGTTATAAAAATGGTAGGAAATCATCAATATAGTGCAACTCAACCTAAACGCCATATGAAAATGAAATTATAAACAATAAAGGCTGTGTTTTGCCAATAGATCAGCTCCTACAGCACAGGTTTATGCCAACACAGCTTACGTTGCTTTGTGGGAGGTAATGGGATCCCCAACCAAAAGAGCAAAGCCAACAGAAAACAGGACAGACCTGACCTTGCAGCTCTCCAATACACACCAGTTAGTAAGATTAGGTAACGTGTCAAGGCAGATTTTGTAGGAGAGAAATGCCAAAAGCCACATGTTTAATCCATGGTAAACTATGTACGTGAAATCAGTGGTATAACCAGTACAGCATGTCAATTTTCCCATCTCTTCAACTCAACCACAAGCAGACAAATACCTCCTCAGATAATAAATACAGCACAGCACACAAAATCCTAGCTTGTAAACAAGCGGTATTAGACATACAAGAAATATATGGGAAAAAATGTGCCAGACTTTCATGGAGCTTCTGCTCCTTTTGAAATGCATTGGCAAGTAAAAGCTTAGCACACCTAATTATGCACTTTCAAGATATCAGAAACTCATTTAACATAAATGTAAAATTAGGAGCTGCATTCTGACTCGATCAGGAAAAAAAGCAGTATGAAACTGTCTCCCAGCAAGTGCCTAAAGCAATCTGCTTTAATCTGTTTAGTCTATCAGTTTTTCTTACTAAATTTCTATGAAATCAGTTTTATATAATTTAGAGAAAAGCAAATTTTAAAAAGATCCATGAAATCATCGCTTTCGCATTATTACCCATAATCTTTGATTAGTTACTGCTACGTTTTTTTGTGATGTTCTTTTTATCTTTTATCTGTTTTGGGGCTTAAGACCATTATATTTCTCCTCCTTAAAATAAAACATAATCGAAGGCTTCCCAAAATGCTTTACATACTTAATCCTGCATACTTAATCCTTTACATAATTAATCCTGCAAGCAGGTTCATTGAATTCAAGCACAAGGAACGCTAGAAGAATGGAGACAACTAAGGGACAAAGAACCCTCCCTCTTCTCTGCCCAAAACACACCCACACAAGGAAATGCAAGAGTTATTTTTTTCCAGTTTGAGGTACCTTTTATGTGCTTCTTGCTTACTGCGACACTCTTCACAGTAATATTTGTATTCACTGCACAGAGTTTCTGTATTGCTGAAACCCCTGAGAGTAGAAAAATACAAGAAAAGCTATAGATACTAGTTTCTTATTTGAAACCTACCATCATTTGAAAAAAAGATATAGACATAATTTTTACATTCTAGTTTACATAAGCCAAAAATTTGTTAAGTCAAATGAACACGAGCTTATATTTTTACTTCTTGCTTTCATCTGGTAAAAGACGAAAGACAAATTAAGAAAGTTCAGTTTTCTGTATCTACCTTAAACAATGAGTGATGGAAGTATTTTGCTCCACATCAACTGAAAGGTCTAAGAAGTCTTCATCTTTGCTACTTATCTGCAGGAAAAAAAAAAGTCCAACATATTACAGATAAAACTAGTTATATTAATTTACCTCAGTTTTTCAGTAGTACTTACTTTCTGCATAAGTAGTAATCTTTTTCCTTAGAATAGCCTTCTAACATTGTCACAGGTGGCTTTATATTTATTAATATTGCTAAATCTCTAAAATTTTGTTTGGAAATAGGAAGATGGAATAGGAATATGTGTCTGTGGGGAGAATATAATCCCACTTGTCATTTTGTTGCAATTTCAGCTCATTAATATTAAGGTCAAGTTCCTTCTCTACCTCACTCTTTTGAAAGGAATATGATCACTGGGACTCTTCTCTGTGGAGTGCTCACCTCTGCTCTTTATCGTTCCCTCTTACCAGAAGATATGTATTTGCCTACCAAGTGTCCTTAAAACATAGCCAGAATTAGGTTTCAGAACATGAGTGCTAGAATCACCATGCCCTTAAATGAAAGAGCAAATTTGTCAGTAAATGAGAGCTGAGAACTTAATCAATTTCCAAAAGAAAACCCTAGAAGCAAAGGAGATCTTCCACAGATGCTTGTCTGCAGCTTCTTGATGAGAAGGGTAGAAATGAAACAGCTGCTCCAGGAAAATGAATATAAGTTTATCTTTAAGACATACGAGATTCAAGTTTCCTTTTCAACTTAAAATAAAGACATATTTGAAACGCTGTTCTTTGTTTATGAAGAGGTTAAAAGCACGCACTTACTAAAGGCAGCATTCACAGAGAAAAATAAAGTGTGTTCAGACAACTATTTTTGGGGAATTATCATCACGGGGTAAATCCAACAATTTAGAAAAGTTTCTGCTAAATTCTGTAATCAGATTAGGGAAGATTTCTCCCACTCTTCTGCAGCTAACATGCCTGCTTATGTGTACAGAAAACATACCAGTAGCCGAGCACACTTCACTTCTAGCGCATCTTTTAAATGCTGAAGTGCAACAGTTACTCTTCTAAAGGCATCACAGGACGTCCATGAGGACATCCGAGATGTTTTTAGGCCACCTGCATCTTCAGCCCACCATTCTCACCTTCTCGTTTCTTTGAGGATGTCCTATTGTTTAGGCATATGAAGACAAGCAATTCTTCAAAATATCCTATTGTAAACCACTTACAGAATTATCATACTTGGGTCTGAAGCATAAAAAAGTCTGACTGAAAGATCATCTTAGTCTAGGGATTTAGCACAATTCAGAAAGGATGAAGAGGTCTAAAAAAAAGACTGCTGCAGCCTTCACTTGGAATTAGGGAATCCTGTGATCAATGTTATCTAGACACGCAGTTAGATACTACTTTCTTAGTCTAATCAAAAAAAAAAAATCCCTAGAAGAGTAAAAAATTCATAGACATTTTTATCAACTTTGATTCTGGAGGAGGAGTGGGGAGCAGAGAAGAAGATAGAATGTACTGTGCTCGGTTGGTTAAAAAGGAAATTGGTACCAAAACGTGCAGAACACAAATTCTTCCCAAATAAATGATAAATTGTTAACACTGCCTTCAGGAACTGGTTGGCCAGTTCACTGAATATTTAGGATAATTAAGAACCATTAAAAGTTCTATTGAAAGAAGAATCCCGGAGTGGACTCTTTCCATAAATAATTTAGATATTGCTAATTTAGAAACTGCTATTTATTTTTCAAGACGCTTCTTATATTAGCATTTGAAATAACATAAATTAATTTTTTCAATAGTTTTAGATTAAAAGACATCCTCCACTAGGAACAAACAAAAACTCTTGTCTAGAAATTGCTTCAAGTAGATACCACTGGAGGTTCCTTAGGTTAGAACTGATTAACGTCCAATGCTATAACTGCAATTATCTTTACGATGACAAAAGAAGAGACAATTTGGGAACGTCATCACTTGCAGAATCAAGCCCTGATGTGTTCAGAAAGCCATAGGATTCTCCAAATATAGTCTGAGCAGCTGAATAAAAGTGAAGAATTTGGGTGTTCCAGCACTCTGTCTGCAGCGGATAATACTGTCCTGACCTCATGGATATGTCTGCACTTGGACAGCTCACGCGTAGCCTGATGAACAAGACCACACAGCGCACAAGGCCTGCAAAGCCAACGCTTATGGAAGCCCAATTTCTTCTGGATTGGGGAGAACCTTTTAACTGCTATATCATGGATCCTAAGACACTATTTTTAAAATGAAGCTGAAACAAAGGGTATACTTTAGTTTTGGTTTAAGAAAAAGAGGAGGAGGAGAAAGAGGACAAAGTTAAGGCTTCTATGGTACTCATAAGAGAAACCATGGAGATTTTTATTCTTATTGCCTTCTCTAAGGTTTTTGAAGTAGAATTAAGATAAAGAAGAATTAGATGCTTTGACAAGTTGTGTTAAAACTATAGCAAGACCATCAGCTGAAGACAAACATTCTGCGTATCACTTTAATACTTTTGATCTAAGGCCATTTCTGCTTTTTTCAGTTGAAGTACTCCCAACATTTAGCTATTTCAATTATTAAGTTTTAATTTTAATCAAGCCACTTACATAATTGTCTTGTTTACAATTACTCTTTCCTTAAATCCTGAGAGCAAACTCTATAAAACCAATAAACTACTGAATAAATTTTTTTTATCAGCCACAAAGTCACATTACTTTATTACACTGCCTTTCTCTGGGGAAAGAGAAGGCATCATAGCAGGGAATCACACTAACAGCAGGTAAAGAGAACTTGTCTTTTCCATTTCGTAACTTACATTATAGAGTAGCATGATCCAAGACACAAATCTTTGTTAAAGGACCATTTCTACCTTCTTTATATTCCACTCTCCATATTTAGATTTTAAATAGAAGATGAATTTTTAAATGTTCTATTAAAGTTTTTGGATCGAAGAAAGACTAATGAGATATTGTGTCCTGGAAAGAAGGCCTTTTCCATAATAAGGACAATAAAAAACACAATAAAATCTTGCTATGCTGATTTTAATAACAGTAAGTAGTTTGGACCAGTTAAAAGATGATCATTTGCACTTGGAGAAAAGATATACTGTATGCTACAGATAAATATTATTTCCTATAATATTTTCTCAAATATATTAAGCATTATATTCCATATGGTATATATGACCAAAAATATACAAGTTATTAACATATCATTAAAAGGAAATAATTCAAACTTTGTTGCTGTTCAATCCTCTACATTAGCTATAATTCCATTACTCATGAGAGTTTAAGTTACATCTCTAAACCCTGAAGGACTCTAAATACCAGCAGCTTGCAGTAAACATTAAAATAATCATATATACTATATGTGAAAATAAAACACTTCACAGTAATATTATTCATTTAAGGCATCTAAATGTTCACATGGTTGGTTTTTGAATACACAGAAATTGATATGGTGAATAGATTGAAGCTGATGAAATAGTTTTAGGATTATTAGAACTTAAAATATAAAGGCCCAATGTATAATTAAAAAAATAATGTCCATTAGAACATTTTGGCTTGAAATACTCTTCAAAATGCAACTGGCCAGAGAGGCACAGCTTTAAACTGACATTGTGTATCTTGTCTAGCAACAGCTGAAAAAAAATCAGAACATTGCAAACTAGAGCAACATTATCAAGAGAAAAAATTATGATAGGTCTGATAACTTTAAAAATGGTGTTAAAGAGCATGCCAGCATTTTGAAATTGCATTAAGGACTGCACCTAAATCAAAAGTCTGATATCAGGAATTCACTTTGACATAGCAAGGAAAAGCAATGATTGCAGACTAACCTAAAATCATGTTTCAAGGAAAAACAAACAAACAAACAAACAAAAAAAAACAGATTCAGTTCAAGAGCTAAAAAGAGAAGCAAACGACAGCCTCTATTAAATAATTATTAGGGAGGGCAGAAAAAATCTAACAGAAGGAAAAACAAAACAGATGATAGTTAGAAATCAGAACCTAAAATACAGTAGTCTAGTTGAATTTTGGAGTTGCATTACCTATGACATTAAAAAGCTATTTTATTTAACATAAAAGAAGGGAATTTCTCTAAGTCAGAGGAAAAAATATATGACATATATAGAATTATTCTGACTAATTTGACATTTCCAACATCATACTGAAATATGTGCGTTAACTAATTTTGTTAAGAAAACAGACACGAAGAGCCATACAGAAGGTATAGTCATTTAGTTTTCTACACTATCTAAAGCACAGACCACAAGGGAATTACTGTAATTTACAGATTGTGCTGCTTTTTATCTTTCGCAAGCAGGTAAAATTCAATGATAAGTTTTTTTCTGAAATACATGCTTTTTCTTATTGTGGAACTCTCTTCAAAGAAAATTTTCAGATAGCTATTTTTCAAAATGGGTTTTTATTTCTTCGGTTATAGCAGCACGAGAATTCCTGCAGAGAGAAGTCTAAGAAAGAATTACTTTTCACAAACCAAGAGTACATTCTTTGAAAACCCCAGTCTAATGTCTAGTCAGTGTCTAGTATAAAAACTAGAAATCTGTGTGAACTGATTCACAATACCTATTTCTGAAAAGTATGACTAAGCCTGACATTAAGTCATTAGGACAGTAAGTGTGGAGAAAAAAGAAAAAGCCACACAAACCTACACACCAGCAAATATCAGGCTTCACTGCTTTTAGAAATACATCAATTCTAATCTAATTTTTGAAGTTGATTATAACTGACAAAATTCAACTGGTAATTTTCCTAAAAGCTAACCAATCATCTTTTCCTAGAACTCATGCATTGGCTGCTGAAACATTCTTAATGACAGAGAAAAAAATCCCACAAATGCTCATACAAACATAAGATTTCCAATGGAAAAAAAAAATCAGTGTAATATATTAGTTTGCAGAGAACACATTAAGAATTTGTTTTATAAAGTAAATAAACACTTACAGTTTCACAAGTAAGACATCTAGTTTCATTCGTTAAGGTTCCCTGAAATATTTCATGAACCCAGGTTGGGTCTGGTGGGCTGTTATTTTCATTGTCGATGCTGCCATTAGGTAGGCGACCATTTTGTTTCTCTTGTTTTCTTTCCTCTTGCAAGATATCCGCAATTGTATTTAATAAATAGTTTAAGAACTCATGCGCATCCTGCTGCATGTAGTTATCAAAAAGTTCTACAAAATAAAGAACGCATTTTTTAAATTAGTTTGTTAGTACTATAACACAAAAAAAAAACCCTTTCAAAAACAATCAGTCTATTTCAGGCCTTGAATCATATACCACATCCAACACCATCCTACAAGGAGTGCTCTACAAACTATGAAAAAATGCAGAATGAGAGGGGAAAAAAACAGCTCATGCTTACAGCAATATCTCAACTCAGTAGAATTACCAGTAAACCATTCTGCAAGAAAACTAGGGCATGATTCAACTACCTAAATATATGTGTATATACAGTGCTATCTGACATGTCTAGCTTATCCAGTCCAACCTCCAGATGCCAGTCCCTACTAAGCTGGATCATACGAGTGCCATATCAGCCAGCCTAGATCAAATTCTTGGACAGAACAGGCCATCTCAAATGGAGGCAGAAATACATAACACCTCTCTTACTGCTGGACTCCACTATGCACTCCGCCATGCCTTCTGCTTCATGCACTCAGTTAGCAACATTTCTAAGCATAACACTTTTAGGAATAATTCAGTTGAACTAGAACAGCTTCAGTGGCACATAGTTGCAATGTTCAACAAAGCTATAGATTAAAGTACTACAGTTGGTCTCTCATTCTCATAAATCTATTTTCTCGCTTATGTTGAAAATGGCATCATCCGAACACATCGTCTACTATAATCTTTCAAGATACCTCTCCAAAAAGGCCTTTGCCTCCAAAGCTTCACTACAGGAGTGGATTAAAAAAAAACTATATAAAGGATATAAACCAGATTTAGTAGAAGCAATTTGTTCTCTCTTCTTGAAGCAGGAGCTGACACAAGGAAATTAAGAGACTTGCCTTCAATGAAGGGGTAGTTCCCAGGGCTATAAAGATGAGTGGGGGGGGAACTCTGTAAAGCCTAGTTTTTGAAGTGTATATTGAGACTGCATGGAAGCTTTACTTCTGTGATAAGAGGAGTAAAATGATACTTTACTTGATATCATTTGGGGGTATTTTCTTCAAAACAGAAAAAAGAAATCCCAAATAACTGAGAAGAGAGAATTCAATACTAACCTATATCACTCTCGGAGAGGTTAAATAATGCAACAAGTCAAGTAGCCTATTTAAAGAACTGCTACACTACTACTGAGGGATAACAGGCTAATTCTGAATCTAATCAGTTGTCATACCTCTATTTAATTGAATAAATAAAACAAGAGCTGCAAGTCCCTTGAGGTAAAACATTTACTTCAGAAGTTCTTCAGGCCTGTGCCCAGGAAGTAAACTGACACGAAGTACAACACAGTAATTCCACACGTGAGCTTGTTAGATCTTCAAAACCCACCGGGACACAATCCTGTGCCATGTGCTCAGGGTGACCCTGCGTGTGCAGGGAGGTTGGACTAGAAGATCTCTAAAGATCTCTTCCAACCTTAACGATTCTACGATTTCATAACAAGAAGAGTTTTAAGCAGACAAAAATGTATGCCTTGAGCTGACTTAAACCTGTGTTGTAGCAGGCTAGGCTTTAAGATCGTTAATGAACATATACTGGACTCAGACTTTGGACAAAAAGAATAGCAGGACTGTCGCTTGAAATGCATGAAGTCTGGCCAGTCAGTCTGGCTGGATGCTGAGTGATGCTGAATCTAGATTTGGCACTGAATGGTCATCATATTTCTTTTGTCAACTAGCTCTTATTCACAGCACAAAATTATATACCTCTATGATAAACACTTAATAGCATATATATTGTCTAGGCTTAATAATTTAGTCATTTACTTCTGTAAGAAGTGAGATTATCATCACTAAAATAGATGTAAAAAGTCAACAGCATCTGAACTTTCACACCTGATCTCCAATTATAAAGATTTTCCAATCACCTTTTCCTGTCTAGAATCTAGCATTATGACATAAGTAAGCATTAATTTCTTTTTTTTTTTTTTCTCTAAAAAGACCTTAATGGGTCCTGTGTTTTAACTCGCCATTTGAAACGACCCCAAGTCTGGCTGAGGTTAGTAATATTTAATATGATTAATTTATTCTGTAAATACATCAGAATGCAACTATATTTACTGAATGACAGATTTCTAATCTGCATAGGTAAGAGACTTCAGAATCAAATTAAAAGATTTCTTAACAATGACACTTAAGAGTACTCATGGAGTGTATTTTATGGGGGGCACTTAAAATTACATATATTTTACTGCTTTTACTTCTAGAGATGGTCATCCTAAATTTTTTTTTCAGTTTGAATATATGCTCTCAGAGAGGTTACAATAGTATGAGCATTTTTTATATGCTGGCTAATATATATGGCTACTTTTTCATATATTTTGTGTTACAATTTAAAAGTACCCTAATCAAGTAGTATATTACAGGTTTCCATTTGAATTTTAATATAGAATTATTTTTAAAACACTTGAATCAATAAATACTTATCAATACTTAGCTTACATAAGCAAAGATAAGCAAAAAAATAGTAAAAAATCTGTGGAACTCTAGAAACCTGAAATATCCATAACACTAAGAAAGTTAATTGAAACCACTTACTGCTTTTAAAACACATTATTTAAGAAAAAGAAAAGGTGGTCAAATTAAGCATTACATAAATCCTCATTAAGTTAAAAAGAATTTTTTTAAAAGCTATATTCTTGCACTGACATCATATTGTCCTTACCACACACACAATTTGGGGAACTAGTACCTACATTAAAGAATAATGTTCTTTTCTTAAATACAGATCAAAAGCATTAAGAGTGATTTTGATTATAAAAGTACAGTTCTTACAGGGGCAAAATTAACAAGCAATTTCAGAAGTTGCCACTGACACTACTCAGCTCTATAAGAAGAGAGAGGAAGATTCTCATTCAAAATGGCTCAAAATGGTTTACATCCTTTCCCTAGGGTCAACTCTTCTTTTTACTGCAGCACCAAGAACACTCATGCTTAGCAAACACATAAATGAATTGTTCCATTACTTCAACTTCATAACTAAATCACAATTGATATTACATGGAAAAAAAAGAAAAATATTACCATTTTCTTTTCGTAATCTTGTTATAAACTTCTTGGGGGGTATTACTCCAACTTTTTTCTTCTGAGTGGCTATACTGTGGAAGAGATCAGCTAAGCACGTAAGGAGATTTTCTTTTTTTCTTGGTTGACTCTTGTATGCTAAGACTTTGTCTCGAAATGGGCGACAGAAATAAAGTGCCTGAAGAACTGAATTGCAGTAGCATGTATTCCCAAACTATAAAATAAGAGAGAGAGAGATATTAGTCTGCATTGTATTACTGTACTGAGGAAATATTAAATCTAAAGTATAAGAAAGTGCATGAGCAGGGACAAATTTTTCTGCAAGTCTTCTTGACATTAAGAAAGTAACTCATCTTTCTGCTTATAAAGGACAAGTATAATTTAAGTAGAAGGAATACCCTGGTAAATTCAAACCTTTTTTTTCTTACTTGTAAATTGAATTTATTAATAATATCTTACAGTAACAGGTATCAGCGTATTCAGCATATTCTGCAAATACCAAAAATTTTGCAGTTCCCAAAATACATCCAGAATTACCTGGAAAAGTAAAAATACTTTTTGATCTACCATGTCAGCCATAGCAGTAAAGAACAGGAACAGCACGACCTTGTAGTGTGAAGAATCTCAGCTATAAATTACAATAGTTTTTCAGACATTTTAGAAATTAGATTCAGCAAATCTTATTAGTTGCAATCAAGGGTCAGGGATAACTGCTTTGTCCTGTCCTTACAGTGTCAGTTCCACTTCAGGGTGACAGGATTCACATTCAAGAAATTTCTTAAATCACTAAAATATAATTAGTTTAGGATTCAAAGCTATGGCACAGATAGTAGGCTCAAAATTGAGACTAAAAGCAAAAGAATACACAATTTGGACATGTGTAGTTTGATGGGAGGCAGGTCTCTGAATTGAAAGGAGGGAAGAGAGTCTACTAAAAAAACGCATCTGTAATCCATTTTGTACAGGGACGCTCCAGATGTTCCTCTGCCCCAGGCTCCTTCCAGCTGTCAGGTCTCCTTCCCTCTCCTCAAGTCCTTTGATAGCTGATACACTCTAGCTCACCCCAGCCCTAGAAACTTCCACACCGTCACCGTGAAGGCATTGAGCCATCAGTGAATACAGTTCCTGTCACTTCATACTGCTCTCCCGTGGTGCAGCCCGCTATCTAACACTGTCAGACTCTGGAAATTCTTTATAATGCCCTCAGCAAGTAAACCAACTTCTCAGCTGCAGTCACTCAGCCTGAAAAAAATCGAAACACGCACCTACTACACATCTGCCGTAAAATGCAGAAATATTGTTCTTATTTTTGTTTTAAATAAAAATATTACCATATATTTGTAGTAAATTATAACACTACATATGTTATGATGGGATCTCTGCTTCACAGGAAAAAAAAAAGTGCATTTGGGGGTGTTTTAAAGTGCAAGTTATTTCACTAGTAAAACAAAGGACTGGAAGTTTTTAAAACTCAGGAATAACAGAGAAGCAACCGTTTGTAACTCTCTCCCAGTTGCGACTGATTAAAAAAAGAACACTACATATAATTTAAGTAGAAAATTGGCAAATAAAAAAATGAAAAGTGATTATTTAAGTTCAAGAAATATGAAAAACTTCTGTAAACAGAAGTCTATACCCAAGATAGACAAAAAGAATGAGCAATTAAAAAAATTATAAATTAAGACCAATACATTAAAAAAGTGAGGAAATAAACCCTAATTTTACACATTTATTTTTTAAGAGCAAATGCTTATTTTAGCTTCTTTGTGGCCCAGTTCTACGCTCAAGTAGGTCACTGATTTTAAGAGGAAAAGGCAATTTTTCTTAAAAAGAAGCAGATAAAGGCATGCAGTAGTTTATGTCAAAATACTTAATATAAGATGATACTTTTGAATTTACAAGAAAAAATATTCATAAAAAGAGAATATTAAAATGTTAAGAAATCTCTCAAAAAAAAATTGAAAAAAAAAGTTCCTAGAATTCCTGCAGCATGTGAAAAGATAAAAAGGCAACTAATTAAAAATTTCATAACATTCCTGTCTTAAAAGGAAGCAGTCTGAGAACAAATTAATCAGAACAGCAAACATGCAGTGAGACACAACCAAAAATACAAAGTAACAGAGAAATTAAAACACTGAAAGAAACTAGGATGATTAAGTTTAACATGATTATACATTATGTTATATGCCTGTAGATAGAAATACAGACAAACTCAGAAAGACGGTAATCAATAGAAGATTGATGACAATAATTTTTTTTATTACTTCAGACTTCTTTATTTTTTTTTAATCTTTTCACAATCTTTATAGACTCAAAATCCTTAAGATGTTAGCTTACCCTTATTCAAAACTTATAATGATTGTGTAATACAGCTCAGTGTGATAAGTTCAGCATTTACTACCTTCCTTTCCATCTTCAACTCCGATAAAAAAGCACAAACCTATTTTTAAAAATGCCTAAAACCTTGTTCCGGTCTCCCTGTCCTCCAATCGTTGACTCATCACTGCCAATCTGGGCCTTTTTGACCTCTACAACATGTACCATTTTCCAATCCCATTTCTTTAATCCTTAGCTCTCCTGTCAATCAGAAAAAGAGACACTTTCCTACTCTCTTCCCTTTACAATTGGAGGTACTTCAGAAGCACAATACTTGCAAAAAGATGAAAGTAATCCTTTACATTCGGGTTACATACCTTGTAAGCAAGAACTGTAGGCTTCCTAGTGACACTTTATATGCTCCAACCACTTTAAGATAATGAAATTTCACAGTATGGAAAGTCCATCAAACTATTTAAAACAAGGATTTCAAGCTAGTATTACTCAAATTAAAACAGTTGGAAAATGAAATGTTTATGAAGTCTGCATCAGAGAAAACAGTGGAGAGGCCACCAGGAACTTTGTATGTTAATCTGTCGATATGTGCAGGATACTGAAGCTTCTCTGTCTAATCAGGAGAAGGTAATAGAGACTGTACAGAAAAGCCGTTTAACTAATGCTTTCAACTAGGTTATTGTTTGCCTCCTTTCTTTCTGTCAGGACCATCTTAAAACCTATATATTTAAGAAAAAAAGTGTCTTTTTTTCTGTTCATACTGTTCTTCTGCTCCAAGTTCTGAGAAATCAGATTATTTTCTTTCACAAAAATACTGCACACAATGATTTCTCCTCTACTTTCCCCTCTATTTTTAAGGTCCAATATCAAGGTTACATCTAAATCTACGTGGAAATTAAGGAAAAAAAAAAGTAGATCAAGACAATCTGAAAAGTTGGAACAACCTGAACTCACTGCAAATAGCCTTACAGTTTTCTTTTGATGCAATGCACATTGGGGAAAAAGAGTACTGTTTATTCAGTCATACAACTCTAAGAATGATCTCCAAGAGACCTACGCAAACACAGATCTGCTCAGAAGATGGCTTTGCTCCTTCACCTTGGTTCCTCCTCCACCTGATATATCAGTAGTTCTGACAACTTCCACTTGTTGCAATTCTTCCAAAACACAGACCCATTACAGAACACTGAATAATCAGACTTTCTGCTCTGGAAGTCTGATAAACTCTGAAAAGGGGTCACCTTACAAGATTTAAAAGTGTTCATTATTTGATACTCATCAGATAACATCATGAATTGAGTGAATTACTGAATTTTAAGGGGAAAGAAGAACAATATGCAGACCTGACTGTTCATGTGCATTCCCATATTCTCTGTATTTCTTGAATTTTCAGCTCATTCAAAACGAATTGAACTCCTACACCTGACACTCATGACTGCCATTTTTAGTAAAATGGGAACTAAAGGGATACTTCTTTCTACCTGCACATAAGGTCCCAGAGCTACTTCAGAAGTGCAGTGACAAGATGCAGGGTTGGTGCTGCATTTCCATATTCTTAACCCAATCCCTGGCCTCACAGTCCCACACTTCTTTCTTTTGCCAGCTGTATAATCCTCTCTATCTTCTGTCAGCACTGTAGTTTGTGTGACCTGGAACAGAACCGTTTCAGCTTACTCAGCTGCTAGAAAACTAATCAAGGCAAAGAAGGAGGTAAGTCTGGCACTTAAGCAAGCTGAAGTGGCTCAGTATGAGGACAGAGGTGGTCAGAGCTGAAAGAATCATAGAATCATAGAATGCCTAAGGTTGGAAGGGACCTCCAGAGGCCATCTAGTCCAAACCCCCTGCACACGCAGGGCCACCTAGAGCACGTGGCACAGGGCTGCATCCAAGCGGGTCTTGAA
>JAWLRI010000837.1:3501864-3516020 GCA_034781795.1 Crypturellus tataupa | reverse complement strand
GCGCCCCGCGCGCCTGCGCGGCTGCGGGCGGGGCGGGGCGCTCCTAACCGCCCCAACCGTCCCAACCGCCTTCCGCGTGCGGCGGGAGCCTCGTCGGGGGAAGGGCTGGGTCCCCTCCAGGCAGCGGGAGAGCGGCCTGGAGCGGGGCAGGACGAGCAGACACCGGGTATGGCCAAGCAGCAAAGGCAAATTAACACAAAATAGGAGTAAAACGTTTGTCTCTTATAAAACTTAATTAGGGGAATGGCAAGCTGACTCCAAGGTAACTTCTGACATGTGGCTACCTTGTCCAAGTCTTTCCTCTGGGATCCCCCACAGAAAAGGCAGGTGCAGAGAGGAGTCTACATCACCTTTCTTGTCCCTTCTCCTCCCTTCTCCTTCCCTCTGCTCCTCATTACCAGCTCTCTGGGTTCAGTGGGTTTGGGATTAACCTGCCCCAACCTCAGGTATCTCCAGAATAGAAGCTGACCTGCAAGGCTCTCATCTGCATTGCTTAAGACACTTAAGGTGTCAACTCCGGAATGAGACAAATTGCCTCCTGCGTGTCCCTGTTTCTATCTGCAGACTGTAGGGGAAATTGGGATGTCCACGTCAGATGTTGATGTCTGCACTATAAGAATCTAAAGTTGGCTGTGTCCTACCTTTCTAAATATTTGGGGAATATCTAGCAGATATTCTGAAGAAAAATGTGTAGCCACATCATGAACGCGTCATTTCACTGTGGAAAAAATATGCTTAGTACCTATAAAATTATATAGTTATGACTCTCAGAAGTAAAGTTTTTTAAAATGCTTACAAATGTGTTAATGGAAATAGAGAGTAACAGTTTTCCTTCAGCTAAAATTGGATTTGATTTTAAAAAGTTTTATAACTGAATTCTTTACTGAACCTGAAATATACTACAGCAATCTCTCATATAGTCTCAGTGGTCTAAAAGTGCACGTTTAAAAAGCATAGTGTTGGAGAAAATTAATGCCTCTTGGATGACTACATTCAGAAACTGTTGCCACAGAAACCATGGGGGAGGACAGCATCAAGGGAAGAAGAAAGAAAAGAAGTGGATTGGCCATTTATGAGGGGGGAAAAAAAAAAAAGAAAGGACATTTGTCCTTCTAGAAGTGTCATTACGTCAGATGATGAGCAATTCATCTGCTGCAATATGCATATGCCATACGATTTCTTGCAGTATTAATCAGGCACGCTACAAGGGATAGTCCCATGTCACCTGAAGTGGACAAAATATTCAAAAGATGACACGAGGAAAATATGACAGCATGCTGTCTCCCTTGAGCAACAACACAAAACACTACCAGACAAGTTTATATAATTCAGAAAGATAATTCAGCTTGGAACTGATTATATGGCAGCAGCTGGGATTGTAGAGGTCATAGAAAACTGCAGGAGTCTTGAAAAGCACTAAGAGGGAAAGTCAGAGATTGTCCTTACGCTCCTTCCTGTCCAAGAAGATGGAATACGCTCAGTGGGAACTATGCTGTCTGCGGTTCCAAGGGACAGTTTAGGTGTAGTGGAATATTGGACCATATTTCAGAAAGAGCAGTGGGTGTACGACTATGCTAGCTTGCTTCTGACAGGGACAGGTATGGGGGCGAATCGCAGAGGGAGTCCAAGCAGAGGAGCTGGGAAGATTTTAAATTAGTAACAAGGAGCTTGATTAAAAAAAAAAAAAAAAAAAAACAGTGCTGTGTAAATTGAGATGCTGTGTCATGAATAAACTGAGCCTACGCTTCGCAGATGGGAGAAATGCTGAAATGCTTTCTCTACCTTCGACTATTAAAATGACATAAAATCTGAGGAAACAAGTGGAAATTCCCATCTAATTCTCATCAAGCCCCTTTAGGTGACTGGAATGATGTGTTCGATGTTTTGATTATTTGACCTGCTTGAATAAAAATAGGGCGCATAGACTAGGAATGTTGTGTCTGTATGTGTGTGCTTGAGGAGAAAGAGCTTTAAGAATAGCTTGTTACAGAGTTACTATAATGTATATATATATATATATATATATAGGTCAGTATGCTAACTAATCTCATCTGAGAAAAATATCAGCAATATCTTGTATCAGTGGTGACAGACAAAATCCAAGTGACAAAGTGCGACAAGAGCATCTTTGCTCATTGACTGGCCAACCTGGTGTGGATAACTTTAAAGTAGGAAGAACAGGGGAGGTAGATCATGACCCACAGTTAAATAAGGAACAGTGTCTAGGAGTAATAGGGCGCTGAGGAAGGAGCGTGGATGGATGCTGGACTTTAGGAGAGCAGACTTATTCAGGGAACTGCTAGGTGGGATCTTCTGAGCAGCAGCTCTGAGGCATAAAGGAGCTCAGGAATGCTGGAGGGAAAGCACAAGGATGGTGGATCCTAATGTGTAGAGAAACAAGCAGATGTATCAGGAGACTGCATTGGTTATACAAAGGATTCATGACTCGGCTCCAGTGCAAAAAAAAAAAAAAAAAAAAAAAGTAGTCAGGATCAAGGAAGCAAGGATAGGTTGCAAAAGAGGAATTTAGAAACCTTGCCTAGACATGTAGGGATGATGTTAGGAAAGCCAAAGTACACCTAGAATTGATGCAAGCGTCATCAAAGATAAAAAGAAGAGTTTCTACTGCTACTTCAGTAGTAAAAATTGACTAAAGAGAATGTGGACCAGTTGCTGAATAGGGTGGTTGATTTAGTGAAGCATTTGCAGATAATGCCGAGGTACTCAGCTTCTTCACCTCAGCCTTCATCAGTAACTTTTTGCAGGACTCTGCTTAGGGGCAGGGTTCAGGGAAAAAAACTACCAGGAGTGGGTGAGGATCGAGTCAGGGATTACTTGAGAGATCCTGGCTCTCCATGAAACTGGGTGGGCTGCATCCAAGAGCTGCTTGATGTCTTTGCAAGGCTACTCTCTATCACCTTTGATATATCACAGAGAGTGGGGGACTCCAATGACTAGAGACCTCATTGGAGGTCCCCAATGACTGGAGAAATTATTTCTGGCAATTATTTCATCCATCTGAAATAAAGTAAAATAGGACAAAAAGATGACCATCCAAAAGGATGATCTGGAGAACTATGCACTGATCAGCTTCACTTCAGTCCGTGGGAAAATCATGGAGTGGGTCCCCTTGGAACACATTTCTAGGCACATGAAGATTGTGACTGGGGGGGCAATAGGAACCTTTAGAAATTCAAGATGTACAAATGCAAAGTTCTCCTAGGAAGGAAGAACCTCTGGCTTCAGTACAGGTAGGGGACAGGCTGTTTGGGGAGCAGCTCCATGGAAAAGGCCCTCTGGGTTGGTGGGCAGCATGAGTGTGTGCTGGCAGCTAAACAGGCCAACAGCTGGAAGCAGCTGGAAGGAGGTGATTGTCCTTCACTCATATCAATCTAGATGTGATCTAATGAGTGCTGAGTGAAGAAGGACCTCCTTCCAGCTGCTTCCAGATGTTGTCCTCTAGATGTGATCTAATGAGTGCTGTCGGGTTCAGAGGTCTCCAATGCAAGACAAATGTAGATAAAGTCTAACAAAGTAATCACTAAGATGATCACAGGCTGAAGCACTTACTCTGGGCTTGTTCATCTTAGAAGAGAGAAGGTTTGGGCAGGACATCATAGAAGCCTAGAAGATGGAGTCAGGCTTTCCACAGGGATGCGTGGGTGGGAGGATGAGAGACAATGGACTCAACTGAAACAAGAGCCTTGGAAATAAGGAGAAACTTCCTCATGATACAGCCTGTCAAGTATTGGAAGAGGTTATGCAGGGCATAATATGCAGGGCAGGTTGTGCAATATAACCTTGAGCAACCTGGAGTAATGACCCCCTGAAGTCCCTTTCAACCTGAAGTACTCTGCGTTTCTGTGATTCTAAGAGAGATCACCAAATGTTCTTAAGGAATAATTTACTCCTTTTTAATATTATTTTTCACTACTTTTCTCTAATGTGTCAAAATATCAGTCATCTGTAGAACATTCACTTTGGAGACATGCTGGAGGTCCCATGAGGCAAATAGTAAATTATCTTTGTAATTTACAGAAATCATAGTTGGCAATTGATTAATACATTATTATTATTATGCAATGGTAAACTGTCAAATAATGACCTAAAAAAGAAGTTTTCTGTACATGTTTCTATGCAGCATTTGGAAACAAGTAAATCTGTATTTGTTCTATATATATACCATTAGGAAACAAGAAAGGCATTCATGAGGATAATTAGGATAAAGTTTTCAAAGTTATCATTGTAAACATTAAGAGAAGCTCTTGATGGATTAGCTCTAGACTATATGCCAGTCAATATTGTCAGTAATGTGAAAATAAAATTTATGTTCTGTGGAGAAAAAGAGAGGCTAAAGGGGAAATTAATTTAAGGCCTGTATCGCTTGGTAAATCTGTCTCATTCAAACACCGTGTTTTAATATAAGCACAAGTATAGAATATTCTTAACATATATATGCTTAAGAATATAGTGTGCAGACCATGAGGAGTTATATTATGGAGCGTGGTAATGGAAAAGAAATTAAGAATTTCCAGACTAAGTTGGTGTGGCCTTACTGTCAAAAGAAATGATGCTGAGAAATGATTGGAGGCTGGAGAAAATTCTTTGCAGAGACTTAAAGAGTGGAATCTGTTTAGCTTATCTAAAGATTATTGAAAAGTGAACACAGTGCTCTTTAATCTAGCACAGAGAGAGAAATAAGAACAAATATCTACAAACACATTCAAATTAGAAAATATACAATGTTTTTAACAGTGGAAGAAATTGTTGAAATTTGCTTCCAAGAGAAATGGTACATCTGCTATCTCCTGAGGGCTTCAGTTAAAGAACAGATATTAAGCAGAAATGCTTAGATGAACAAATAGAATTCATTCTATCAGGGACATTATTTTTGCTGTTGTTATTATATAATATTTGAGTTACCATTACACCTAGAAATGCATGTCAGGGACTCACCATCTCCTTAATCACTCTGCAAGACAGAGTGAGAAGACCACGTACCAGCTTATACCCCAAATATGCAGACACCCCCGGAGGGCAGAGAGGCAGAGAGGCAACTCCACAAGTGCAAACTGCTGCTGCTCATCCTGTGCCTCTCCGTGTTTCAGAATTGCGTTGGTTGACAGGAGCAACACTTACCCTGGGGCATGTGGGGAGGTTGGCTTCAGTAGTTCACGTGTAGACTAGAGATATGTTTATGTCTGTATCTATGTCTGCCTGTAGCTACAAATGCTTTGACTGAGTCTGGGGCACATGAGGTTTTCCCTAATTTTGCTTGACAACAAAATTGGTCTCATCAATCTAATTTTCCTCTCTGCTAACCAGTCAATCAACCATCAGCCAGCCGATAGCTGCAGTATCTGAATGCAACCATGTTGCATCTTCTTGGGCTAAGAGAAATGACCATAAGATCAAAGGGCAAAAGGACCAGGCATGATTAGACATGATCTTGACATAATAGTGGGACTTTTGGTCAGTGCAAAAATGCCATTTGAATTCACGCTCTGGGTTCCTATTGATACACAAGCCGGTGGAGTCATCCACTGTTGTCATGATATCAGTGGACCAACCTTGCTTGGGAAACGCACTTCACCTTCTGGGAGTGGGTGTTATAAGTTTTGTTCTAAGCAGTAATAGAGAAGCAAACATAAAAGGAAAGTTGTATTTAGTATTTCTGAGAAAAGGAGAAGCTCTGTGTAAGTTATACAGAACTTTGAATCTTAAAAGATTACATGAGGGAAATTCGATCCTTCTCAGGGAGGGGAGAGAGAAATAAGAAATATATTTGGAAAGTTTTTTTATACTGAATCATCTTTTATTGATTGACAGACAAACAACTACATTAGTGGATTAACTTTGCAAATTATGTTCATGGTACATTTTCATAAAATAAACTATTTTCAAAATAGCTGTACCTGCTGTTCAGGGAGTTATGAAAGTTAGAGGACTAACTGCATATGGGGAAATTCAGGCATGTAGTTAAAAAGGCGATAAATACTTCATTCGTAGTTTCAAAAGAGTAAGTTGAGCCCTAGTTTGTATAGTAATAATTTACATTATTACTATACAAAAATATACATATGATGCAAAATATTAAATATTTAAACTTACAATTGTACAGTATATAAGTACATCCTATTGAATTATTATTGAATTATTATGCACTTTGCATCAAAATATCTCAGAATAATTGACAAAGAAATGAAAAGTATTCATTATTAGATCAATTTTATGAACAGAGTAACTCAGGTGAAGGAGAGTTCTATGGCAGTGTAAAGATGGTTCATGATGTTTTTCGCCCTAGGCGCATTTCAGAAGACCAAAGCTTCTTCGGTAAGTGTGCCCTATTTAAAGAAAAAAAAGGCAGAAAGTAGTATTTATTTTTTACAGAGTTTATATGTGAAGATATTTTGATACTTTTGTTTTCACAGCTCAGATGATACTGGGTGTTTTCCACATATATAGCCAGCAAACGATTAACCTTTTATTATCCAAAAGATTACCAGCATATGAAAAGCCAAAAGCATAACAGAGAAGGTAAAAATTATACACAACTGCACTAAATACAAATTGCTGCAAATTGTTACCAACAGCACGTAAAATATACTTCAGACAGAGAGGTGTCCAACATGACTATAAAAATGGAGATAGGAGAATTTAATTTTGTTGAAAATAAGTCGATTTTTAAATTATTATCACTACAGCCTTTTATCTGTTAAAAGATGAAATTCTTGCTGAGAATAAAGCTCTAGTTCTTAAACAGAAAAAAAAAAAAACCCTCCACTTGAAAATGGGAACTCTTGATAGATTTGGTCATATTCCACAAGTGAAATGTGTATAACTCGGGTCTCAGTGATCTCAGTATGGAAAGGTGTGAATTAGGTGTGAAAACTCTTAACTGTGGTGAGAGGGTTGACATTGTTCTGAGCTGCTTCAGAGTCCTCTGCAGGCTCCTTTTCAGAAACAGGGCTGCAGGTATACATGGAAATAAGGTAATATTGTAGTGAAATGCTTTCTAGTAGTAACCCTTTTAAAACTGAGTGGATTTGATCTTGAAGACAGTTCATCTGTGAACTTTAACACCTAGAGCTATTCCTAGAGGTGAGAAGTACAAGACACTTGAGTCTTTGTGTTCTCTACCCAAATACCATGCAGAGCTTCCCACTGCAGCCAGTATTTTTGTGAGCCTGGCATCATTTCTCCAGATTAGCTGTCACGTAGCAACAACACTGACTCACAGGCAGCCTCCAGGTGAAGAGACTTAGTGTAATCTCAGTCTCCCCCACTAATCAGTTCTATACAATATTAAGATGCAAAGGAAGCTGAGGAGGAAATAGGTATTTGCCACCATAAACACCATGCACAGAGCAAACAGTTATGCAGTAGAAAACCTGGCTAATGAGAGGTGGAAAAATACTGGAAACAACTTTGTGTAGAAAACAAAATTGTTAAAGAATATTTACTGTTATGTCTTTCAAGATACTATTGGGTGGTTTGTTATTTTTGTTTTGATTTAAACATATGTCACAGTTGGGGATATTTTGTGCTTCCGCTGATCTAAAGCTATTGTTGAAGAACACGTTGCAATCAGTTCTCATACAACGCTCTCTTTGTCAGTAAAACAGAAGTAGAATATTTTTGGTTTCTTCTCCTAGAAGATTTATACTCTGAAAAATCCATAGTTCTGCTCTGTACTTGCAGGTGGCCAGTTAAACCTCCCATCTGGTTATACTTAGCATTTAGCTTCTCTACAAAGAGGAAAAAAACAACAGCTATTAACATAGGTTATCCCATAGGCAGCAGAACTAATGAAGCTTCCTATGGATTTGTGCCCTGTGCACTTCAGCAACCTGGCATGGCCTCTGTGTCCCATATGAGCTCATTTGCTTCTGCTGTCCCTCTCCACTTCCTCCCCCATTTCGTCTTTTCTCCCATTTTCTTTGCCTCTTTTGCCCTCACTGCTGCTGCCTCTCTCCCCCTTGCACATTCTACTTCAGGCCTCTATAGCATTTTGCAAATATTAATCAATGCTCAGTAAATAGATATTATTATTCCCATTTTGCAGGACGAACAGTTGATGTATAGCTTGGTCAAGTTTATTATTTATTAATTCTCAATTTCACTTAATTCACCCTTATGTTATTCTTTTAGGACTGTACAGTCCTTGCTCAGAGCAGCTGTTGTTGCCTCATTGGGGAAAGTGTCAGAACGCAGCTGACACATTAGTTTATCACAAGCCTTGTGATGTGGGAGAGTCCCTTGCCACCACGGTTACTGGGCTCTGGTGATAAAGCTGACTTGAGAAATTCACCTTTTATTTATCCTAGTAAGTTCCTAGCTCAGTAAGTTAGAAAATTCTTGAAAAAAAAAATGTGATAACAAAGGACTGAAATGTTTGCAAAAGACTGAGAATAAAATGATTTTTAAAAAAATTTAACTACGACTATTTTAAAGCATTTATACCTTGTAATGTCATGGAGGCTGTCATGGAGGACTGCAGAAGCTAGAGGTAATTTTCCATTTTGGAGAAGAGGCTGGGCTGCAAAAAGGCAAGTCAGTGATTCCCGAACCTTCTGAACACAAATTCAAATTATGCTGTAGCACCTAAGAAAGAGAATATAATTGGGATTAAAATCAAATATGAAGTGTTTTGATGCAAAGAACAGTATACTTTTTAGTCCTGACATTTCTGTATTTGATTCTTCTTTCCTTATTTTTTTTTTCAAGAAATGACTTTAGAAGTAGGAGAGGGTTTTTTAGCATCCAGGAGATATGTATAACCAGTAAGACAATACTGTTTGCTGAAATACTGCTATAGTCTGCTGCCTACTTGAGTTTGCACTAACTCTGGTTACTTCATGCCTTATTAAAAAGGGCATCTGTAGCACCATTAATACTATAAGCATTCCACTTCATTTACTGTATTCATAAAGAACAATCAATTTAACTGGGTATATTTTGAAAATGAAATGAAATTTATTTCAAGTAAAGGAATGTATTCTGCTTATTCTTCAGCATTAGCTGAATTCCAGTAAAAACAAAATTGGCAGTATTTTGTAAAGCCATTACTTTTCTTCCAACAAGGCTGTCATTTTGTGAGCAATTAAAAACAATAATGTTAATGGCTCCCATTAGAACAATTAATGACAAATATAAATGATTACCTCGAATATCAATATATCAATACAATTTCCTAGAGTGTTTAGAATAACGATTCCATCCAAAATTTTACTCTACATTGTTGTATCCATCAAATATATTGCCTTTTTAAATTACAGCAGGTACAGTTGAAAAGTTAGGATCAAAGACACTCAGAGTCTCGGGCATCTCTGAATGTCTCTTGTTCTTGACATGCTGGTTGCTTTCGTACTGTAGTGCTGGCTGTTGCTGAATTTCTTTGCAAGAAGGACACACTTCACTTGAAATGTCTTGTCCACTAGGTCACTTTCTGCAAAGCCACTTTCCAGGCAGTCGGCCCTCAGCCCGTCCTGCCATGTAGGGTCATCTCCTGTCAGCCCATTCCCTAGTCCCTCTGCCCTCCAGGGTATTGGCTGCTTCCTCCATCTACAAAGCTGCTGAGAGCATAAAAATAACTTGTAATGTAGTTTCTGTAAAATTTCACCATTAACATAATAAAATTATATTTAATTATTATTAAATTATAATTATTAAAATATATTCAGCTCTGTTTAAATTTGAATCTCTGCCCTACAAAGCTGCATTTCTTGAAAAAAACATTTGCCATAAGTTGAATTTCTGTTTAAATTATACTTCACTGTCAATAAAATAGCAACATGGTAGGAATCAGGTAAGGGAAAGGTCAGCTTGAGCTGACCCTTGCCAGTGAACAATTTTTCTTATGCTTGTTTTGCTCTGGCCAATCTATTTTAAGCGATTAAAAGTCAATTCTGTCCATGGCTGTTTATTCCTTGTAGACAAAAATACTTTGAAGATGCTGTGAATTTTCCTTGAGCGAAAATGGGAAGATTTAAGCATTAACTTTGTGCCACTCAAATCACGACAATCCATGCAAGATTTACAGGCAGTAGACAATCCCTTATCCCTGGAGCTTCCTATCTCACAAAATGTGATCCTATGGAGCAGTAATAGGAAGTAGCTCACTGATAATCAATGCGCTGTAAGAAAGGTAGCGATTCTGATTGGTGAGATTTGACAGAAGCGTGGGAATGACAGCAAGTGCATGGAGCCTGTTACGTATACGGAGGCTGCAAGAACCAGGATTATTTAGCTTAGGAAAATGAAGATGCAAGGCAGATATCGTTCTGCTGCATAAAGAAATGCAGAAAAGGGGGTTCACATTAGCACTCTTCAAGCTAAAAGTACACATAAAAGTACACAGCTTCACACATAAGCAAATGAATAGAAATAACTGTATGATCCTAACCAACAAGCCAGTACCTCTTAAGCTGTAGTTGATAGCTCTCCAGATGACTGGGGAGTTTGAAGGAAATTGTGAAAGATCAAAATCCCTTTTTTTCCCCATATATTTTCTTGATTAATTATATACTTCAATTCATTATCAAAAAATCTCAACAAAAAAAACCCTCCCCGATTATACAGATTTACTGCTGGCAGCAGCTCTGTTCCCCTAGGACAGAGAAGTGAAAAGTATCTGTAATTACTGTCTGTGCTGACCAGGGAGGGCAAATCACCTTTTGTCCAAATAACTACATGTGTAGGACTTGTTTGGTCCTCACTACATGGGCAGGGCTCAGGGGAAAGTTGTTCCACTTACAAGAAGATGGAAACAAATCCAACCAAACAAAATAACAAAACAAAAACAAACCAAAAGAAAAAAACTCACTGCATAAGTCAAATTAGTTTCCTGAAAAGTCAATCAATTGGTAAGGGCAACGAGAAGAGAGGGACACTCACTACTTTTAAAACTAAGTTTGATAAATTTACTAATGGATTATATTATTTCATACCTGTGAGGAGCTAATCCAGCGTTATACAGCAGGTTCCTTATAATCCTTTGTTCCTAATGACTAATGTATGGTAGCAATGCAGTATATAATAATATATATACAGTATATATTGCAAGGAGATTCAAAAGGAATACAATCAGGAATTAAGATTTTAAGAGCGCTAGACTATACATAAACACATATGCACAAGTAGATTGCCACATTATTCAAATATTTAATTGAAAAAATTTGTTTCAGTACTTCAGATTTGGCGGGGTCAGAAGTGATGATACAAAAAAAGGCAGCCATTTGTTTGGCTTCAGTATAAATCTACCAGCATCTAGTAATATCTGGAATTAGCAAACAATGTTTCAGTAACCCTACAGTAATGAAAAGTTTCAGCAGCATGTGTGACTTGTTTGGCACCATCACAATTCTAGACCTAGGCATTTTTAGCCCTCTCATTTCTCTCAAAGGCACCTTGTCCCCATTTCCCATTCCTTTCTCCATGAAATGGCTCTCTCTCTGGAAATTCAGCCGTTATGGTACCTGTACTGGCACATATGCAACTCCACAGTAAGCCTATTCAAGCAGCTCCCCTGACCAAATATTTTTTGGTGGGCGAGGGGCTGCTTAGCCCGAAATTTTATTTATTTAAATGCCCATAAAATTGTGTTCTGGCAGACCTTTACAAAATGACTCAGAGGTCATGATTGCTTAGCAGAAATAGGAAGGTTCTTAGAGCTGGAATCACAAGAGGCTAAAGGGATCTATGAAAGGGCACAATTACATGACCTTGGGAGGCCACATTAATGTTGTCCTTTTGGAAAGAGTGAACAGTGGAAGGACAGGATCAAATGAAGAGATGACTTTGGACAGTAACTCTGTGATCACAGAATAGGGCTGTGCTTCCATGGAACTACACCCAGTGCAACTGATTTCAAACATTTCCAGGCTAGACTCTTGCTCTGTTAGTGCTGCTCCAAGAGGAGCAGCAGACTGTGATCCCCTACATGGCACCTCCTCCGAGTTTAACAGATGCATTATGTGAAACACAGTTGAAACTCACACCCCACTCAAAGCAACTATAGTTTATATTTCACCTCAAAGTCCTTTATAAACACTCATTAATTTAAATTCTCTCCATACCGTGGTACCAATGGAATGTCCCACTCTCAGTTAGTCCTTTGATTTTAGGGGCGAGCCAGATCTCACTGTGCATCAGGGAAGGATTCCTGACAACCCCATGTGCAGATTTACTACAGCTCATTTATTCTTTAGAAATCTTTTCTATATCTGGCAGGATGGATGCTGCAGAGATCTGACAAAAATGAGGCTCTCCCAAAGGAAATCTCAGTATCCTAACTACAGAAACGTGGTAAGTGAAAATGTTGTTTTTACATGTTTTTACAAAAAAAAAGGGAAAAAAATGTGATGCTTATCTAGTCCCTGCTTCTCTGAGCTGTAATGATAGGCCCTCCCATTCAAGTTCCTTTCCCCGGGCACCTTAAAATTTGCACCAAGTTGCTTTTCCTCTCCTCCTCTAGGCACCCAAGGCAGGCTGTGACTTACATTAAGAACTGAAGGGCATGAGAATGCATAGGAAAACTAGGGAGGCTTCCTAAAAAAACTCTCTATAGATATCAGTGTAATAGGGTTGGTTTTCCTGAAAGAAATTTTGTCAAAGCCCGAGGGTTTATGTTTTAACTCCTACTACAACAATGTAGCTGCTTCTCTGTAGACCTCCTGTAGAGACATTAAAGCTGAGGAAGGAAGGCTACCACACACTATGATTCCCAAATTGTATTAAGGGGTGGAGCACCAGGCCAGGACCTTCGTGGAGCTCCAGGTCGCCATGTGGTCTAAACTCCACAAAATTCTAGATTAGACAAAAACATCTAGAACGGTCCCATGCTGCCACTTCACATTCCCCCAGATTCCAAGGATGGGATTTCTGGAACAGAATCAGGTTTTTGCTGTAGAGTCTGGGGAGGAACTGAAAATTGGGCCATGACAGATCCAAAGGAAAAGAGCAGTTTGGGCTCAGTATTAAACGAGAAGAGGCAGAGCACGTGGAGTGGAGCTGCAGGACAGCCCTGGATTTGCTTGTCTGTCTCTGCTTCCCCGAATGCTGACTCACCCCAAACCCTGCAGACATACTCACAAATACAGGACTTCTCTCTCATACATTAAGACATCCCTAACATATACAGACCTTGGCGTATTTAAGTGCTTAGCAGGCCACAGTAACTAGATTAAATTTTGGTAGGTAGGATGGACTTCAAAAGTAAACATAGCAAGCCCTATGGGGACAAATGGTAACACATAATGGTTTCTTTGAAATTGTGAGCTATTGAAGGATTCTAGAAATTTGCTAACCAAGAAAAAAAATAAAATCATTTATTAAAGCTTTGAATAAACTTGCTGTGTAAGTTATTTTGAAAAAAAAAAAGTTATTCCAAGAGATTTCATGTGTACACAAGACCTATGTCATAACACTATGCTAACTAGTTTTGCAAGCAGAACCTGATAATTTAACACTCTATCCATTCTTGGGATCCACAGATATAAACTAGCTGATGACAGAAAAGCCTTACCTAAGTTTTGCAAGACATTACAGTAACTGCATGGTTAGTCAGCAGATCAAGTATGTTTTTATATTCTGCTTTAAATAATCATCCCTCCTCTAGATTAAATAAGTGCTTCTTTTGTTCCAAATGAAAAAATCGCAACAGCAGGGCAGTTTCTTGCTGTGACAGGTTGTGCGCAGTCCCTGCGTGTTGTGCTCCCGGGAGGGAGCCCCCCTTTTGACTCATTCCTGCCTCTGTTCAGCTTCCTGCTGTAATTCCTGTGGGCAGTAGCCATCGTGATGCACAAACACGGTGCGTCACGGGGCTCCGCTCCGCACTTCAACTACCGGCACCACGCAGCGGATGCAACCCCGTGCCACTGCTCAGCATCAGTACCTCTATGTATTGCTGTGAAAACACCTGCCATGCAAATCTGAGATTATGTAAAAAAAAAAAAAAAAAAAAAAACTCAAGCACCCGGCCAGCCTCTTCCACTGATTGTCATTCTGCATCTCCTGCAGTGCCTTCCTAGCCAGCATTACCTGGGTATCAAGCCAGGCAGCCGTGACCAGCACGTCACAGCTCACAGTGCTGCACGTCTGGATTTCGGTGAGCCGTGTTTAACGGCCGAGAGCAACTGCTTGGCGAGAAGAGCCCA
>JAWLRI010000837.1:3490698-3500964 GCA_034781795.1 Crypturellus tataupa | reverse complement strand
GGGGAGCTCCCGCAGGCCGGGCGGAGCGAGCGGGGGGGCTGCGGGTTGCGCTGCGGAGCGGGCCGGAGCGCGGCCGGGGAGCGGGGCTGCAGGGCTGCAAGGCCGAGGCGTCTCTAGGCCGAGCAGGGCCTTGAGCCGGTGTGGGGCGGTTGTTCCCTTGGTAAGAGAGGCCGGGAGAGCGACCCTTGCCCAGCCTGGACTAGAGGTCGCCCCGGGGTGGCCTAGCAGCAGCCCCTGGTGCCTCCCGAGGATGCAGAGGAGATGGAGCCAGGCCTTGACGGGGCGCGTGGCGGGCGGGCGCGCAAGAGGCCTTAGCTGGAGCCAGAGATGCTCAGGGTGGATTTAGGGGAAAACTTCCAGCAAAAGATTGTCCTGGGAGGCTGTGCTGTCTCTCCAGCCCTGAAGAGTTTAAATAACTGGTGGGATAAAGCCTTGGGTAAAATCCACAGGTGGTTTTGTAGCTGTCTCTGCTTTAAGGAGGGAGTTGGTCTAAACGACTTTCTAAGGCCCCATTTAACCTGAATTATCCACCGAATCTATAAAAATACTGATTTTTTTCCCCCCTTCTATGTGTGTTTGAACTAATGGTGGTGTTTGGCCTGGTCTAGATATTCAAAAGTGTTGTGGTCCTTAGTAGTCTTAAAAACTGATTTTTTTTCCTCCCTAAAATGTCTCATGTTATTATTGCTCAGATTTTAGAGAGTGATCTGATAAACTGAATAGTCTGCATTAGTTTTCAGAATAATCAACCAAAATGACGAACACAAAGGGGAAGAGGAGGGGGACGCGTTACATGTTTTCAAGGCCATTCCGCAAGCATGGTACGTACCTCTCGTAAGGAATGCACTGTATTAGGTCATTAACCTCATCTGCTGGATTGTCAACTATGCCTAGGTAGCATTTGGAAAATATTGGCTTATAACAAATGGTATCTAACAACTTAGACAAAAAAGGCAAAAAATTTAATAACTTTAGTAGAAGATGTTATAACTTATGTATTAGTGCTGTTCTTAACAGTACCTAAGAGTACTGATTCTGTCATTTGCTTCAGTAGGAATTTGAAGGGTGAAGTGAGAAAAATTCAATATAGTCATATGTGCTTGTAATGTATAGTTTGCTTCTTAGCAGTAAAGATGTAATAGGTAGTTGTCCTATGCATTAGGAAAGAGATTGAATCTGTAAGTGTTCCCAAGTTACTTGTCAGGAAATTTCTCTTTTCTGCTTTTTTACTTTTTTTTTTTTTTTTTTTTAATAATTTGGTAACGTGTGGAGAATTATTGGGGGAAAAAATGTCTCTTCTCAGTTTTGTCCGTCTTAAACTTAATTTTGAAGCTTTTTTTTTAAATGTAAGGCCATCAGATGCATAACCTTCTTTTTGTAAGCCTGATAAATACCTACATTTGTATCTCTTAACAGGCGTTGTCCCTCTGGCCACCTACATGCGCATCTACAAGAAGGGCGATATTGTTGATATCAAGGTACTGTTTGCAGTGCAGCGTACTCATTTCCAGTTCCTGCTTTCTTGATGTAGCTTTTCCTGTTTGCAACACGTCTCACCTGAAGTAATTTTTGAAACAATATTGGGATAAAAGTGCTGCTGAAACGACAGTAACATATGCTGTTGTATGTGTGATACATACATTATATTGTGCTCTGGTACTATGGGTTCAGCTGAACAAATCAAGTGAAGAATGCTGTTGAGTGCTGGTGCTACTGTGTGGTGCCTGTTAGCACTGTCTTCACAGTAAGCCCAGCCATCATTCTGGATATGTTACTTGGAAGAGCTGTGCTGTGTGGCATGATGACAGTTGCTAAAGGAAGTGCATGTACGGAAACTGTATTAAAGTAGAGGACATGAGATACATGTGAGGAGAGAGCATATATGACACTGCAGAAAAATAAGTACAGTCTATTTTTATCTTAATTACATGGTATTTTCTAAAACAGCTTGTTTAAAAACTATGCTTTCAAAATTAAATCATACTGAATCTTTAAGTGTTTTGTCGAGGAATCAGGCTTTGAAGCCTTTTGTTTCCTGAGCTTCATTTGGGAAAAACAACACGCTTGACACAACAATTGCCCAAATCTGTTTTTTTGTTTGCTTTGCTTTTGGAGAACTACCTTGATCAAGGGTAACATTTCCTGACATTCTGGAGCTTGATGATGATTGTCTCCTATGATTGCTTCACTAAAAGTAAAGTGATCGAATCATTTCACCGGCACTGAAAGCAACCAGAACTGTCATAGGAGAATTTGGTGGTCTTCAGATATAAAATGTGTACTGCAAATTTAAAAATATGAATTAGATAGGATTACTTCAAAATCAGTCTCAGATAAGTGTGTGCTTCGCACTGACTTCTGAAATACCAGCTCTTAGCGTTGCTTCTATTTTCTTCTGAATTAAAGCTTACACTTCATTCTCGTTTAATTCTTAACAGGGTATGGGCACTGTTCAACAAGGGATGCCTCACAAATGTTACCACGGCAAGACGGGAAGGGTATATAACGTTACTCAACATGCTGTGGGCATTATTGTGAACAAGAAGGTTAAGTAAGTCATGCAGTTCTGTTCATTGAAACTTTTGTATTTGAAGAAGCTGGTTTTTAATGGTACCCTCCTTTCACTTTGCCAATTAGACACTTTTTGTCTTCATTGGTCATTCAAGGTGGGTAAAGTATGTGTCCTTTTTATAACCCAAGCAAATGGTGATCATTTGTTTTGGATCCTGTCAGAGGAAACAATTTTGAATATTCTGAGCAGCAAGAGTACTTAAAGGAGATTTTTAGCCAGCTATTACACTTAGGCTGAGATCTATTTTAAACAGTACCTTGTAGTTTTGTTCAGATGTGTTTTGTACAATTTAGTCAGGAAAGGACATAACCTTTTTACTCCAAGAACCGGAGTGAGTACAATAGTAATAGATACAATTATCCTCTACGCTGCAAGGTTAAAATTACCTGTTCTCCAGAGTTTTAATCCTCAGCTTTTGGCACGTTGTCCTGTATTAGAATACTGTGTTACATAACTATTATATCATTTGCGTGTAGTCGATCACATCTGCAGCAATGTGTTTTGAATGATTGCTGTTTAAAGAAAAAGGATTGATAATTGAACTTTTGGAATTACTTGTTTAATGGTCATAAAACTAGCTGTGAGATGGCAAGTGCAGTGGGTTAACACACATTTTTGTCTTTGTTGTTTTTGTTTTTTCTCCCTCCCCTCCCTGCTAGAGGCAAGATTCTTGCCAAGAGAATTAATGTGCGTATTGAGCATATTAAGCATTCAAAGAGCAGGGACAGCTTCCTGCAGCGTGTGAAGGAGAATGAAAGGAAGAAAAAGGAAGCAAAAGAAAAAGGCATCTGGGTTCAGCTGAAACGTCAGGTACTTTTTTATTTTCTTTTGTGATTGGCACATTGTTGGTTAAATTCACAAGAGGAAAATATCCAAATGACAAAAATCAAATGACAAATTATGTTATTTCAAAACAATAGAGGGTTTTGCTATAAAATGAACTTGTCTCCTTTCTAAAAGAAAATGAAGAAGGCGTTAATGAACCTGCTTACAGCATTCTGAAAAACCCAAGTCTATGACAGATTGTATTGGAGTTGCCTAAGGCTACCAGCCCAACTTTGTTCACTTCCCTTTGCTCATCTTTCTTAAGTGAGGAGCTAGCACATACTATGTCTGAGGTACTGGTTGTGTCTGGTGCCTTTGCAGAACGGCACCATCCTGTGTGTCCTTTTGGTCACAACCACGGATATCAAGTGCTTCCTGTTCTGCTGTCAGTCCTGGGGGGTGGTTCATAAAATCTCGAGATTTGGATTGACTGAACTTAGCTGCAGTAGTCTCTTTTCAGAAAATAACTAATGTAGAGAGAAAAAAAAGATTCTTCTGGAACCACAGTGTAGATGAGTTCATGCTAACTTGGCTTAATAAATTGCAGAGAGTAAAGCCTAAGCAATGAAAGTCGGGTACCCTTTCTCACAAATAATTTTAGTCTTACTCATAGCCTTTAAAGCAAACTTCAAAGAGACGAGAATAAGATTTCTGTATAAGTTTGTATGATGTGTTAATTATTGTCAATTAAATATCAATGAAATTTTATGTAAATTTGCTTTGAGTGTCAGTTCTCTGAGTTTTCTCTTTTGTTTGCAGCCTGCTCCCCCAAGGGAAGCACACTTTGTGAGAACCAATGGCAAGGAGCCAGAGCTGCTGGAGCCAATTCCATACGAATTCATGGCATAATGTATGTTTTAAAAAAAAAAAAACTAAATTAAAAGTCTGCTTTTGGATGCATCTATGTGGTGGCTTGCTGGTTTCTTTCAATAGTTTTTGAAACAGATGCTTCAGAAAACCTGCACTTCGTTTTACAAATTACTTGCTTGCCTCGGATGGTGCTAGGTTGCTAGATATTCTGCACCTTTTGCTTATCTAGTTGTTAATGTAGACTATAAATAATCTTGGATGCTGAAATTTGCTAATGCTCAATGATGATCATCCCTCGTTGATTACCTTCTAAGGTAATGTGAGAGGACGTGGAATATTTCACCGGCGAACTGAGAGCATATAGCAAGGCTTGTCCAGTGTCATTTGAGCATTTATTTTTTTAGGAAGAAATGGGGATAGAGATAGCAGGCTTCAGATCCCACGTTTTATAAAGCTTTGGTTAAAGGACTTGGCTTAATACCAAGGAACACTTGGTTCACAGCTGTATAAAATTATATTTTGAGAGATGACTGTGGGCATGCTTTAATGTACCATCATTTTAACCCCTACGAGAGGATCTGGAGGCCAAGAAACATTAGGAAAAAGTAATAGTTGAGAAATGAATTTCTGGATTCGAAGCTGCCTCTCTTGGCAGTTTCTTAATCAGAACAACATCTTCAGTTAACTTCTTACTGACTATTCCTGTAGTTTTGGGGGGGCGAGCAATGAAACCATATAAAAGTTGCTGAAGAATTTGCTGAAGGTTACTTGCTCAATTAACTTTGAAAATGCATAAAGTGAGCCATAACTCCTGGGATAAGGATGACATCTTAATGTTTGTAGGTGTGATGTGAGGCACTACTTAGATACCTCAAGTAAGTGCTGCTGAACGAATGTCTACATGGGTGAAATACTAAGGAAGCAAGTGACGTGGAGCATTTTCTAGGTGCTGTCTGTTGAAAACTATTGAACTTATCTGCCGTAGAAAAACTGGTTTGGGAGTAAGAAATTGGGAGGTGCTAAGGCTTGCTTTTCTGTTAATTGTAGAGCTCCTTTAAGCAGAAGTATAGAACTGTCGGAATTTCATCACTTATAAATGAAGGAATTAAGCCCAGTTCACAGTTGTCTGACACTGAATTGTGCTCATGCAGTGCAGTGCTTGCATGTAGAAATTTTTCTATGCCTTGGCCTGTTGTTTCTGGATGAGAGGCTTTGGGCACCAGAGGTTTATACTCCCAGCAAGCAGGTGCTGTGGCTAATGTTTCTCCAGCTCTCTTTAAGGAGCTGGAGCCTCAGTGTAGTTGGAGTGACTCTGAAACAGCCTTGACAAGGTGGAGCAAAGCACACCTATTAGCAGATTCATCTGTGATAGCAGGGACGGTTCTTGAATTAGGTGTAGGGTACATCACAGTTCTCTGAAGCAAGGCTGATGAATTTATCAACTTCCACTGTTGTGGTTCATTCACTTAAGATCAGGTAGGGTTTTCTTGGAGTATATGTATATGCTAATGCATAGCCCTTTATCAGCTTCTTTGGCTTGTAAATTTCACAGCAAATTAAAATAAATTGATTTGCAAGATAAGGCTCTTTTTTTTTTTTTTTTTTTTTTTTCTTTCTCCAGACTCTGCTTCTTGAGTTAAGTGGGAGGCCTTTTTGGGAATGATCTTCGGTATTCTCAATTTTCTGCTTGTACGTGTCTCAGTTATTTTGGTTCTACGTGTTTCGTACTTTTCTGACAAGATAAAAGCGGTTTGGCCTTACTATGATAAAATGGTAAACAGTGAATGAATAAGTGGTGGGTTGTTGAAGACAAATTCAAAAGTCTAAAATTACTTAAAAGACAGTATGCAGTTTAGTTTCATTCATGTGCTCCTTGAGGTGCTTTTCATAGCAACAGTTTTCTCTGTATTTGGGCTGTTTTTAGGGTCACTATGCAGCCAGCAGAAGCTCATAAACACATATTTGGAAGCTCTGTGTGGGCTGGGAGGTGAAGAAGGAAATTCTTTCCTTGGTCTGGATTCCCAGAAATGACTGAAAATGAAATTTGGTTTGTGTGGTGAAAACAATCATTTCAGATACTTAGAAATTAAAAAAAAAAAAAATTGACTAAAGATTTAACCTGTCACAGCTTTATAGACATTGCCTTTTAGTCACTCTCAGTGTACTGATGCTCTTTGTGGTGGTCTCAGAGGTTTGCAGATGTGCAGCTCAGATAACTTGCAGATCTTGGTGTTTGCTACTGAGCCTGCTTCCCATACCTTTAACTGTTTTTGCACAGTCCTGACAAACGAGGGAGATCTATGAAGCTGCTCAGAAACCTATCAGAATCTCCAGTTTAAAGACCAGTGTCTCAAAATGTTGCAATTGTACATTGCTGGTCTCTTGGTTGCCTTCTAGTGCGTGCACTCCATCACAGCTGGGCTGGAAGTTGCGCTCCTGCTGTGCGTCACAGGCAGAGAGCCAAGAGCTTCTGAATAGAATTAACTCCAGTGAACTGATGGAATGACTAAAATGACACCTGTGGCTTAAGCTAGACTCCCCTGGGGATTTATGGTCAGGGAGATGGTGTTAGAATTGCATAGGTTAAGCCCCTGCCCTTAAAATCCTACTGGTAGCAGTGATAGTGCCTTTTGCCCAGCACTCTTGAGTTTTGGGAGCAGTGTGGTTGCAGATGTCTTGCTGTGAGCCTCCTAACCCTGTGCCTGCATGACCCAAGGAATGCCTGGCTGCTGGGCTGTGTTTCCATCCCGTTCTTCCCCTTCCCTAACCTTTTTCCTCACGCCCTTGTGCTGCTGGGCATACTTGAATACTTGGTGAGACAAGGACAGACCAAGGGACTTCCCAGCCTTGTTTCTAGGCCAGGCCCTGCTAGAAGAGATCTGATTAAAAAGTTCCTTTGTGTCCTATCTGAATATGCCTGTTGGGGTGGGGAGAAAATTGTGTGGTGTTTTTTTGTTGTTGTTGTTGTTTTGTTTTGGTTTTGTTTTTTCTCCCTGTGGCTGTCCTGTGAGGGTGGATCTAAAGGCATGATGGATATGATGGATGTGATCTGAGAGGGTCCAGTAGATAGGGGGAGTTGCAGAAAACAGGACATCAAGTGTGTGTCTAGTGACGTCTTTTTATGGGCTGTGGGGCTTTTTGGCAGCATCAAACCTCTTAGCGCGTCACTCGCCCCATGATTAGCTTTCCTGGGGGCTGTGTAGTCTGTATTAGTGTGTACTGGTTCTGTGCATGACCAGGAAGGAGCAAAATGCTCTGGGGAAGAGAAAACATCTTGGAAGCACCTGCAGGCTGCAGACCCCAGCAGGACCAGATGAAGCCGCTAAGCCTGAGTGTGGTGAGAAACATGCACATGCTCCCATCCTCATCCTGGCGGAGGCAGATAAGCAGCTGACACAAAGACCTTATCACTAGGAGGGAAAATGATTCTGCAGTTTCCTTCCTTCTCTGCCTGATTCTAGACTCAAGATTTTCCTGACCCTCATGCTCAAAGGGAGAGTTGGCCATCCCAAACAGGTACCATGCTGAAGTGGCCTAACAGGTTGCAGAGCAAAGAGCTGCCAAAGAAAGTGATCCTACTCTTCAGGCCAGGCAGGTGAGCCCTGCAAGGTGCAGTGGGTTGCTGTGATTCAGCGAATGTCCGGAAAGGACTTGATAAAACAGCCTGAGCTCATCACTGGGTAGCATCTAGCTGGGAGGCAAACAGTGTATCCTGCAGCATAGGGAAGCATCCTAGGGTAAATGTTCTTCCCCTTGCTTGGAAAGAGTACCAGCATCATCCACCCTTAATCTGGAGGGTGGTGGTATGAAAGACACAAATTCTAAGTGTTCCATGTGAAGCCTGCTGGAAGATCCGTGAGTCTGTCTCTGGAGGGGCTCCCAATGCCTGGGTAAGATGTTTTGGCCCTTGAGGTTGACATAATGAGCATGGGGTAGGCACTGAGTAGGAACACCAGCAGCACCTGTACAGGTCAGAAATGCAGAGTGGAGAGAGCTGGCTGATGTTGCTGTGATCTTAATTATACTATTTGGATAATACCAGTCACCACTTTGACCATGCCCATCCCAAAGTGGTCATTGACCACCAGGAATTGTGGATCCTCAGGGACAGCAATTTCACTCCCATCCATGGGCTTTTGCTCCTGAAATTTCCTAGGAGAGTGGTGCATTTGTACCAGCTCAAGGCAAAGGTCCTCACCAGTGCTCTTCCACACAGAAAAGCTGGGCACCTGCTGCTGGTTGTCCCACATGGTAGGGTGATAGGGACCTGTTGAGCTTAAACCCAGAGCTTCTATAGGACTGCAACTAGAACTCAGGAAAACGCTGTACACATCTATTCCTTAGGGAAAAGGGGACTTGGAGGCTCTCCAGGTGTCCTCCCTAACTTCTCTAAAATACCTAGTGTTGGATGTCATCAGACAGCCCATCTGCATCAGTGGGAACACAAATGAGGCTAAATCTTGTTTCTGAGTGGAGGCCTCATATAGATGATGGGGATTGTGGCATACGTGATCTGCAAAGGGACAGCTGAAAGTGCAGCTTCCAGGGAGATGTTGCTTCCAAGGAGGACCTGGAGTTGAGGCAGGAAAGGGGGGGAGCTTCTTGGGTGACCCTGAGCTTCTCAGGGAGTGTTTGGCTCCCCAGGGATTGTAATGAATCTAACCTGAGGTAAAGCTTCTGAGCTGCGCATGTGAGGAACCTCTGTTCCAGCTGCTTCAACTACTAATGCAATCCATTGCATTAATATGGTTGATGTAGACACAGGCTTTTCTTCCCTGGAAATGAGTTTCGTCACCGTTTTTCCTAGTGGATGTTCTAGGCAGCAGGCAAAGCAGCATGAGCCCTACAGCTTCCCAGAAACAGGACGAGTTCCTCAAATTTTGGGGACAGTGTTTAATAATGCTGCTACTTTCACAGCTCAACACCTGGTAGTTGTCTGCCTGGAACAGACTCATTTTAATAAAGCTCTTTCAGGACCACAATGAATGTACTCTGATAGCTCTTTTGTAAAGAAAAGCATAAAAATAGCTTGTGTTTGCAGCATGTGCAAGGCTGAAGACAAGTGGTGATGCATGACAATGGCAGCAGCTGACAACAACATTAACCTCTGGGAACCAAAAGCTTTTAGTGATAAAAGAGAAATCTTAGTTACAAAAGAAAGTGCACTCGCTGGCATGATGGGAAGTTCTGAAGTAGGAGTTTTAGAGGCAAGTGAGGTTAAAATGTGTCGGAAATAATAATAAAAAATAATGAGGGCCGATTCGCCGGCCAACCGATATCCCGGCCGCGGGCCTAAACGCGCCGGGCCTCCCCTGCCGCGCGCCCCCCCACCTGCGGCCCCGGCCGTCCGGCGCGCCGGGCCTCCCCAATCGCGCGCCGCTAATAACAGATAAAACGAAGGCAACTAACGTAAACCCCACCCGCGGCCCCTGCCGGTGTTCCTCCGGGCACCGGCCCGAAGGAAAAATCCCGACGCGGTATCGACGCGAAATAAATATAAGCAAAATAAAACCGGTGAGGGGTATGGGGGCCGCGAGGGTCCGACGTGACGTTCTTTGCGATACCCCGGGTGTTCCTTTCCCGCCCGGGGCCCACAAGCTTTATTATCCGCCCTCCAAAGCCAGGGGCCCGAGCAATATGCTCACCACTCAGCTGGAATTCGCGAGGATCAGGTCCTCCGGGGGTGGCGCCCAAGGTAGGTGCTGGCGGGAGCTGGGAAAGCCAGCGGCAGGCAAGGCTCCTCCTGAAAACTCAATATGAGTCTGAGGGTCCCGCCCTTCCAGGGTTCCTGGCAGGCTCCAAGCTCGTCCACGCCCTTCGCGCGCCAAAGAACGCAGACCAAGCTTGGCGGGAAAAAATCCCAAGGCAAGAAGCATCGTTTATTGAATACAGGAACATTTATAACCTTGACAAGGGGTGGAACAAGGGAGGAGCGAGGGACAGGATTGGTTGGGGGAGTTGGGGGATTGGCTGGAACCCTGCTACTGGGCGGGGTGCCAGGAGCGGCAGACCGCTCCTGGCCCCCACCTCTGGGTTCCAGCACCTTCTCCCCGGAGACC